>OZ038389.1:14292280-14739780 GCA_964036045.1 Eutreptiella sp. 'Long Island Sound 2002' | reverse complement strand
TGTTTGCCCCACTGCTCACACCTGCAGCATTCTGCCCTGCAGCATCAACTCCCCTGCCAGCGCTAACAGGCTTCATATTTGATCACTCGCGTGAAGTTTGGAGGGTGCTCCCAACCGATGATATGGGAAGTCGTAACACAGGGCCAGAGGGTTCTGGATCACCAAGTGTTACACCGCAGCCGTGCGCTGCATCTGCAGGAGTTTGCCGGTGGTGTCGCTGGACCAGGCCTGCGTGTGCATGTGTAGTGTTTTCTGGTGTCTGTGCTGCCAATACCCCATCCTTTTTGCCCTTGTCCCTGTGAAGAGGCAGTCCCATCTGGCGAGGGTGGGATGAGAGTCTCTTTTAGACTCTGGTTCTTCCTGTTTTGTTTCTCCTTTACCGTGATCTTGTCCTGGAATGGTGGCGGCGAGCGGCTGGGTGTTCAACAAAGCCCTCAGATATTGCTGCTGTCCTGGCAGTTGACAGCATCACTCGACTGCTTGCCAATCACGAAGATCTACCAAGCCGCTGCGTTGGCCCACTGTTTCCGTTTCTCCGTGGGGGCGGGTCATGGCACCAACACATTACCAATCCAGGGGGCGTTTTCGCACAGCGTGTGCACAGCGATAATTATTACTACTTTGTTTATCCTGACAACACCCCTGAAAACCACCCACGTACAGAAGCATGCATGATCAATTCAAAACAGCATGCGGTGCAGAATTCAGAACCCTGGAGCCCGTGGCTACCAGTGGTGGAAAACAGCCGACTTTTCGCACAGCGCACGGTGCGACCCCCCACAAGGGAGACGGGGGGGGGGGTCAGGTTTGGTTGTTGTAATGTTGCCCCCTGATCAGGCCGAGGGGTTTCACAACGGCCTTTGGGCTTGGCTTGGCTTGACTGTTGTCGGCCTCCAGCCAGGGGCGTGGCCACCCCAGCAAGGGGCGTGGCCACCCCAGCACTTGAGAGGAGTGGCTGGGAGGGTGGGTTGACCCTCCTCCTTCCCAACAGATATCTGAAAAGCGGAAGGCGCCGGAACTTTTTTGCTATACCACTGTTCTCCGCCTGGATGTGGCTTCCTGGAGTGGGGGAGGAGGGGTGGTGGGGGGGATCACAGAAGGGGGTTTGCCATAAAGGCTGAGTGAGTGTGCCGGTTAGTAATTCCGGGTGTATGCACTGGTTTGAGTTTTTAGAAATAAATTGTCTACGCTGCTTGTTCCAAGCCACCGGGGAAAAGTAATTTCACTGAGTGAGGGTGAGACAGTTGTCCTTCTGCTCACAAGTGCCGCCGCTGACCCTTGGCGTCCCTCCCACGCCGGTGCCGGCAATGCTTCACACAACGTCTTTCCCAGGACAGTGAAATTCGGAGGTGCTGACCACCACCAATGTGGGAAATCTAACACAGGGCCAGGGTGCTGAGAGGGGGGGGGGGTGACCTCCTTTGCATTTTCTCATTCCAGCACAAGGCTGGGGCCGCCAGCCCAAAGGTGCAAAGAGTTCCAGCCGAGGTTGCACGGACCCAGAGGACAGGGCCAGGCATGTCACTGGGTGTCCAGCAGGAGAGCCCACTTCTATTCGGAATCAGCTCTGTACCATACCCCCGGGGCAATAATTGGAGGGTTTTGTGTTTGGGGGGGCCAAAATTGGGGGGGGAGCTGGGCGGAATTTTCATACTACTCCTTAGAGATGACAGACAATTTGGTATAAGGTCCCTTGCTGTTGTTTCCTAGTGGATGGTTGCTATTATTTACTGGTGGGGGTCTGCAGCTGCAAACGTCGTCTGTCTTCAGCTCGTACAGGGAACACAGTGTCAGTTGACACCGCGCCTCATCTCTATGCTGCGCATTCACACTGCATGTAGCACGCAGAAAGCCCCCCCTGCAGCCCGGTGCACACATTTGGCACAAAGCACCCTTAAAATTCCAGGACATATTTGGTACAAGCGAGGGCTTCCAAAGTTGTCAACATCAATTTTGTCCTCGACTCCGTAACATCGCCCCTGTCATGTACCTCAGCAGGAATACGCTGCGTCCCGTGCCCGCCTCGGTAGGCCGCAGCTTCCTCCATTCATGCCCGACCTGGCGGACACTAAGGGCAGGTCTGAAGGCTGGAGAAGTCCGGGGGGCGTGGGGGTACCCAAACACACATACGCCTTGAAATGACCTTCGGTGAGTGTGACATACGTATGTTGGGGTTAAACAGGCGTGCTGGGCGACTGTGCGACCACGTAACACGTTGAAACCCATTTCCGCAACCGTCATGCTGGGTTTCGCATGGGGCGGGCTTCCTCGTCGCGCAGACTTGACTCCCACGGGTGACACCCAAAGCTGCTTGGTTCACAGAGCGTTGGTGTTGCCCTGAAAGGGGTCCGTGTGTGTTTGCAGACAGCCCGTCGTAAAATTACTGGGCATTAATTTTCTGAAAGAAAGAAGAAACATTTTTTACGAAAGAAAAAAGGCAACCAACGAAAGCAAGAGTGGCACGGTATAGAGCAACGGTACAGAGTAACGGTATAGTGCGACGGTGTAGAGTAATGGTAGAGAGTAGCAGTGTGGAGTCATGTTACAGATTAATGCTACCAAGTAACGGTGTAGAGTCATGGTATAGAGTATCGGTGTCGAGTAACAGGACACATTCAGCCCAACAAACATCACAGGTGACTGTCCCAGACCCCGTCAATGAGCAGACAATTCGGGGCATGGCACAGGATGGGGTATGGCACCTTGTTCCCCGGCACGAACGCCGCCATCCACGCGCAGGAGTTCTCCATCGCCGGCGAGGGATAAGCCTTGGGCATTTTGGCGCTCAGGAGGCTGAGGGTCTTGACCAGGGTCTTGGAGATGTTGGGCTCTAGGCTCTCCCAGTCTCCGGCCGCCGCCTTGACAATGCAGCCGATCACGTTCATGGCGCCCTGCATCAGAGGAACGTCTCGACAGGCCTTCGCCGGCTGCATGTGCTCCTTCATGCGCGCCACATCGCCAGCCTTCGGATTGGCTGCACCATTGGCCGCCTGAGCACAGGAATACGGATCGGCCATGGCACAGGGGAAGCGCCACCAGCCTGCACACTAACATTAAACGGGGGGGTCGTAGACTACAGACCCACCCACCCAGAGTACAATTCTAAGAGGGAGGGGGGTCCCAGACTTTTGACCCATCCACCCAGGCTGGGGCACCCACCCAGACCCCCCCCCCCAGTTAACTAATTCCGAATAACGAAGCCTGAGGGGAACGCAGCAGGCGCTCGCTGCTCGGGTCCTCACGGACAGGGCTCCTTTCAAAGGGGGGGGGGGGTCCATGGGGGGGAACCACCCGCCTGTGTGACTTGTGTCCATCTGTGGTTTCTTTACGGGGCCCTGGTCAGTCACCCGTTTCTTCTTCACCGCATGACGCAGCGTCGATCTTCTCCTGAAGGTCCGCCAAGCCGCTGTCTTGACCCCACCACTTCTGTTGCTCCATCGGCGGCGGGTTGTGGTGGTCAAGCCCCCCCCCCAGTGGTGCCGAGGTGTTAATAGGAGCCCTGCTCACGGAGTGGTGGATTGTTCTCCCGTGCCTGGCTGCAGACCTTCACCAGGTGTCCCAGAATCCCACAAACCCACCCAATCGGCAGAACCATCGGCAAAACCCACAAACCCACCAAATCGGCAGAACAAATCGGCGAAGTCGGCCGAACTCGGCCGCCGTTTGGGGGGGGGAGCAGGGGTTCACGGTACTGCAGGTGCTCAGCTCGGCCTCCACGACGAGATCAGGTGTGCCGCTTCGCTCCAGCCGCACCCGTAGTCGTGGGCTTCCCTCCAGCACGCGCACGGCGAAGCGGCGTGGTCTGCCGCACGGCGTCAGAGCGCTGCTTTGCACGGCTTTTTCCAGCATTGCACGACCGGGGGTGGGCCGGGGGGGGGGGGGTGTCTGCGCGTGCAGGAACGCGGGCGTGCAACGCGGGCACAACTATGCGTCACCGCAGTGCCAGAGCGCTCGTGCGTACGTAATGGACCGGGAGTCAGTACCCCGCTCTAGTTTTATTCGGCCATTTTGGCCGTTTTCGGACGGTGGTATTTTTAGTATTTTCGGTCATTTTGGCCGTTTCCGGAGGGCGGTAGTTTTGTTATTTTCGTCTGAGGGGCCCTGAATCTGGGCAAGCACACCGCTTTTCCTCGCCTCAGTTCATCATGACTCAAGCTTTTGGCAACCCTTTTTTCACTGTTGGCAACTGGCTTTCGCTTCGCCGGAATCCCGTTACACGGTGTGCAATGAAGTAGGTTTGTGCAATCCTTTGTATGCATGTGTTACATGTTCATAGTGCCTTCCCCACCAGCTCGGTCCCAATATTCAGTCTTGATTAGGGTCACTGAGCCGGTGGAACCGATCGAAATTCTACAACCTCTTTAGGCCCCTTAGTGTCACCCATCGGCATGGCACAGCGGAATACCAATCGTGCACCTGAGTTGTTCCACCCCCTGTCCTTGCGGTCCCTTCCCTCAGTGTCTCTCACAATCTCGGTGTGCGTGCCCATCCCCTACCCAACCCATACCTTCCCCCCTTGCCCCAGAAACCCCTACATCCGTGCCCCAACCCGACTCCTGGGGAAGAGGACACGGGGGGCCACCGGGGACAATGGGGGGCCGCTGGCGGGAATGAGGAAGGCACACCCGAGCCCACTGGCGCCGCGTCCAACTCCGTTGAGCTGGTCCAGGGCCACAGCGTCACGGCGTCCCTTACGTTCGGGGGTGAAGTGTCGCGTGAAGGCGAAGCAAGTGGTGGTGGTGCGGGGCTGTAAAGGCCGAGTGAGCACGCCGGCCGGTGCTTCCGGGTGTACGTACGTGTCCACCTTTTGGGGAGGGCATCTTCCACGCGTGGATGGGGGGGTTGGTGGTCCACCCACTGGGGGTTGGGGGTGGATGGGGGCGAAACATTGCGAGAGGTGGGGAGCCCGCTCATGATACCACTGTGACGATGTCCCCGTTTTGGAACTGCCCCACCCGCCGGCATCATGACTTTGGGGGCTGGCGCCCTGGCATTGTGCCTCCCTGCGGGCACATATCTCCGTTTTGCACGAGGAGAGTGGGGGGGGCGGGGGTTCATCGGAACAGTTTCTTTTTGGCTGCGTGTGGTTTTGCTTTGGGTTTCGTGGTCCGGGGGGGGGGGGGGCGAGTTTACGAACGACATTTCACTCGGAGTAGGGAACAGTGGGGGGCATGGGGCTTGGGTGCCCAAGGGCAACACGATACCTCGGCAGTGTCTTGCGCCTTCGCTCCTTTGCCTTTCTTGGTGCCGGTCTTCTGCCGTTTTGCGGGGGGCTCCTCACCGGTCGCCGCCGCGTCTGGCTCGCCTTTGCCCTCCAGCCTCTCCTCCACGCACGCCTTCGCCCAGTCCGCAAGCGACTGCAGCAGCCCGAGCAAAGGCCGCGGGGTCTTGCTGTGCCGCCGGGCCCGAGAGTAGAACTGCATCGCGGCCATCGGGTCGAGCTTCATCAGGAAAACGCAGCGGTGCAGTCGCTCCTGGGGCTCTGCCGCCTCCGGCAGGAGGTTGGGGAGCAGCAGCGAGACGAGCTCATCCACGACGGTGTCGCACGGGTCACGCCCCATGCGCTCGACGAGCTGCGGGAGGCTGGCGGCCTGCATGGCGTGGCATGGGAAGAGGATTGGCTTCAAAAGCAATCACATGTCCTGCGGCGGACGGGGTTGTCTGTCTTCTGCATTGCTGTTTTAATCAAGTTTGTGGACCACATTTTGTCTTGAAGTTGTTCGGGAATGTCACACAGTGGTGCAAGAATGGGGAATATTATGCAAAAATATACCCAAAATCAGAGCTATGTGGGTTGAAGTGGGCAAACGCTTACAAAAAAAAATGTGCCCGTGACCCTATGTCACTGGCAAATTCGTCACTACACCCCTGACTTATGCGGCTGCACGACATTTGGTACTGAATTACCTTTCTATTGCGCTTTGCACTGTGCACCGTGCCACGCCATGCCACACCATCACATGCCACCCCCCCCCCCCCACCAAGCGTGCGTCCTCAGTGCTCTTCGAGATGCTCAAAAGAACAAAAAAATCACACCCGTCCGATGAACTCACCGTGCCACTGGGTGTATGTATATGAAAGTGGAGCATCATTGCAACCAAAGACTTCCTTCCTGGAAGGAGGAAATGGTCTGCTGAAACAACAAGCCCTGTGAAAAATCTGATATGGGGTTAGAAGAAGGACATGCCATTCGTACATACATTGAACCGTGTGCTCCGCACTCTGTGTCCTGTCAGTATACCCGAAAATTAGACATGAACCGTAGCACAGCACATGCGGAATGAGATGGACTGAGACGCGCGTTGGGATCACGTTGCGTGGCGTGGCGAGGCGTGGCATCGCATGGCACAGCGTGGAATGGTATGGGATGGGGTGGAGGGCTGGCAGGCATGGAACGGCATGGCATGACATGTGGTGTGGTGTGGCGTGGCGTGGCGTGGCGTGGCGTGGCGTGGTGTGGCGTGGCGTGGCGTGGCGTGGCGTGGTGCAGCACTGAACCGAATGGGACGCGATGGGATCGCATGGAATGGCGTGTCATAGCATGGCCTGCCACGACATGGCATGGGCTGGCATAAGGCACAGCACAGCATGACATCGCATGGCAGGGAGGGTGCTGGATACCGTTTGTGCCCGGGTGGGTGCTATGGTACAGGATAAGGGCTAGCTTGGGATGGCATCGCCAGGCGTGCCATGGCGTGGCATGGCATGGCATGGCTTGGCATGGGGTCAGATGAGCTGACACGCCACGGCATGGCATGGGCATGGCATGGCAAGGGATGGGTTGGGATAGCATGGGGCGGCTTGCCATGGCGTGGCGTGCCGCGGGCTGGGTGGGGAAGTGGTGGGAGAGAGCGAGGTGCAAATGCGATGGGATGCGCAGGGGATGGGATGGGATGGGAAGGGGATCAGAAATGGTCAATGCAGCGGCATGCCCCCGCCTGCAGACGCTTCCAGCCGAATCCATCGTCGCCAAAACACAGCGGGCGGGATGGTTCTGCACGGGGGATTCTGCCTGCAGTTGTGCACGGTGCCACGACATTTGACATTGATCAACAATTCTGTTTTTGTGGTGGATTTCATTGTGATCTATGTGTTGTTGGTGCCTCAAGAGGATTTGGACGAGGAGTTGGGAGTGCCATTGGACCTGCCAGATGGCCTCCGAGCCCCCCCTCCAAACACAGATAAAGCATAGAGCCACCAGGGTGGGGCGATGCCTGTTCTTTGTTTCTGTTTTTTGGCGTGTGCCAGCCAGCCAGCCGTCCACAGGGGGGGGGGGGGTCCAAATGGTGCCAGCCGCTGCCTGCGCAGCCATTTCCACGGGGGAATATTCCGCACTCATCCCAGAAAATCAATGGGGAAATTCCGCGTCTCCAAATCCTGACATCAAAGGACAGGCCGTAAGCACAAGGATTCCGGGATCCATCCCCCGACGACACACGGTGCAGCAAAGCGGCCAGCAATCATTCATGCATTGATGACCGCAACGGCCTTGAAGGCTGCCGACGTCACACTTGACGCATTCGTCACCAACCGAACTCAAAATTGCGGACGTGGAAAACGCTGCACCGATGTGAAGTCCAGAATTTTCTCCGCGGAAACAAAGCGGACCCCCCCCCCCGCTATGGGCAACAGATGCGTGTGCACAACCGTGTACAGCAAGGCACAAGAGGGTGTGCACAGCAAAAGCCAAAGAAAAAAGATCTTAAGTGGCATGTCATAGGCGCCTTTCACTGCAGCAGGGAGGCGGAGCAAGAAAGAACCCCCTCCCCTCCTGTACAGCGCAGAACAGCAAGAATGAATGGGGTGGGGGCAGGGATGGAAGGGGGGGAGGTACCACCGTAGTTTCACACCCACGCCTTCACCGTGGGATGCTGTTCCCAACATTAAATTAGATCAATCATTTGAGGACATCCCAAGTGCCAAGACGATGGCGGCAGGGCTGCCCCCCCCCCCCCCCCCCGTCTTCGGCCAAGTGGCGTCAACGCCGTAGATTCTGTGTGGCAGGTCAAATGTCATCTCATTATAGCAGGTCTCCATTCAGCTCTTCGCTGTTAGCAGGCACACCACTAACAGGAAGCACATTGCCCAAATTGCCTGCGAGGAGTCACGGAAGCCCCACTACAAACGCCGAACTTTTGAGTGTTCGAGCCGAGGTGAGTAGGCAATTCCAAGCTGTTCAGCTTGGCGGGGCGCCATGAAGGTTCTGGAGGCACAGCAGAAGAACACAGGAGGGAGGCTGCGGAAGTCGAAAGAGAGGGAGCACTGATTGTAGAGATGTAAACGGATGGGCCCCCAGGAGACTTGGACAATCGTTGCATTTGGGAAATGCCAAGGATTTCATGTGGTATTTTGTGGTGTATGTAGCACAAAGAATCTTGAAAAATCTGATGCAAAGCGATCACTAAGATATGGAGTGACCATTTTGGTGCTCTACACTGTACAGCGCTTAGAGTGCCAGTTTCAGTCGCATTTGTAACCGACAGTAACCGCCCCCACCCGCTTTGGCGACCTCCTCCAACCGCCTGTCCAACCGCTTCTGGGGCGGCCTGTGAGGCCCCCCTTCCCTTCTAATGCATTCCTGGGTGGGGGGTGGGGATGGGATGGGGATGGGGCTGAGGATGGGCATGAGGATGGGGATGGCAGTGGGGATGGGACGGGGCGGGATGGGCGGAGTCCGGACCTCCCAGAACATAATGCGCGGGATGCGCGCGACGTTCTTCAGCAGCCGCACGAAGGCCAGCCGGACGATGCTCGACACATCGCCGAGGCAGTCCTTGAGGCTGGGGAGCAGCCCTTTGATGTGCTGGTGGATGAGGTGGTGCTCCAGCAGGATCTCCACCCCCTTCAGGACGCTGAGGCGCACGGTCTTGTTGCTGCTGTCGTGCGCCATCTCATTGAACACCGTGTCCAGCGCTGGAATGGCCAGGGAGCTTCCTAACAAAGTCCAGTGCTGCTGCAGTGCACCGCACACGCCCTCCACGGCGTCCGCGCGGATCGCGGCGTTCTTATCATGCAAGAAGCTCAGCAATTTGGAGAACTGCTCCTCGACGCGCTTGCTCGCCTCCGGCCGCGTGTGCTCTGGGTCGCGGATCGGAAAGGCCCGGCTGAAGATCCGGAGGGCGTTCCGGCGGCAGTGGTCGTTGGGGTAGTCCAGCGCACGGAACAGCACCGGTCCGTAGCCGTGGCACAGCATCGCCATGACCTGTGCGCAGCGGCGAACAAGACGGAGCGATACAAGGGGAGGGGGGGAGGGGGGGGGGGATTTCGGCCGGGGACAAATTCGCCGCGGATAATTTCACGAAGGGAAATTTTCGCCACCCTTGAAATCCCCCAAGCTGTTCTGTTTCTGTCTGTAGCGCTGCATGAGCATCACACAGTGTGTGTGGCCATGCTTTGGGTTTGCATGCACCAGTTACAGGATCAGCAGCACCAGATTTCATGCATCTGCGCAAGAAACGGTTGGCTCATGCGCATTCGTAGACGCGCTTGGCTATTCTCAGAAGACACAATCCCTGCAGCTGTGGCAAAGTATGGAACTGTTCCGCCAAAATTTCGCCAGGGGTAAATTTCGCCACCTGTCTTAACGGCGAAATTTTCCCGGCGAAATTCTCCCATGGCGAAATACCCCCGCCCCTGTACACAACATGCAGCAGCCACACACGCACACAGACACACACACACACACTTGTCGTATACAATACAGTACAATACAAACAGTGGGTGCACACTTGGAGTATTTGCCAGAGCAATCTTCAGATCCTGCAGCGCAAACTGCAGCACAGACCAGGATCAGACACTAACACACCCAACACACAGCAACACACAGACAGGACACATTCAGCGACTGGTGCTCGGGGCACTGCAACCTGGGTTCAACCAAGTCATCCCTCTCCATCAGCGAGCACCTTGGTGTGACATCTCACTGACATCGCTAACTTCTTGGAGGGGTAAGCCGCTGCACCAAGGGTCCAGTCGCTCAGTACACGCAGCACAGAGGTACAAGCAGTACTATACGCAGCACACCTTTAACACACCGTAACCGGTATATTGCCCCCAACACACACACACACACACACACACACACACACACACGTGAGAGAACAGAACGAACACGATCACTGTGGGTTTATGTGGGGCACGCGGGCAGCACAGCGTTCGAATGCTCGTCATTCCCAATGGACACCTCGTCAGGCCAAAGAGAACACAAGACAATCAAAACAATGATCGTAACATGTTGTCATAAAGCTCGGCGCCTTTCGAAAAAAAAAAGACACTCAGAAAGTACACACACACACACGCGCACACACAAGGTAATCCACAACGGTCCATACCGCAGAGCAGCACACAGCAGATAGCACAGAGCAGGACAGTGCGGAGCAATACACAACATGCAACGACAGGAAACAAACAGTGATGTAAAGTCATCAGACGTTGAGAGTGTTCCCGAGGCTATGTGCTTCGCGTTACAACTGTTGAACTGTCGAACACGGGATCACTATAAACCAAAGTGCCTCGGGCCAACCAAAAGCCGCCGGCGTTCCACTACAAACCGTTGGCGGTTGGACGCCAAACGCCAACTGCCAACCGCCGGGTTCAAAAGACTTTCCTAAAATGGAAAAGCAACAATGCCGCTTTTGTAATGGTGGTGACACCGGGGTAGGGGGGCTCAATGCAGTTCCGGATCCCAACCCCCGCGGCATGGGCAGGGGGGTTCCAGAGGGCAGAGGGGATGGGGTTGGGGGGGGGGGTCAAACTTTTTTCGGGGCTCTGGGGAATTTTTTGGATTCCGTGTTCAATTCTGAGCATTTTGACAATACATATGTCCGGGGGTTACAATCTGCGGGGGTCATTCACCACAAATGGGGGGAAATGGGGGGAAATGGGGGAAACATTCTGTGCCACCCAAGTTGGTTGTTTCGCACTACTCCCTATTGGTGCGGGTTGGGGGGTCCTGAGGGGCCTCGAAAGGTCAGGTGTGGACCCGTCACTATGCTCCAGCCGCGCCCGCCTTCACATGGCCCTCATCGCCATCTCACTTCTTGTGCGCGTTCGGCGTGCAGTTCCAGACTGCAAAGTCCATTCAGTGCTGCGCCTTAGGGTAAGAGAAGGGCCTTCACCATGAGGCAGTTCACGCATGATCAGGTGCTGAGTTGGGTCCTGGCGTACATGCAGTGCCTCATGGGGGCTCGTGCTGCGCTTGGAGTGTATTTGCTGTTGGCCGGCCCCACACGGCCAGGCACCTTGCACCCAGGTTCCGCACACCACGGGTCAGGTTGGGGTTCCTGAGTGGGGGCCTCAATGATCAGGTTGCCATGTCTGCATTAGGCTCCGGCCGCGCCTGCTCCCCGCGACTTTCACTGCCTACTGTCCACGCTGGTCGCATCCAGTTCCCTCAGGTCCACCGATGTGTTCTGCCCTGTGTGTGGGCTTCAATTGGTCAGGTGTGGACCCGCCACTCAGCTCCAGCCGCGCCTGCCTCACGGCCTTCATTGCCAACTCAGTTCCATGATTGTTCGTGTCACGCGGACAGTATCTTGCAGTTCTTTCCTTTCCCTCCTCCCTGAATGGGGCAAGAGTCGGGCTGCATCTACTGGGTTCAGGGCATTGTCGCCGTCGGACTGAGTTCGGGGCGTAGCGTTGATTGTGTCCCACTTTGGCGCCCTGTTGTCACTGGTATGCTTGCGTGAGCTGGCCCCTCTCGGCCACATACCCGCAGTTCGGGTGTGCCAGGTCATGGGGGGTGGGGCGGTCAGAGGTCACCCGTGTGGGCCACTGCCACCGGCCCTGGGATATTTAGGTCCTTAGGATTGAAAAACCCCAGTGGGTACTGGCTTTTGCGGAGGTCAACATACAGCCATACAGGGGAGGGGGTGCGGGCAGCGCCTGGGCGCCTGCATGTGCGGTCTGTGTGCGTGCTGGTGAATACGTCAAGTGTGGCCTGGCGGAAAAATGGCCAGCCCAACGATGAACGGGCCGCCTCCTCCGTCGCCTCCACGGTGGGCATCGAACCCTGTGTGTGGGGGGGGGGGGGGGCTCTGCCACATCACCTAAGCCCCCCCCCCCCTCCTGGGCGGTGCGTGGGGTACTGCACAGACTTTCAGTTAGTGTGTATCCCGCTCGCACGGGACGCACAAAAAAATTTGGGGATACACTGGGATACACGGGACATTTTCTGGGGATACACTGGGATACACGGGACATTTTCTGGGGATACACTGGGATACACGGGACATTTTCTGGGGATACACTGGGATACACGGGACATTTTCTGGGGATACACTGGGACACAACGATGACACTATGATACTGTGCAGGGTTGTTGGGGGTCGTGAAATGTTGTGGGGGGTTGTGCAGGGTTGTGGAAGCGTACAAAGGTAATGTTGTGCGTGCGTGTGTTTGGGCAGGGGCGTTGGTGTTGATTGCCCTTCCGCCAGGACTGCTGAAGTGCCCGCTCCCGTTGCTTCTTCCGCATCTGGTCATGCCGCATGGCCTCTAGCAACCCTCTACTTCCTCTTCTTCGATGGACGATCTGAGCCACTGCTGCTACTCTGGTTAGCATTGCGGCCAGCAAGTGCCTCTCCAGGGGTGCGCGTTGGACCAGAAGAAATCATGGATTTCAGAGATATTTGTTTCATTGCATGGGCCATCACTGTTGGAAATGAACGACGCAGAGGGGCTTTGAGATGGTGGGAGACACGGGGCACAAGTTTGGGATACAGTGCGATCCACGGAAGAAAGGGTTGGGATGCACAAGATACAGGGGGAAAAAATCGTGATACACACTAACTGAAATCCTGGTACTGCATGCCTTATTCCTGAGCCTGTGGACGATTGCATGCAGGGTTGTCACGGCATTCAACGGGTTCCTTCCGCTTCCAAGTCATGCACAACACACAGCGGCAGGCACCGCGCAGCCACAGACCTTCTTGTGGTCAGACGCGCCCGCGTGGAACGCGTCCAGCACGCAAAGCAGGCGCGCAAACTTGGGCTCGTCCACCAACTTCACCGCCATCTCCATGTAGGACTGCACGATGTCCTCCAACGCCAGCGCAACCTGACCGTCGGCCGCCAGGTACGCCCGGAAGTACACCTCCCCAATGCACTCCCATATGGAGCGCCTCTTGTAGTCCAGCAAGTCCCGACGCAGGACCTGGTGCAGATCGCGGGTGATTTGCGGCGATAGCTGGAAAAGGGCCGCCAGGAACTTGCGACCCTCCTCTTTGTCAAGGATGTCCGGGCGTACCTGTGGATATCGGCATCGAGAGGTGTCAAGGCGGGGCTGCCTGCGAGGCCTCGAGCTGTTCGCTGCCCGAAGCAACTCCCTGCTCCCGAGTTCAAGGCAACAGTAGTTGTGGTTTTGTTGTGCTGTGGGCCGTCCAAACGTGACTGATCATTTGTGCACATACAGGACGCAACAACTGCGCTACCACCGTGCAAAAAACTGGAAGCGGACGTGGATGTGAAGCGGAAAGAACGATAGAAACCACCAACGAAACATGGAAAAGGCCATGCAAATCATACAGGGCAGCTGATCCACGTGACATCGCACCATCCAGAGGGACACGCATCGTACAGAGGCTTTAACAGCTCGAGGTGCTTCTGGACTGTTACGGTTTTTTCGGTGCCCTCATTTCAGTGACCAGCAAAAATTGGCAGCGGCGCACATTTCCAGGAAACCTGTTGCAGACGTCGGGAACCGGGGAGGAGTGGAGCAACCACACTGGGAAGTGCAATCCCCCAATCGCCGAAGGAGCGGGGTGGCCTCTTGGGACAAACTTTGCACTGCGGGCGCACTGCGGGCACACTGCGGGCGCACTGTGGGCACATGTATCAACGACCACCCAGAGGAGATGGAGGGAGGAAACATCAAGCAACGCATGCGGATGCAGCAACACAACAGAACAATCTGATTCTCTGATGTCTGAAATCCCTATAGAAAATGCATACAGGCATACTATCGGTATAGTGGGTAACAAAGTGAGGGAAATGGGGCAAGGGAAATGAGTATTGGCCGACATACAAAACTTTGCACTGCGGGCGCACTGCGGGCGCACTGCGGGCAAGGCATTCTCCTTGAGCGCTCGCTTCCGCAAGGGGCATCAGGTAGCGCCATTGTCCTTGGGTATCACAGCGTCCTCCGGGTGCGTTATGCAGCCCGACCACCTGCTGACAAATGAAAATTCTCTTGCCTTCAGCAAGGCACCTCAAAGAGGGATTGTTATGATGGGTTTGATCTTGTTGTTAGGGTATGCATTGTCCACCAGCTCCTTCCTCCCCCCTGCTCACTTTTAGATTCTCGAGCCACACTCACTTTCATGCCAAACCGACCTCAAATAGGCCCCCTCTAGGCTGTTGCAGACACAACTGTGCAAAGGGTTTTCGTAATTGGTTCAGAATCAACATCTCCAATTTTGGGATCATCCATCATCATTGTCTATCATCCAAACCCCAATCAGGGTGACAGTTTTGGATTCTCAGGCCAAAACTCAGTTTCACAAACAAAAAGTCAAAACAGGTCCACTCTACACTGTTTCCGACAACACCGTATAAGTGGTTTTCTGGATTCTGCATCTCCGATCAATCCATAATTGAAAAATCCATTGGGGGACAATGCTGTCTCCTGAAATGATGATTTTACAAGGGGTTTAAACACCCACTATCATAGATTGGGGTGTGCTACACTAATACCCCCCAAAATGGGGGGCATGTCCCCCCAAAATGGGGGGTATGTGGCTCTCACGCCTGCGCTTGATCTAACAACCCTCTTCGAGGTGATTTGCGACGCAACCCGGACTCCCATGACAAGGCAATTGCTTAAAGACCAGTATGCCAGCTGGTACTTCCAGGTGTACATACGTGTCCACCTTTTGCGGAGGGAATCCATGTCCCACCCGTTGGGTTGGGGCTGAGGCGGGCAGGTTCAAAACCTCCCAGGAGGCCGGGGGGGGGGGGGGGGGGGATTCAGGGTCCTGCCAAATCCGAGCCAATGCACCCACCCACCTCAGAAACCTTTTCCTCGGGAAAAAACAGAAATTTGCAAAAGGGGCCCGAAATTGGAGGCTGAATTTGGGTCCACAAACGTTTTTTGGGCCTCGGACCCCCTCCCCTGTGGGGGGGTTTGCCGCGAAGCAATGGCCTGCACGTGACACCTGGCCCCAGGAGGTACCCAGCTCCAATCCCAGATGGGGCCTGACGAACAACGCGAAGCCGTTCTGAGCGCTAGGCTGCCCTCAGCGACCCTGTTGGCAATTTGCTGGTGCCCGGAGATCGCCAGGGCATGCTCCCTCTACCTCCACCCTCCTATGTGTACCCCCCCCCCCCCCGCCCTGCGCAAATACCGGTGAAGTCACGGAAAAAAACCTGTGACGGTGTGACGGGGTCGCTGTACTCGGACAAGCCCGGTCTTGCGCGTGACCCATGGTACGACAAAGGCTGGCCTGAAAGATGCACAATCTGTGACCTCTAGTGACATGCAGTGCATTAGTCTAGGGACGAAAACTTCCCGGTGCATCAACAGGGCCTGAAACATGCAGAACCTGTGACCTGTGGACATATTCCCTTCTCCAATCCGCACACAACCGCGTCACGTTACGTTCTTGACCGCAAAAGCTGTGGGCAGAAAAGCGAGGGTATGATGGGGCCGCAGCATTCAGACAAGGGCGTTCCTGCACGAAAGGGGGGGCGGGGGGGTTACCAGCTGCAGCAGCGTGTGGTAGAACTCCGTGCAGCTGGAGAACTCGATCATGTCGAAGAAGCCCACCAGGCTACTGCACTTCTTGACCCACGTCTTATGCTCCCGGACCGTCGGGGGGTTGAGGCAGTGGTGCACGGCCACCAGCAGCGTGTCCGCCACAATGTCCTCGGGCTCCAGCCGGTGGTCGTGCAAGCAGGCCTCCATGATGTAGAACACCTTGCACCGGAGGGCCTCGTCGTGGAATTGCTTCATCTGCGCGTTCAGCATCTTGATGACCTCTTCGATCACCGGCGGATTGATGGGGAAGACGCTGGCCTGAATCAAAACGGATTGCAGAGGCCGGGGCGAAGACGGACACGTGCACACGTCCAGTCCGGGGTCGGGGCGGAAGAAAAAAGGTGCGCCAGAGGTGGATATAGTGGGGGGGGGGGGGTCCCCCCCCCTCCCCCCTTGATGACGATTACGATTACGATTTACCCGTTTGACTGAACTAGCAGTTTTGCCAGCAGTTTTATAAGAGGATTAATGGCCAAAAACAGTGCCTGAGCAGGACAAATGAATCCATTGCCTACACATATACCATTGTACTACTGGGCCAATCCACCAACACTGAACACAAGACAAGACATTGCACAGGGGGTTGGTATATCCCATGAAGACAGTCCATACAGTGCAATCATTTCTTGACACATTTTGCCAAAATGGCTTGCAATTCCGAATCATCTGTGCCTATAAAGCTGTAAAAGGAGCAAATCGTAATTGTCATTCCGTCATCACTGCCTCCTGGCTCAACAGCCCCACCCCACCCCCCACCCGCACCTTGGTAATGTCGTCACTATTATATCCACCCCTGGTGTGCGCCCCCGGAGGGGTCGTTGGAGCCCCTTTTCCAGACCCCCCCCCCCTTCAGGGCTCATGTGACGGGGACCCCCGATGGGCTGACGGGGACCTGACGGGCCGCCGGCGGAGGTTGGGGGGGCCGGGGGGGGCGGTGGTCCTGACGTGCCCCAACATACATGGCTCAAAAGGATCCCCCGATGCACTGATCATTTTGGGGTATGTATCATGGGGGGAATTCTTTTGAAAAAAAACAAATCTTCCGGGCCGCTTTGGTGGTGAGGTGGTCATTCGAGGTTTTAGACTAGCCTCTTTGTACTGGACCCTTTCCCAACCCGTTCCCCCCTCCTTCAGGGGGCTCAAACGACTCCCCCCGTGCGCAAACCTTTTTCCACCCTCCCTCAGGTGCACAGCCGTGTGACAGCCAAGGCTGCCAACCGCTTTGGTCCGTCCCCAACGGCCCTCGAACCGGGGTGTGCCCGCTAGAAATTGCCTCCGCTTTTGTAACGTTCGATGGGTTCTATGGACCGTTGCCCTGAGACGTAAACAAAGTATTCGGTCAGTGCTGTGGTTTGGCTCACGCGACAAGGGCATTGTAGGCAGCCACCCTGTTTGAAGGTTGCCTCAGGCAGCAAACCCAGATCGCCCTTGCTTGGACTGCAGTGCAGCATATGTGGCCAGCGCAGGGTTTTGCTTACCCACAGGAGGGGAGGAGGGGGTGGCTAGAGATACCCACCCATCCAGATTTTAAGATGTTTGGAAAACCCAAGGAGCCAAAAATGTCCCACGCTCACAAGGGGGGCTGCGGGGAGCTGGTGGACACCGATCCACCCACCCAGCAGGCCACCGAGCCACTCATCCAGAAGCAAATAGGGACCAAGTTTTCTTCCGGGGCCTTCGGTGCCGACCCAAACACCTCCAAAATGACCCACCCCCGCGGCGAGCAGGTCCATGAAGCAACGGATACTCAGCTGCGCAACGCCCCCGTGTCACAGGCGAAACGGTCATCGCTCAATCCAGTTGCCATCGGTTCTCAAGAGATGACCTGCAGAGGCGCCCCTTACCTCCTCTGCTGCCCGTACCTTACCCACTGGACCCACGGGGGGCAGAGGGGCGCTGGGGGCATTGACACCCACCCATCCAGTATTTCCGAAATGCTCACTCACCCAGCGCCCCCCCACCTCCCTTAGGCTCAGCCTGAAGCAAAACCCTGGGCCACAAACGGTGCCTTTGATTCAGATTCTAGGTCCAGCTCATGTTCTCTGCAAGTTCCCTTTGCCAAAGCATGCATGTACTTGGCTACAGTGACCAATAAATGACCATAAGGCATCGAGATCAGGTTTTCGAAGCCAGATGTATATATGCCATTCAGCCTGTGGCAGTGCTTCCTCGAGCTTGACATCTGGTCCAGTAGAACGGGGGGGGGGGGGCTATTTGCTGAGACAAGAGTGAACGGAGAGGACGAATGAATGACAGTGGCAGAGCTTCTCTCAACCGCCCTTGCACACCTCCAAATCAAGGTCGTCACCATCGTGCCTGGGGGACGTCACTTCGAGGTACGAAAGGATGTGGTCCGCGATGTTGCAGAGCGTGGTCACATTCTCGGGATCCGGGAAGCAGCCATGGTCGTCCATTGCATCCAAAATGGGCTGTGCGATTTGCGACACTTCCAACCAATGCGCCTTCAGCTCTGAGGGGGTCTTCTCCTTTTCCAATGCGCTGTACTGCGCCGTGAGTTTCTTGGGTGCCATCGTTGCCATAGTCTCGAGGTGGGCCCACCGCTGGTGCAGATGTGCACGTCAGGCGCCGGATTCAGCAGTTGCGGGGCGGGGCTTCGCTCGGAGACCAGCAAACGCCGGGATGCGTGCTGTGGATCTTGTACAAGAGCTCTGCCGGATGTGGAGCGGTAAGACCACACCCAGTTTACCCTCCCCCCCCCCCACGCGTGCGCCTCTCAGTCCCCCCAGAACGTACGACGGCGTCCCCCACTCCCGAGAGTAACGGTCACCAGACACCCTCAGCAATAGGACCCAAACCTGACCTTTGCAGTACAAATACACCGTAACTAGAGGAACATTTTTCTCCGGCGCATTCTGTGCAATGACAGTGCCCCCCCTCCCCGGGGGTACTGTACAGCAGGTAGTACCTGCACGAGGAGGGAGTGACATGGGCCGTCCTCTCCGGGACAAGTTTCTTTTCTGAGTGACAAACAACTGGCACTGCCTGAAGGCAAACCAGGGGGGCGGGGAAGGGGCCATAAAGCAACGGATACAGAGCTCACATATACCCCCGCGTCACAGGCATATGGTCATCGCCACAAACCTCAGTTCATTGTTTGACCTGCTGCACTGCAGCACACCTCAAACGAGGGCCGAATGTTGCCTTGAGCTCACCGCAGTCAGCGGCTATCGAATGTTTCTTGGCCCGTTTGGGTAAGAGCTTGTACTCCCCATTGGGCCGGTTAGGCGTGTATCCCAGAAAACAAAAGCAAGGGCTCCACGGCAGGCCAACCAGGACCAGGGTTCGAACCCGTGTTCTGTGGCGTGTGTGTGTAGTGCATTTCCGGTTTGCTGCTTGGCCGTCACCAGTATAACCGTTTCCCCCACCACCTGTTTCCATTATCCATTTCACCTCACTGGGGCTCGAACTATCCGTTGGTTCATATCAAGTGCCGGAGTCCGAAGGCAGGGCCGGCCCCATCGCCTCCACGGGAAGCTCCCGCGGGCCTGGCCTCCAACCCGAAGAGCACTGCGACGCGTGTGCTCAGTGCATTTCAGGTATGCTCCTTCCCTGTGCAGTGCCCTCTTCAGTCTGTGGGGGGGGTGGGGGGGTTGTTACTCTTCCAGCGATGCCCCTGCGCTGCCTAATCAGTTTCGTGAGGAAACAGGTAGCCGTGTACCGTGTTACCGGTAATTTAGTAGCGTCTGGTGAAAACTTAAAGTGGCCGATGGGAGGGAGATATCTATGGGCAGTGTCGCCAAACCAACCCACTATGAGCCCCCCGGGGTTCAAACCTACCCCCAGGGAACCCAGGGCTGGGTGCTTGTCCATGACATGGGCCGTCCTCTCCGGGACAAGTTTCTTTTCTGAGTGACAAACAACTGGCACTGCCTGAAGGCAAACCGGGGGGGCGGGGAAAGGGGGGGGGGGTGATGCTTGATGACCTCTGGAATCTCCACACGACGAGGAAGGAGGGGGGACAAGGGGCATTTGAACGCGAAGAAAATTGACAGCAAAAGCAGCAACAAGATTTGAGCTGGCTGGTGGATACCGAGCAACACTGCACAGAACCAAACAGAAAGACAATGAAAAAAAGCAACCCCAAATCGAAGCAACACTGCGAGAGACTTGGCACGATCAACCCAATAGAAGCAACCCTTGCTTGTATTTGGGCCATGATGTCAGGTTTGTCCAGACCCCATGCCAAACTGATCCAGTTCAAGGTAATGTTTCCAGTGGTTCATCCAATGCAGCCTGCACACATACATCATTGTCCAATGGCGAGGTCAGTTGGTAGGACGGTCCCTCACTCTGCTTCACCTCACTGCTCCCACTTGGCCACCATCAACGCACTATCATACCCACTCCCCACCTGGCATAAGGACACCATTCACACCTCCAGCCTGATGACACCGGTCACACATTGAATCCCAAGCTTGTGCAACAGCTTCACAAAATCAAAGGGCCGTAAAGATTGCTGTATTCTCCCCGCAACATATGCCGACGCACGGACTCAACAGCCGGCGGTGGTTGTATTTGGGCCATCAGATCAGGTTTTGAAATAATAATAAATAATTTGTATTTTTGGGGGGGGGGGGGGTAATTGGACAGTTCTCTTCTCTTCAGTAAGCGTAAATGGCCACTGCTCACTTGGCAATGTCAATGGGAGAGTATCTGCGCCACGCTATTTCTCCGGCGGGTTTACCAAGAACGGGCTGGCGTTTCCCCACTCCCAAAATGCCCCCTAAGGAGAGCAGACCCTTGGGTACAAGACCTGTGTAAACATCCCTCCTTCCCACAAACATTGCACAAGCACCAGCTCAAGGGGCCACACACATTTGTGGATTGTTTGGTGTGGATACGGGGTGAGGCAAAGGGTGCTTGGTTGGGCCAGACTGCGTATTCTTGATACTGCGCGTGCGCTACGTCAGGTGCTCCCCCAATGTCAATATCAACTGCCATCAGTTGACACCGCCCGCCATTTTGCCTTGAATGCTGGCTGGGGTGTGCAGCGTGGGTGTGTGTGCTTGGGCTCGGGTTTCGGCTGCGCCCTGCCACTCCTGGCTGGGGTGTTGGGGCGTGTGTGTCGGTGTGCACCCTCTGCTTGTACCCCGCCACTCCTGGCTGGGGTGTGCGCTGTGGGTGTGTGTGCTTGGGCTTGGGTTTCGGCTGCGCCCCGCCACTCCTGGCTGGGGTGTTGGGGTCTGTGTGTGTTTGTGTGCGCGCTCCTCCTGTACCCCGCCACTCCTGGCTGGGGTGTGCGGCGTGGGTGTGTGTGCTTGGGCTCGGGTTTCGGCTGCGCCCCGCCGCTCCTGGCTGGGGTGTTGGGGTGTGTGTGTCGGTGTGCACCCTCTGCTTGTACCCCGCCTTTCCTGGCTGGGGTTTGTGGTGTGTGGGTTGGGTGTTGCCTGGCACCTGTTCCTGTGCCGTGGTTCGTTGCGGGTTGCGGGCTCGGGTTTCGGCTGCGCCCCGCCTCTCCTGGCTGGGGTGTTGGGGTGTGTGTGTGTTTGTGGGCGCGCCCCGCTTGTACCCCGCCACTCCTGGCTGGGGTGCTGGGGTGTGTGTGTCGGTGTGCACCCTCTGCTTGTACCCCACTGTCTTGCTTGGCTTGCTTGTCTGCTTGGGCCCCACTGTCTCCGACTGCATTGGAGGAAAGATTCAGGGTTAGAGTATGCAGCGATGGGGCCTCCTTGAGTGCTGCAAGTGCTTGGGCCCCACTGGCTCCTACTGAATTGGAGGAAAGATTGAGGATGAGAGTGTGCAGCAAGCGGGCCCCCTTCAGTGCTGCAAGTGCTTGGCCCCCCCTGTCTCCGACTGAATTGCGGTAAAGATCGAGGGTCAAAGTGTGCAGCGATGGGGCCTCCTTGAGTGCTGCAAGTGCCTGGGCCCCACTGTCTCCCACTGAATTGCGAGAAATATAGAGGATGAGAGTGTGCAGCAATGGGGCCTCCTTGAGTGCTGCAAGTGCTTGGGCCCCACTGGCTCCTACTGAATTGAAGGAAAGATCGAGGATGAGAGTGTGCAGCAAGGGGGCCTCCTTCAGTGCTGCAAGTGCTTGGGTCCCACTGTCTCCTACTGAATTGCCCTGAAGATTGAGGGTTAGAGTGTGCAGCAAGGGGGCCTTCTTCAGCGCTGCAAGTGCTTGGGCCCCACTGGCTCCTACTGAATTGAAGGAAAGATCGAGGATGAGAGTGTACAGCAAGCGGGCCCCCTTCAGTGCTGCAAGTGCTTGGGCCCCCCTGTCTCCGACTGAATTGCCGTAAAGATGGAGGGTCAAAGTGTGCAGCGATGGGGCGTCCTTGAGTGCTGCAAGTGCCTGGGCCCCACTGTCTCCTACTGAATTGGAGGAAAGATCGAGGATGAGAGTGTGCAGCAAGCGGGCCTCCTGCAGTGCTGCAAGTGCTTGGGCCCCACTGGCTCCTACTGAATTGTCCCAAAGATTGAGGGTCAAAGTGTGCAGCGATGGGGCCTCCTTGAGTGCTGCAAGTGCTTGGGCCCCACTGTCTCCTACTGAATTGGCGGAAAGATCGAGGATGAGAGTGTGCAGCAAGGGGGCCTCCTTCAGTGCTGCAAGTGCTTGGGCCCCACTGTCTCCTACTGAATTGTCCCAAAGATTGAGGGTCAAAGTGTGCAGCGATGGGGCCTCCTTGAGTGCTGCAAGTGCTTGGGCCCCACTGTCTCCTACTGAATTGGCGGAAAGATCGAGGATGAGAGTGTGCAGCAAGGGGGCCTCCTTCAGTGCTGCAAGTGCTTGGGCCCCACTGGCTCCTACTGAATTGCGGTAAAGATGGAGGGTCAAAGTGTGCAGCGATGGGGCCTCCTTCAGCGCTGCAAGTGCATGGGCCCCACTGGCTCCCACTGAATTGGCAGAAAGATTGAGGTTCAGAGTGTGCAGCAAGGGGGCCTTCTTCAGTGCTGCCAGTGCTTCGGCCCCACTGTCTCTGATGTTTCTGACAGAGGCCCCTCCAAAATTCAGTGCTCGTACATTCCTCATCAGTCCCTCTATACACGCCACAATCTGCTCTGCGCCACATTTGATCTTCACATAACGATGGCTCCCAAGTACTTTCCTCAGCCTCTTACAAACTTGACTCAGTGACTCTGACTGCAGAAACTCTGCAATGGCATCCCATACTTCCTCAGGCAATGGAGGTATCATTTTGAGCCTGCAGAGAAACAGAATAAACAGAAGGTTTGGAATGGAAACTAATGACACAGCACCCAAGCTGGCCCAAAACCCTTCGATTCTGGTCCGCCGTCAGCAGTGACTGGCTTTTGCTATTACCCCTTGGCACATGCTGGCACACATGCACATCCTGGTATGCATGTTCAACAATGTTTGACAATTCTCACAGCTGGCGCATAGAAAGTTCCATCCAGATCATTGCTGTATGTAAGGCTTTCTAGTTTGACAGGCTATTACCTGTGATTAGCCATGCCTTGTCAGCAATGACAGCTGGCCGGCATTCTACTATGTGTTGCCTTTTGGGCAGTCCCAGCAGACCCTGCTCATGGCTGGCACTCGATCAGCTGGCCTATTGAGGCTTGTCCTAGAGGTCAGGTGGAGAGGGAGAACGTGGTGTGTGTGTGCATGAGATTTCCTTGCAAATCACTGAAATGTGCTTTTGACCCACCCAACCACCCACACACCCACCAGTCCATCCCCAATGGTTTCTGCCACACCACTGTAAACTCAGTTGTTGGATCCCTTACAACCAACAGGCTCAATGCAATGGACGCCAAAGTTTGTTTGTTTTTTGGTGTTGGCTCAATCATGGTCGGTCACAGATACTGGATGCCCCCGCCCAGGCAATTCCAGCCAATGTTCCAAGTGTTTATCATTATTTTTTGGTGTTGTAAAAGACCACCCTGCTCCCCAACACCAGGTCCATTGTGGATCCTCTTTAGATTTCTCAATCTTGCAAGCAATTGAAAGTGACAGGAGTGAGGAATGGCAGCGAGAGGCAAGGAAGGGAATGGTCTTTATGGGGGCAGCAACATGAAAAAAAAAAAGGAAACAAACAGTGTCCTTAAAGACCGCCTTGTCACAGCACATCAACGGCTTAAGGACCTCTCCCATGCACCAAACAACCTCTTGGTAGGCACAAATGTGGCGGTCATCCATCCAAGCTTGGAGCCCTGTGCCTACAAGACGGCATCGTGGGGTGGAGTCTTTGTTTGTGTACCTCTCCTCAGGGGTTGAATCTCCTTCGGAAAGATACCCACCATCCTTTGGAGGAGGGGGCTTTTTGAGACATTCAGAATCACAAGTGGCCCACAAATGGGCGGGTGACATAACTCTTGCCGTCTGGGTGGTCCCGAACACTTCAGAGCGGGGGACAAAAATCAGAAGTGGCCCACAAATGGCCGGATTGGTTACATAACCCCTGCCACCTGGGTGGTCCCCAACGCTTAAGAGCGGGGGACAAAATCAGCCCACAAGGGGGCGGATTGGCTACATAACCACTACCGTCTAGGGGGTCCCCACCACTTCAAAGCAAGGGACAAATTGGCTGCCTATTTTTGTTTTTGCGTGTCAACGCGAGTGTGCCCCAAAAAAGTCAAATGGCTTTTTTTCGCTTCCAACCCCCCCTTTTGAGCATTCCCGGGTTATTTACCCCTTGTGGCCCAACCCGCCCACTCACGGGCCACTCCCGATTTTGTCCCCCGCTCTTAAGCGTGGGGTCCCCCCCTATCGGCAGGGGTTATGTAGCCAATCCACCCATTTGTGGGCCACTTTTGATTTTTGTCCCCCCGCTTTGAAGCGTTGCGGACCACCCAGACGGCAGGGTTTAAATTGTTTTTCCCCCCATGGGCTTGGCACTTGCTGCTTCGCCCCACCAAACCCCATGCACCTCCTTCCACCTCCCCTCACTGCCATCCACGCAGCAGACGAGACAACAGGGTTATGTAGCCAATCCGCCCATTTGTGGGGCCCTTCTGATTTTGTCCCTGCTTTGAAGTGGTGGGGACCCCTAGACAGCAGGGGTTATGTACTCGCGCTAACACTCAAAAAATATTCTTCTTGTTAAATTTGTTTTTGAGGCCTCACGCAAGTGACTCGCATGACACTCGAAAAAAAATTAAATCTTTTTCACCTTTTTTCACACTCGCGCGACACTTCACTCCATGCCCGTAACTACCACACATGCAGCAAAGCAGATATCATGTGAGGGGCTTGACAAGTAGTTGTGGAGGCTACATTTGGTGTGGTGTGGCTCCAGGACAATCCACGTTGTTTGGGGGGGATGAAGAACAGCACTGAGCCAACGGACGTTTCTTGGACTGGCATGGTTAAAGGATAGGGCAACTCTATCGTGCGGTGGGGGGTCCCAACATACCGGCCTGGGTGTCATTGCGCACAATTTTATTTTTCAAGGGTTGTCCAAGCACAGAGTTTCTGCAGTGGGCTTGGAGACAAGTATCCACCCAATCCTTTTTGTGGAAACAGGACCCACATTGGGTAAACGATGATAGACAGAGTACCTGTGCCGAGTCAAGCCGTGTTTCAAGGCAACAAGCAGGGACCGCACCACAAGTTCCAGTCTCAATATGGGGCTCAATCCACGAGGGGGGGTTCCCTTCATCTGTGAGGAGCACATCAACGGAGGGGACAGTTTTGCACCATGTGCAATGCGTGCATGCGCGCTCACACTTGTTGTGGAAACCGATATTGCACACCCCTCCCAAAAGCACAAAAAAAAAGTACCAAAACACAATCCATCGTTGTCACCATGTTCTCTAGGGGCATCCTCATCTGACCATCTGCTCATCTACAAACTGGTGGGCCCTCTTCGTGTCAGATTTTCCGAATCAACAACGATGAATGTACTTGTGGTGCAAAAGAACAATGTAGGTCAAGGGAAACCTCCACTCAATGACCGTACGCTCAAGTGACACTCAAGTGACGTGAAGGGGGAATAAGTACGTGGCTCTCATTCAGCACGGGCGGGTATCACGATTTTTTGCTGCTCTACTCAACAATGGTGGACATATGTCACCAAACACATGCGCAAAAATAGGTGCATGATCCCCCCCCCCCCCCCGTCCTGCTAATTTCATTTGTTCTGAATTTTGGGTCGGGGTGATGCCCAGGTGTCTCAGTGTTGGGTGTCTGGTCAATTGAGCTCCATTTGAAAATGGGGTGCCGTGCAAATAACAATTTAGGAGTTTTGAGCAAGCTGATGCTCCACAAATATCCGGAGCTGCAACCAAAACATGATGTTTGGCGCTGCTGATTGTTGTGCCTTGAAATGGCTGCACAGGAATCAATTGTCTTAACAATCCCAGGTCTATGCTGAGTACGGTTGACTTTGTCATTCTCGTGGTGCGGGGGGGGGGGGGGGGGGTTGGCATGACACCTGGGTGTGTTGTTGTCTGCAGCTAGCAGTGCCAGTTGGCTGATCGCCACTTACTGCTGTCCTTCCCTTGAATCCTCTCCCTCCGCAGGCGGCGGTGCCCATTGGCCTCTCACCACCTTGTGCCCTCCGTCTCCCTCTTTGGCCTATCCTGACCTCTCTACTCATCGCTCTCCACCTCCTCCTCTTTGTTGGTTCTCCTCCTCCCCTTTGTTGGTTCTCCTCCTGTGCCTTACGTCATTCCAACCGTTGGAAGCTTGCAACCTCCGGTCCCTCATACTTTGCTCGTGCCTCTTTTTCATCCGCTGATGTCCACTCCCTGTTGTAGGTGGCCAGCGAGGTAAGATGCGTGCACCAAATAGCCCCCGTGTGGGGCAGTCCACGTCATGAGTGGGGTGTGGGAGTTTTGGCATGACACCTGAGTGGGTGCAGGGGGGAGACAACCCGAGAGTGCAGTCTCTTGTGCTTGGCATTGTCACTGGGAAGTGTTGCTTGTTCCTACAACAACACAATTTCACTCCAGCTGAACAAACAATGGACCATTCAATTTGTTGGGTGGCAAAGGCACAAAGCCACGGCAAAGTGGCTGAGCTACTGCAACGCAACGGGCTAACAGCAATTTTTGGGCGCACGTGGGTGACCCATGTCCTCCATGTGGGTGGGCACTGTTACACGCACTTTCCCGACCTGCTTTCTCAGTGCTGGGCATACGGCATGAGCATTCTGCAGTTGTCATATGAACCCTGCACTCTGTATCTCTTTCAAGAGGATCGCATGGATCATATGAACCCTGCACTCTGTATCTCTTTCAAGAGGATCGCATGGAGACCTAGTCGGTTGAGTTTGCTTGCCCAACAACAGGAGAAGCCCCAGTACAGACCCGTGTTTTGCCTCAATGTGCATTGTATCATTGAAAGCAAGATTGAAATATGGGCCCTTTACGTGATCTGGTTTACAGCGTTCCAATCTAAAATTCTGTAACAGACCGCTGTGTGTGTGGTGCATAGGGACCCCGTCGCATGCCGCTTCTTGGGCACAATCTGCTCGTGCAGTTGCACATGCTCTAGGACACTGCGGGGGCATCAGCCATATGCTTTTCTCCGTCAAACTCTTTTGAACAAACCCTTTTGGCAAGAGCCTGGAAACGTGCCCCTGGCAAACGACAACAAATACACTGCATTGAGATGCGCACATGGATGATACGACTGTGCCCCACACTTCTAATAGCACCGGTGTACCAATTACTTCAATTGGCAGGCGCACGATGCGTTCAAGGTTGGGCTGTAGAGCTACAATGGGAGGGGAGGGTTCGGGAGCATATTACGGTGACTGGGTGAGGCTGAGAAGGGGTTCGGGCTCTTGTTTATCTTTGAGGCTATGGTCTTCTCGCGGAAAATGCTCAAACCAACAAATCAGTCTTTCAGAGCCGGTGTCATCAGAAAAGCAGCTCCTCCTCCCGTTGGCCGGAAGTGTGGTTAGGCTGGGGTGGAAAAAGGGTTAAACCGCATTCCAACTGTGGTCAAAGGTAAGCAAGTCAGAGTCACAGGCACAAATGTCCAATTGGCAGGGCTTTGCTGGAAATACAGGCTGCCGCATTTCCTTCTGCGGTATTCAGGGTATTGCTACTTCACAGTGCCCTGCCACCAATACAGCATAGCCTGAGGCTGCGTTCATGCGCGGTCTCCGCTAAAAGAAATCTTGCTGTCAAAGGACCGCCCTGCTTGTTTCCAGAAGGTGAGCCTCCTTACCTTAGCCTGACTGGTAGTGAATTGTGTGTCCTCTGCCGCTTCCTCTGCTTTGCTTGCGTCGGTGTGTGTGTCCCTCCAAGGTAACGTTGGTTGGCTTGCAAGGGGAGCCTTGCCAGCCTTCAGTTGTCCAAGGGAAGGATGCCTCGGCAGGGCCCTGGAACTGACACCTGCCCACAATTATCTGCCCGCACTCTCCGGGCTTTTTATGGTCAGTCTGTCGCCTGCTTGCCCGCTCGGCATCCAAGCAACATCTCCGATTCAGGCCTTACACAATTAGACGAGTGAGGAGAGGTGTAGAAGCATTGTTTGCCCTGCGTGCCCCTCACGTGCGGGGCTTTTGACCCTAGAACCTACCTCCACAGAACGCTCCCAAATGGCTACAACAGGGATGCATGCATGGGCAAAAAAACAACAGCACCAACAACACACTTCAATTTCACAAGCCCCAATGCCCATTGCCCCGAGCCGAAGTTTTGCAATGTCAGGCAAGCATGTTTGGAGAAAACATGAGTGGCCTGCAATAAAAGGTACACCAACTGTGAAATAAAGAGGCAGCAGGTTGTCAGTCCCTTCCGTCAACACAGCAACACAGCAACGTGCCCTGGGGTACAAAAAATGCCCAAAAGACGCCTTGCACGCCCCACGCAGCACGTTTCCTACATAGGCTGCCTTGAAGCACTATACCATGAGGGCTAAAAATGCTCGAGGGAATGCAGGCATGCACCAAATGACATTCAAACACATTTTCAAGAAAAAGAAGAGCAGCTTTAGAGCACCTACCGTAAAAGCATTAAATGTGGGTTGATGGTCAGACCATTTGATGGTGGATGGAGTCATGACGTGCGTGATTGCCAATCACAACGCACTTTCGTTTCTTTTTTGGGGGGGTCCAGACCAGGGTGAGCTGGCGTACCCTGTTCATCATATGGCACTTTCGTTTCATCTGCCGGCGCCTGCCACTGTACTTCCGCGGGCGCCTGCTCTTCATGGCAGAGCCGTGTCTCAGTGCAGGCTGCCCAGATAATGGCCTCTGAACGGATATGGGACGGTGTGCATCCGCTGTTGGACGACTGCCCTCCGGGCGGGCGGTGAAACAACACCGTATTTGAACAGAGGGAGGGCGGGGATGCCTGTCAGGCTGTGTTTATGAGAGGGGGGGGGGGGGGGTTATTGGTGGGACAGACCGTTGGAGGAGGTTGCCAAAGCGGTTTGGGGGCGGTTCCTGTTGGTTACAAATGCCGTTCAAGCTGGCACCTGCCGTCATGGAGCCAGTGGCTGGCCATAGGCTGGGCGCCCTGGAGGGGGGAGGGGGGACGCCCCCCCCCCTTCCAAAGCATCCCTGGGGCAACCACCCCGTGAAGCAGAGGGTGCAGGGTAGGGACAGCGTAGGAACAGCAAACGAAATTGTAGGGACAGCGTAGGAGCAGCGTAACACAGCTGGCGGAACAGCGCTAGTGGGCAGCCAATCCCCTCCCCTCACTGCGTTCTACCGGACACTTGGCCCGAGTTTGTGCCCGCCGCAGCTCACAGGGACCCAGCCGCCTCCGCCCTGACTGGTGCCGAAGGTGCAGGAGTGTCGTGACTCCGGCTCACCTGCCACCGCCTGAACTACCTCAGGCCATCAAGGCGGTCGTGAGCCAATCGATGGCAGTTGTGGGCTACTTGACGGCGGTGTAGAGCCAAACGATCAGTGTACCTAAAATTGACCTGCAATTTCGGGCCCCTTTGATAAATTTCATTTGTTTCCTGTCGAAAAAACTTTCTGATGTGGGTGGTGGAGGGGTGGGTCAGGCGGAGGAGCCCAGGCTGCCACCCCCCCCCCTCCCCCCACTCCCCCATGGTAAGCCGTGGCCTGCCAGGCGTCCTGTATTCGCCGTGTTTTTTGGCCTCTGACCCCCCCCCCACCCCCCAAGGTCACGGTCGCCACTGAGCCATGGCATGCCACATGGCGGCGGCTGTGGGCGGTTAGACTCGGCTTTGTCAACAAGGAAAGGAAGAACAGGTGGTCCGATCAAACCCCCCGGCCTCAATCGTACAGCATCCGCGGCCACCGCTCCCCCAGGGACAGCGTCCCGTCCACGTGCCGGCGGGTGAAGAACGCACAGTCCGTGACCGTGCCCCGCGACCACGAGCCGTGGGAGTTGGCGAGGTTCGTGTTGTAGACGGACTTGGGCTTGGTGTGCGAGTGCTTGATGCTGGAGTCGTGGTTCTGGTGCAGGCACGTGACGGTTCGGGTGCCGTCCACGACGATGACGTCCTTCATGTTGTTCATCTTCCCGGTGAACCAGTTGTCGAACGCCACGCCCCCCAGCACGAACGGCGGGACCGCCGCCTTCTCCCACAGCCGCTCCCACAGCGCCCGGGACACCACGAAGTAGTCCTCCGCGTTCGTCTGGAACACGGAGCCCAGGCGGGACATCTTCCAGATGTCGCGCTCCCAGCCGCCGTCGGGGAAGCCGTAGCCGTCCGGCAGCCGGTAGTTCACCCGCTGCCCCACAATCAGGATCTGGTACGGCGGCTCCTGTTGCCAAACGGTGGAAGTGGGCAGTGGCAGGGGCCGCCTCGTCCTGAAGTGCGAGCCAGGAAAAAAATCCTGCCGTACCCGCTGATGCGGGGGTAGACCAGCAGGGCATTGTGCCGGGTCTAACTCAACGCCACCCACCGGGTGCACACATCCCAACCAGGCTTCGGGTATGTAGGGGGGGGGGGGGATCAATGGTCGGTACTGATTGACTGAATGTCGCCGCCATAGACACTTTCAGCCGTTAGGTCGAGTGTGTGATTGTGATCACAATACGATGCCGTGTCCCCTTCTTGGTTGGGGTGCTGCACTATTCCATGCACACGCTTATGTACAGTCAGGAGATCACCGTCACCATGTGGTCCTATATGGTAAGCCCCAGTCAGTCTCTGATGGTCAAAAGTGCCGCGCGTTTTGGGGCCCCTAAACCGAGTTATGGCCATTTTAGTCACCCGGCCGGCCACGGCCGGGGGAAGTTTTCAAGCCGAGAAACACCGAAAATGGCAATAAATCGCGATTTCCCGGGGCTCCGTGCATTTTCAGCAAATGTTGCGAGAGACAAAATCGAAGAGCACGAAATTCCGCATCCAATGGTCAAAAGTCTTCGGGTATTTAGGGGGCGGGGGGTCCAGCAACTGACACCCACCCACCCAGGCGCCCCATTCTTGACCCATGATTTGGCTTGGGGAAAATCAAATCTGAATGAGCGTCCCCTAGTGGACCCCCCCGTGTGACGTTCCGTCGGGTTGCTGCTTCTTTACGGGGCCCTGGACAGCACCCGTTCGTCCCTTCGCGTGCTGCGTCGGGTCGCTGCGTTCTGTCAGCCACTGCGGCCAATGTGGTGTCGTTTCCGCATGAGCGGAGCCCAGTGGTTGGCGCACTGGGGGCTGTACTGGGTGTTGCGGGGGGTCGTCTTACGGTCTTTGCTGCCCACTCCCCTCCGCATCGTGGTCGGGCCCTACCCCCCGTCCCAAGGCTTGTCCGAAAGCCCCACCCAATGCCTCCCCCAAATTGTATTTGACACCCCATCCCAAACATGTCCCGAGCTCGTCCCCAGCCCCACGTAAATCACTATCCCAAAACAATGTGCCAAGCCCTTGGGCAAACCCCCTATTCCACAACAGCTCTTACACCCAAGGCCTGATCCGAATCAATGTGGCTCCAAAACTCCAGGCCAACAAGTACACTATGGACCACATAGGATATTTGGACGGGTATTTGGTAAAACTTAGTATTGGATGAGGTAACACTTAGTAAAATTTGGTGAACCTTAGTAGAAACGAGGTAAAACTTAGTAAAAAAAATTTTTCAAAAAATTTTTTACTCAGTTTTACCTCGGTCCACTAAGCCCCCCTCCAACGGCCCCCTATCCCAACCCCAAATTTGGAGTCGGACCGCCCCGGAGCACACCTGGAACCGCGCGGCCTCGCGGTGCACGAACCGGATGGTCTCGAGCAGGTCCGTCGTGTACAGCACGTCCGAGTTGCTCAGGAGCACCATGTCCGCCCCCGACCGCTCGAACGCCCGCTGGAACAGCCCCGCGTACGTGGGCTCGTGGAACTCGGAGTGCATCTCGAACTTCGTGTCGGTCGGCAGGTCGTACTTGGCCGCCAGCCGGAGGGCCTCCCCGTCGTGCGAGGCCACCAGCGGCCGGAGGCCCAGCGCGTGCAGCTTGGCCCAGACCCAATACGCCCGGACCTGGTTGTCCACGTCCACCCCGGTCTTGCCGGTCAGGTCTTTGGGGGAGGAGATCAGGGCGACGCGGGGGGCGGTGTCGTTGGGGGCGAGGTAGGGCCGCCGAGCCTCGTTGTGGTGGTCCACCTGATGAAGGGGCCACGGGAGGAGGCGTTCGGACGTTGTACCCCGCCCCCCTTTGCCGAAGCCACGGAAAAGTCCCGAATTAATACAGTCCCTACGCCTACTGTAGCTTAGACAAGGCCGTAGCTGACGCACGCCACATACAACTACCGAAACACACGTGCTGGTGGAAGGAAGGGGAATATAATGCACAAATTTCCCCAAAACTAGAGCTATGCAGGTTCAAGTGGGCAAACACTCACAAAACCTGTGTCCATGACTCTGTGTAACTGGCAAATTTGTCACCAAACCCATGTCCCGTGTGGATGCACTACATTTGGTACCAATTTAAATTAGGTCCCAAATAAACACGGTCCCTACGCCCGCTTAGACAACACTGTAGCCTGAGACAAGGGGGGGCGGGGCGGGGTACGGCAGAAGGGAGGCAGAGGCAACACAAGAAATACGACACAGCGAAAGAGGTGAAGAACAGGGCAGAGGGAGAAAGAGCATGAAAGCCCGATCATCATCAGAGGACAAGGGGGGCGTTTTCGCACAGCGCGGGCACAGCGCGGGCACAGCGCCAAGTATTACGGTGATTATCCAGGTAACAACCCTGAAAACCACGCACCTGCGGAATCATGCACAATCAATTCAAAACTCAAAAATTCAAACATCTGATGCTTGCCATGGGTCCCAGGGACCTAAATTCTGCGCCCTATAGCCCCGTCCACTGCAGCAGCCATTCAATGACGTCCTTTCAATCTTCTGAACTTACCGAACTCCCGGTGGTGGAGAACAGCCAACTTTTCGCACAGAGCACGGTACGCCCCCAAGAGGACTGAGAAGAGGAACGAGAGAAAAATAGAAGGGAAAGTGAGTACCTCCAGGTCCCTCACGCGGTCGGGCAGCGCGAAGCACGACAGCGCGTCGCTGCAGAACGCCGGCGAACGGATCCAGAAGTGGGACGTGTTCTTGGGGGTGGGGGCCATGGCAGTGAGCAGCGCCCGGCGGTTGGGGCTGTAGTTCAGGTGCTTCTTGTGCACCGACTGGAAGACGGCGGCGCCGTCCTTCCCGAAGCGGACCGCCCAGCGCTCGAAGGACTTGGCGGACTTCTTGTCCCACCGGAGCCGGCCGTCGCTGTCCGCGCTGAAGTAGGTCGACAGATGGCACTGGAAGCGGAACGCCTTGTGCTCCTCGTCGTAGGTCACGTGCCAAAGCTTCTCCTTCGCCTGTGCGTCGGGCTTCGTGTGATTCCACACCGCCGCGAGGTATTGATTGCTGACCGTGTTCTGGATCGTGACGACGGAGGCTGTCAACAACTCGTCCACCGAAGATATCAGGCGGCTCTCGCTCAAATTCGGTTCCACGTGCGGGAGCCCCTTGCCGCTCGCGCCGTCGGGGCGATTCGGATGGGCCCCGTCCGCTGCACCTGCGACCTCCCACGGAGGCACACCCGAGGCATTGTGCGACACGTTATGAGAGACATCGGGCTCCACTGGCCCCGCTTTGCCGGGGGGTGGCGTCGGCGTCGCGGCGGCGACCTTCCGTGGCGGCGAAACACCGGCCTGGCGCTGGCCGTCTCGGAACAAGGGCTTCCCGCGGGAGATGAGGTGGCCGGTGTGCAGCTGCCGGTGCCGGCGCGACCGCAGCTCCTCAAGGGACGACACGCCCTTGCGCAGCAGCAGCGCGACGCTGGGCAGGTGCAGCAGGATCACCGCCAACGGGATGAACGCCAGCAGCACCAAGAACTTCCTGTGGCCCAATCGGGTGAGCCTGGGGCGGGGGGATGCCTCTCGCTCGTCCGCCGCCATGCAGCATCGACCCCTTTCCGAGCTCAATCAGCGGCCCGCACCACTTCACATCACGGGTTTGGGCTCTGCAGAAGAACCCCCGGGGGCCAGCGACAGGTCTAAGGAAGCCATGCCTCGAAACGCATTGCCGGTGAGACTGCCAAATGAATTCAGAAAATACAGGATACGCTTGTGTGAGGCGCAAATCATTCAAATCATGCTCAAACTACGTTCAACCGGCCTAATTCCTGCTTCCATCAGCGAAACCATGGGTGCAATTGTGTGCGTGTGCGCGCGCGCTCAGGGTACCCACGCCTGCGCCTGTCCCCTCGCCTTGGAAGTGAGCTCAGGTGACGTTGGTCCCCGCTCGCGCCCCCGCCCCCCCACGACGAGAACAACACTAAACACCCAAAATTTTACGGAAGCAACACATACTGTTGCTCTGACAAGGGCATTGCGATCGCAATGGGGGGGGGGGGGTCTGTGTCCAGCTGCAACGGTGGCTGTGGCCATGCTCCACCTGCGGTTGGGCGCTCGCTCAGTCTGTTAGACATGGGTGAGCTTGCGAGCGACATGACATCTGTTCGAATGGTACCAAATGAAATGAGGTGTCAAAATAATACGGTCCCTCGAGGTACGCGAGCTGAGACAAGGCCGAGCGTGGACAAGCCCCGGGGGGGGGGGGGGGGGGCACAAGGCCTTTGTTGGCCGCAAGTAGGTCACAAAGCGCTCCACACATGCACGTCCTGGTATGCATATGCAGCAATGTTCGGCAGTTCATTCGAGATCACACCTATGATACACTCTGGTGTTCCACTGAACCTTTGTTGGGCCTTTGGGGGTTTGGCACAAGGCCTTGGTGGTTGGCTCTGTTAGCCTGTGGCAGCGCCTATTGGCCTCTCGCCCTTGAACCTTCTGCTATGACCAGCAGGCATCTGCACTATTGCGGGCATCCGCACTGCCGCGGGCATCCGCCTGCCTGGGTGGGAATCCAGAATGCAACTTCTGCCCATGGCGTCCTCCCCTGGAGGCCTGATCAGTGCCCGGTATGCGGTCATCACGAAGACCCCAGGCCGGGAGGTGCTCACCACAACCAGCAACGTGAATGTCACACAAGGCCATGGGTGCTAGCTCACCAATGTGTGGCTTGCTGGTAGTGCGTTGCAGTAATATCTTCTGCGCTCTGCGCCATTCATGGCGAGCACGTTGCAGAAATATCTTCGCTCTCCGCTGTTGGGGGGGGGGTACCATGCATTTTGTGGTGCAGGATGAGAAGAAACAGCAGACAGAGGCACCATGCAGGGGTTTTGAGATGTCCACACTTCCTGCACATGGGGGGCATTTCACTTCAGTCCCGGCCTCAACCCCAGGTTTAGGTCTCCTTCTCCCTCCCCTGCAGCGAAGGTCACTTTGCAGGCAGGACATAGGACTACAAGGGGCTACTTTCGCTCGCCAAAGGAACCGCAGGCCAAGAATAATTCTCTTACAACCCCAGAACACCAAAACCGACAACAAAAAAAAACAGAAACCACGATTCAATGGCCATTTAATGGCAAAAATGGTACCCGGGGGGGGGGGGGACATGAAGAAAGCGCTCCACACATGCACGTCCTGGTATGCATATGCAGCAATGTTCAGCAGTTCGATCACATTCCATATGGACACAACGGCTTTGCTATTGCCATTGCTCATTAGCCTCTTTTGTCGACATTATGTGCCTAGATGTTACTGTACAGGGAAGGCGCTCAGAGGGGGGGGGGGGGGGTGCACATTGATCTGTTACCGCCATCGCTCTCTACAAAAGAGACTACACCACCAGCTCAAAGTGCAAAGTGTGGCACATCCATGACTTACTGCGCAGGCTCACCGCACATGCACTGCAGGGCATAGCAGACGCCGCAACGGAGGACCTCCTAGGGGCTATGTCTGGTTATCCCATCTGCACCCACGTTCACAAATACCTTCTCTCCCTCAGTCCGATCACATGAAGAGAGCACAAAAATCAGTCTCAAGCCACCAGCCCGGCACTATGGATGCAAACGTTGACTCTTCCGCAATCATGTGCTCTAAACAAATACCAAACCGCATTGGGAATGCTGACGAGCTGGATTTCATCCCCAGTGGTGCTTGCATGCTGGAGCCGAAGCCCAATGCTGACTCTAATCTTCCAAGACATTCAACCTTTCAGTCCACAGCAAGCCTTCAATTAAACCAAACAAATCGCCATCAGCACGTAGGGTGATCACCCACATCCTCCCCATATCTCTGCCTACTTCGTGGCCCCAGGTGGGGGAAAGGTCGCTTGAGGCCTTGAGTGTCCATGAGGCTACCCTATTGATTTGACACCATTGCGATCAACACCAGCCCCTCTAGGCTGCTTGAACTAGAAGCCAACCTCAGGCTCAAGTTGGTCGCCATATGTCCGGAGGGCTGATATTGGACACCAGGTCCGCATGTTTCACCAGGTTGTGTACCATGTGTGTAGTCGCATCCTCCAATCCTGAAGGACAAAGCGGCCGGTACCATCAGGTCCCACAACAATTAAAAAGTCCACAACTATGTCACCTTCCACTTCCTCACACTCTCCCATGATGGTGTCGCCAAATGCTCCAATACAGCTGATATCCCGGGGGGGGCGACCCCTCGGTTCTGGACGCCAACTACCCCCCCAACTAACTGTTGGCCGGAGGCCCCTTGGGGGGGGGGGGGGGGGGGGGGGGGGGGGGCATGGGAGGGGGGGGGTCAAGGGGGGGCAAATGGGGGGGGGGGAGTCTAGGAGGGTCGGTTGGGGGGGGGGGTCCAGGCGGGGCAATTTGGGGTGGGGGGGGGGGGGGGGCACAGGCTCCCCTTACCTCCCCTTGCCCTCCCTCTAACCATACCATCACCATAAACCTAACCCTAACCTTTGCAGCCAGCTAGTTTGGCCATGCCAGCCATGTTGATTGGGCTGAACAAGATGCCCCAAATTTCGTTCATGGCTGCTTTTGCCACATCATTGCTCTCCATTTTGGACCCCAACACTCACTCTGACCCTAGCCTAGGGTGAGAGCCAGGGCTAGGGTTAGGGCTAGGGTTAGGGTCACCGAGCTGGTGGAACCAGTCTTGATTTTATAACCCTTTTTAGTGTCTAGGGTGGACCTACCAGGTTTAGCAAGCAAGCAGCAAGCAGCAAGCAGCACGCGCGAAATGGGCCAAAATCAGAACTCCGTCGTGGTGCTTTGGATTTGAGTGAAATTTTGGTGGATGATACCTATGGGTGTGAAGTACAATCACACAAAGTTTGAGCAAGAAACTTGACAGTGGTGGCCGGGAACGGGATTCGCAAGTGGCGGACCTCAGTTTCAAAAACTGCAGTTTAGGGCCAAAACAGCCATTTTTCGGCCAAAAAAGCCCTAGAACCCATTCAAAACGGCCAAACGAAGGGAAACGGTGGCTACACTCCATGTGCGGCTTGACTTCCCCGTGTCAACGAGCTCTTTGTTGCCCTCTAACTCCATGATATGTCCAGGAAACGGCCCAAAAAGGCCCCCAGAAGCTCCAAATGCCGACAGCCACAAACCAAGAATAGGCCATATCTTTGGCTACATGGCTCAAAATGCGATTTCGAGGGCACCTATTCCACCCGCAACCCCCCACTTTTTGTGGTTTCCACCCCTCAGAATTGCCCAAAGGGACGCCTAGACCCCAATGCCTAGGCCCACTAGGCTGCGGCAAGCTGCAAGCTCAAGCCCAAATAGGTGGGTGCCCAAATGGGTCAACAGGGTCCAGTAGGGGCAAAAAGATGACTTTTCTCAAAAATGATCCTAGACCATGTGCGACGCTAAAACAAGTGTTTTTGGACCGTTTTGAGCTTGTGGTGGCCCATTTTGGTCCTCCGAAAATCCCAAAATGCCTTGAAACTGGGCTGTTTTGGGACCAAAAATGGGTCAAAAATGGGTCAAAAACGCATTTTCCCAGACCTCATCCTAGACCAGTTGGGGTGCACAAACGGGTGAAATAGGCCCATTTTGAGCCCATTTTGGGGGCATTTTGGCCCCTCAGAAGTCCAAAAAGCCTTGAACGTGGGCCTCGTGGCACCCCGTAATGCGTGAAACAAGGAACATGCAACACTTGACACGCACACAATAGCCGGATAGAGACATCAATTTTTTGGTACAGGTATGTGGCAGGAAGTACAATGCATTGTACATATGCATCGATTTGCTCATAACAAGAGAAAGAGGAACGGGATCGCGGTGAAGCGAAAGCCGAGCGCAGACGTCAACACGAAGCTTGGGGAGCACATTCATTCCGAGTGGAGTACGGGGTTAGGTTGCTCGCTTCAAGGTTAGGATGAACGTGGTCCAAAACAACACAACGTATGCAGTAAGCTAAGGGCGACGTGGGGGGCAGGAAAAAAAATTCACGCGAATTTTTTTCCAACTCACGTGGCACAAATTAATGGGATATGGCGGAATGGCACAAAGCGAAATTCAAAATACGGTCAAAAAGGTACCGGCCACGTCGGGCATTGATTGATTGCGGTGAAATGGACAGGCACATTGGAGGTAATTGATGGGATCGCGATGAAGCGAAAGCCAAATACCAAAACATTCAAAGTTAGGACGCAACCCCCCACTTTTTGTGGTTTCCACCCCTCGAGTTTGCCCAAACAGACGCCTAGACCCCAATACCTGGGCCCACTAGGCTGCGGCAAGCTGCAAGCTCAAGCCCAAATAGGCGGGTGCCCAAATGGGTCAACAGGGTCCAGTAGGGGCAAAAAGATGACTTTTCCCAAAAATGATCCCAGACCATGTGCGACGCTAAAACAAGTGTTTTTGGACCGTTTTGAGCTTGTGGTGGCCCATTTTGGTCCTCCGAAAATCCCAAAATGCCTTGAAAATGGGCTGTTTTGGGACCAAAAATGGGTCAAAAACGCATTTTTCCAAAAGTCATCCTAGACCATTCGGGGTGCACAAACGGGTGAAATGAGCCCATTTTGAGCCCATTTTGGGGCATTTTGGCCCCTCAAAAGTCGAAAAAAACTTGAAAGTGGGCCTTGTGGTGATGGGGTTCACTTGCAAGCTGATTTCACTTTGTCAGGAGCAATCAATGTGTGAATCATTCTTGATGTCCCTCACCAGTCATAGCTGATGTTCCCTCCCCCACCAGCTCGGTCCCAATATTCAGTCTTGATTAGGTGTAGGTGTAGGGATAGGAGTAGGCTGAGGGTTGGGGGTGGGCGTTAGAGTCAAGGTTGGGTTTAAGGATAGTGTTGGGGTGCAAATTGGATAAAATTTGCCTTAGGGCACCTTTGGTGTTCATGGAGCATCAGGCGCCTTTGGCGCCCATGGACGCCAGAGGGCAACACCTTTGGCAACTAACTGTTGGCCGAAGGCCCCTAGGGGGGGGGGGGGGGGGGGGCAGGGGTAGTTGGCGTCCTAGGACCCGCGGAGTCGCCCCCCCCGGGGCTGATATGCACCAATTGCATGCACGTCACCACTTGTAGGTAGTCGCAAGGGCACAAGTTTCCACTTTGCAAGTGTCCATATCTTTGAGGCTACAAGAGTTCATTTTCGCACACCCGCTCCGCCAAATCTCATTTTCGCCCAGTTGCTCCTCCAAAATTCATTTTCGCCCGGCCGCTCCGCCACATTTCATAACCATGGTGTTTTGTTTGCGGGAGGTTCCTTGGTCCTCTCCCTGAGTCACTTCTTAGCTTGCTGCGCAAACCTATCAAGACCAACTGCACCAGCCACAAACGTGTCCTCAAGATGGCTTTCAATTTCAGTAAATCAGGCACAACCGCACGACCAAAGGGCAATCCAATTTTCATGCGGAGTCATTAGGCCCCCTACGCGAGACAATTGTCTCTCCAAGGCTAGCCTCCAATCACGGCCTCTGTAGATCCCAAATGAGTAGGTTCCTACGCGGCAAGGGTTGCCTCCATCCTCAAGGCGTTCGGACCCTAATCACTCTCCCAAGCATGCTCCCAGTCAATTTGGGGCTGTTTGGCTCCCCAGCTAGTTGTATGCGGCATGCAATGCGGTCAAAGTAGGAAACCTACCAAGACACTGTGTGGGCATGTGTGGGCAGAGCAATATTTCACCTTACGCCCCCGTCCCTGCGGCCTAGACCCAGGCGCCACAGCGCAGGCGCTCATGGTCAAAAGGTGTGACAACGTAGCAGAGGAGTCCAGGGGCCACTGGGTGAGCATCACCCACGGCAACACCCTGCTGTGCCTCCTCCAGGGCAACCGGCCCTTGGCCATGTCCCCAGACCCGCAGGTCGTGGCCCAAGCGGTGTTGGCCTCGATCCCCCGGGTCTATGTTGTATGGTACGTGGTGGTGCCCGCCCCGGGGAACCCCTGGCTGCTCCCGGAGCACCAGTACCCACACACGGGCGCGGATGCCACCGCACAGGCGTGGCTCGCCACCCGCGATCTCGTGTGGGCTGCAGGTCGTCTTTCACACGCCCTAACCTAGGCGTGCAGGCCTCCGGCGGGTTGCCACGTGGAGTCCCCCCCCCCCCATGAAGGTAGGGCCAGCCGGGGTACCCCCCCCCCGGAAGGTACAGCAAGTGGCGGCTGCCCCCCCCCCCCCCAACAGGCGCGACCAGCCCCCCCAGCCCCTCCCAGCCCGGGGCACGGCGGTGTGGCCTGCCCGTGTGGGCACACAGGGCGTGCATCATGCGCATGGCCGGCCAATATGCAGAGTCGTCGGGAAGCCATCGTGCGCCCCCCGGGCGGCCTATGAGCCTCAAGATCGGCCCTCAAATCAAATCAAATCAAATCCCCCCGTAGCCCCGCTCCCGTACCAGGGTACGGGTACAGGTACGGGGGGGGGGGGGGGGCTTCGTGCCGTATATGTACATTTTGGGCAAGAAACGGCGGTCCTATGGGAAACACAGGTCATGCTCACAAGTGCAACTACCCTCTTGACAGCTCTTGAGGATGCACTGCGGTTTGCCATACTGCCGTCCATCATGTGGCACTCTTCGAAGAAGATGGGTGCCATAATGTTTGCTAGGTTGGGGGGAGAGGCTGAGCGTACCCAGTGTTGGGGTTGAATGGCACTCAAGGCATAAGCGCGGCGGCAAACTGGGACGGGGCCCAGGTCCCAGAGGGGCGCCAGCAGTGGGGTCACCTCGTCCAGCATTACGCCTAACCCTAACCCTAACATGGTCCCAGTATTGGCGGGGGGGCCGCCAAAGTGGGGCGCCGTCACCGTACCACCAGCGGAAGGCTTTGTGGAGCATGGCCCCAGCGATGGCGAGGCCCTGGGGGACCCACTGCAGCGCCGAAAACACCCATTGGTTGTCTACCCCCGTGGCAGTCCAGTAGATGAAGCATCCCATGAGGACGCCCTCCGGGCTGAGCTGGCCTGGGAACAACACTCCGAGGACGTGTAGCATGCAGGCGGCGCCCTTCAGGGACCTCTCGGTGCGCGGGAGGCCCGCCGGCAACGATCAGCTCACGTGGCCTAGCCAGAGGCGGAGGACAGGTGCTGGGTCGTACCGCGCCCTTCAGCGGCGTGTTTGCTGCCCCCACGTGTTCCAACCCCCGCGGGGCACGGGTAGGGGTAGGGGGAGAGGGTATGGGGGGGGGTACACGGGGGATCAATGGTCGGTTCCGATAGACTGAATGTCCCCGCCATAGACAATTCCAGCCATTAGTCCAGCAGTACTGCGAAGTCCAATCAATGCACGTGTCCCCTTCTTGGTTGGGGTGCTTCACTATGTAAAGTACAGTGAGGCGTTTCTTGCGGTTAGCTCTGCGGGTCACTTGAGTGCTTGTCCTTTCTGCCGACTCTAAAGAACAACCAGGATCAATAAAAAGCAGTCGTCCATAAGGTGTGGACTGCATTCATTGTACAACTTGCGAACTGACTGGGGTACAGGGGGGGGGTAGGGGGGGGGGTATGGAAGGGAAGGTTTGGCGGTCCACACACAAGGCGGTCCACACACAAGGCGGTCTACACACAAGGTAGTCTGTGGCCACCGCAAGAGTCTTGTTATTTAATGGGGGGTGCGGGGGCTGGCCCCCGCGTCGAGCAAAGCAAGCCGTTTGTCGAGCATAGCGAGCAGACGGTCCACACACAAGGCGGTGCATACACAAGGTGGTGCACACACAAGGCGGTATGTGGCCACCGCAGGAGTCTTGTTATTTAGGGGGGGGGGGGGCTGGCCCCGGCGGCAAGCAAAGCGAGCTGTGTGACAAGCGCAGCGAGCCGAAGGCGGTGGGGGTGTGGGGGGGTTGTGGGGAGGGGGGATGGATGGATGGATGGATGGATGGAGAGGAAGCATTCCGGGGACCACATCCCGAGGACACGGGCCATGAAGCCCAAACTGAGGGCCCATGACTCTGATCGCTTCACCGTCCTAGGCCAAGCCGCAACTGGCGTCTGATGGGCAGTGACAGCACCGCAAGCCCCCCTACGGTGCCTCGGAGGACCGTGACAGAGCACAGGACCCCTCCAGATGGTGGGCAGTGACAGTACACTGGGCCCCCCCGGTGAACCAATGTCGGCCGGCAGCACCTGGCCTCAAGCACCCTGCACCCTGTATCAGCGGTCGGGAGTGGGCAGTCGGGAGTGGGCATGGGTACAATCTCAGGGCATTTCAAAGATACCATAAGACGGAGGTGTCCAAAACGGATCTAGGGCCATTGGCATGGTCAAAACGAGGGGCAAGTTGCAAAATTAAGGGAGGGGGGTTGGTGAACCCAGCGACCGGACCCCGCATTAGAACGGGCTCAGACAGGGGCCTAAGAACCCAGACCAAACCCACAGCCTCCAGAGGTGACCCAGACCCTGCACTGGAAAAAAGGAAAATTTGGTGTTTTGGTATCAGCAAAACAAGGGTCAAGGAGAAATATCATGTGCCGAGGTACATTGCAAAAGCATCCACCCATTTTTGACTCAAACCAAACATTTGAGGGTTTGTGGTGCTTGAGGCAATGCTCCCCAACAGCTCTGCAGGGATCACGTGGGGTGTGCTTCTCACACGGGCGGGACTGCGGGACGGGCGAGTACCACACGGTGAGCAGGCTACGCCAACTCATCTTGGTCCAGACCAAAATAAAAACAACAACAAGGGATCAAATGCTCTGCGGATAGTAGTAGAAAATTCGCTGCAGCAATGGATAAAGAGTATGTGGACCTTGGGCTGCAAGGTTAAGCAGTACCATGGCGGCAACAAGGCAGGGTAGGGCCGTTACTTGACCATTGGTTAATACAGTACAGCCCTCCATGGTAAACAATTAGCTACCCGCAAGGGTCTTGATCGAACCACCGAATATTGCGTTGTTATAATGACAGCACACTGCCCCCCGTGAGCCAATGAGAGCAAGCACAACACTGCATAGCATAGCACAGCCCATGCAAGGAGCGTTGAGGCATATCCTGAGAGGGGCTCAAGCGCCGCTTGCACACGGCCGCACTTGGTGCATAATAAGCCACGTAGGCACGCTTGCATGTGCGAGGGAGGGAGGGAGGGAGGGAGGGAGGGAGGGAGGGAGTCGCATATTCTGCTACACATGCTGTCTCTGCCACACAGGCATGCATGTAGTCACATATTCTGCCATGCAGGCTGTACCTGCCACATAGGCATGCATGCATACATCTGCCTAACCTGTCACACAGGTATGCATGTAATCGCATATTTTGCTACGTAGGCTGTACCTGCCACACAGGCATGGATACATCTGCATAATATGTCACACTAGTATGCATGCAGTCGCACATTCTGCTACACAAGTTGTATCTGCCACACATGTAGTCGCATAATGTGCTACGCAAGTTGGATCTGCCCCATAGACAGGCATGCAGTGGCATAATCTGCCACACAGGCACCGCATGGTTTGCCACACACGCATGCATGCAGTCACATAATCCGCGACACAGGCTTGCACGCGGTTGCATGTAGTCCCATATGCTACTACACATGCTGTATCTGCCACACAGGCATGCATGCAGTTGCAAAATCCGCCACACAAGCGTGCATGCACGGCATTCTCTACCATACAGGCAGGCATGCAACTGCATGCAGTCGCACATTCTATTGCACATGTTGTATTTGCCACACAAGCATGAATACATTTGCATAATCTGCCACACACGTAAGCATGTAGCCGCATATTCTGCACACAGGTTGTATTTGCCACACGGGCATGAATACATTTGCATAATATGTCACACATATCACACAAGATTATATGCAGTCGCATATTCCGCTACACAAGCTTTATCTGCTACACAGGCATGCATGCAAGCGCACATTCTGCTACACAAGTTGTATCTGCCACACATGTAGTCGCATAATGTGCTACGCAAGTTGGATCTGCCCCATAGGTAGGCATGCAGTGGCATAATCTGCCACACAGGCACCGCATGGTTTGCCACACACGCATGCATGCAGTCACATAATCCGCCACACAGGCTTGCACGCGATTGCATGCGGTCCCATATGCTACTACACATGCTGTATCTGCCACACAAGCATGCATGCACGGCATTCTCTGCCACATAGGCAAGCAAGCAGCCGCATGCAGCCGTACATTCTATTGCACATGTTGTATCTGCCACACGATCATGAATAAATTTGTGTAATCTGCCACACACGTATGCATGTAGTCGCACATTTTGCACACAGGTTGTATCTGCCACACAGGCATGAATTCATTTGCATAATCTGTCACACAAGTATACATGCAATTGCATATTCTGCTACACAAGCTGTCTCTACTACACAGGCATGCATGCAGGCACACAATCCGCCACACAGGCATGCACGCACTGCATTATCCGCCACACTGGTTCGCATGCAGCAGCATAATCTGCCACACACGCGGTTGCACAATCTGCCACATTCTGCTTTACTAGTGGTATGTGCCACACAGGCAGGCATGCAGTTGCATAATTTGCCATGCAGGCATGCACGCACTGCACTATCTGCCACACAGGCATGCATGCAGTTGCATAATCTGCCACACATGCGGTTGCATAATCTGCACACAGGCATGCATGTAGGACATGTAGTCGCATCTGCCACACTAGCATGAATACATGTGCATAATTTGCCACACAAGTATGCGTGCAGTTGCATACTCTGCTACACAAGCTGTATCTGCTACACTGGTATGCATGCAGTGCTTAGTCTGCCACACAGGCATGCATACGGTTGCATTATGTGCCACATATGCATGCATACCATTGCATAATATGTCATGCAGGCATGCACGCAAGTGTATGATCTGCCACACAAGCACTCGCGTAGCTGCACAATATACCACACATTCACGCATGCAGTGGCAGAATCCGCCGCACATTCATGCAAGCAGTGGCACATCCTTCACACACCCTATCCGGTACTCAAGAGACGCGAGGGCACGTGAACCACAGAACGAGCCAGGAACCGCCTGTGGGGACGCATGCCTGTTCAACATCGTGATGAACCACCTTGTCCAGCCGGCAACCCGCAGGATAAGCTCAATATCCAACTGCTGGAGTAAAGCAGCAAACGGAAAGTGGCGGTTCCATCGCCCCCGCCCCCACATACTATGTTCAGGTGGGCCGCTGCCGGCGGCCGACACCCCGCTCACGGCGGTGCTTGGATCCCTCTCCCAGGTACACACCGGGGGTAGGTCCGGGAGGGTGGGGCACGGTCAAGGGGGGAGGGCAGGGTGGGTCAGAAGGGAGCAGGAACACAAACCGAATGCGAGGTATAGAAACCAACGGAGGATGGAACGACAAAGTGTGGGGCACACAGTGATCACAGTGTGGTGGCAAGTGCGTTGTTTAGGACACACTCCCCCACAAACAGTGGAGTTCGCCCCACCGCCTCCACTTGCCACTGTGGGGCGGGCTGACGGTGTATCACAGCTAACGAACTAAGCGAGCCGCAGACCCACAACGAGCCATTCACCTCACCCGCCGCGACCCCCAGTTTGGGCCATGAGGCAACGGAAACTGGGCTCGCATACGCCCCCGTGTCACAGGCGCATGGTCATATCCACATTGTTCAGTGTTTTTCTCGCTGCATTGCAGCGCAGACCAGTTCTGTACCACCCCAGTTTGGGGGGGGGGGGATACGGGGGGGGGGGCGGTGGGGGGGGGGGGATCGGGAGGGCGACTTCGTGCCGAATACCACAATGCAGTTCCTGTAGTCTTCCAAATACTCGGAGATAGGATATGAATACAAACGTACGTTGACCTTGTGGCGAAAGAAGGTAACCCGGCTAGGGACTTGGAGCTATTGCAATGGAATATAGTGGGTATCCCCCATGTGCCACATGTGGACGATAGAAAAGGCGAGGAGGTACACCCTAGAAGTACACCACACAGTGGCAACACAATCATCCAAATGCCCGCATGTGTCCACCCGAGGTCCATGGTCACGGGAGCACGCTAACATGAGGGCCTTGACTATAGAAGTGGACCTACACGTTGTCACCTAATGCGGCAGTCTAGCTGTCGGTTTGGTAACCAACGGCATATTTGATGTGTAGTGTTTGACAAGTCCCTGATGAAGGCAGCCCAGGACCCCGGATAAACACACAAGGCAATGGAAGACCTAGGTCTACAATTGCACACGGTCCAAGAGCGCCGTGGCACCAGATGAGAATGTGCGGTTGTGGAACCAGTCAATGTTTGAAAGCATGATGAACAACCTCCAGGCGGAGCCTTGACTATCAGTCACACCCTGAAAGACCAACTTCCACTACATAGTCCTTGACCGTGGCTGACATGCTGAAAGCAAGCACTCAAGGATGTGCCTCTCATGCATGGCCCTACACTAGCGGGCTCTTTGTCCGGTCCTCTGCTTTAAGTGGTCATTGCTGGATGCCGTCGATAGTGCCGAGCAACAGCGACATCCAATGGTACTTTCTAACTATGGTCTCTATGCCGGCATGAGTGCCACCATGCGCTTTTCCTTTTCGGTCGACGACACCCACAATTTAGGCTTGACAGCCACAAAGGCCAAAACATCAAAATCAAGGACCATCCCTTGTCGACTAGCATAAGCGCCCACAGCTGCCATAAATTCATCGTCCGGTATGCCCAACATGCCCACCACCTACGCCAACGCAACGACTACTCGCAAATGACCCTAGAAATGTCATCCCACTTCGAAATCGTGCACTCCTCCAATTGCTCCACATATCTCTGAGGGACGTTCAGTAGACGCCAAGACGGTGGGTTTTGGCACTTTTCCTAGGTTTCATGTACTTTTGGTCCAATGCGCAAAATGTTCGTTCCTTTGGGGGGGGGGGGTAGACTTTTTAAAAGGTGTGAGAAAAGGGCTGAGGGGGGTTGGCAACAGCCGCACCCGCCTTGTCCTTGGCAACACGTGTTTTGCAGATTTGTCAATGTGCCCCACCGTGCGGTACGAAATAAGTTGTCTGATGCCCCCTCTTTCTAGTGTACCTGTGCCACTGTGCATGCTTGACCTTTTTCTCCAAATCAACATCAATGCATGTGGCCAAGAATTCATGCTGTGCAGCTTTTGTGGGGTGCACTTTACGATCCCAAAATTGGGTTGCAAAAGAAGCGGCCTCTATGGTGGACAGAATCTGGTGGTCCTCGTGGGTGCATGCAGGTTGCTGTGAACTAGCTATCCGAGGCTTCTTGGCCTGCCTGGCAGGCTCCCGGGTCACCTTCATCCAAGTTTCACCCCAGAGCGTGCTCTTTTGTGAACCAAAGGCTTCTGTGGTGCAACAGGGGAAGCAACAGCACGTGCTGTGCATTTGTATGCAGACATGGTAGCTGCCTGTTGACAAAAAGCGGCAGCAAGCAACACAGGCATCTTCCAAAACGGACGAAAATCTCAAACATGTCGTCAGTACAGCATACAAACCCAGGGTGTTCCAAATAGCCTTTTTCACCGGCTTTCTGAATCCGCATATGACACCCACCTAGTCAACACTTGATAGACCATAGTCCCCCGAGTTTGGAGCTGTGTGCCTGTCACTAAACTACTCTGTTGCCATGAGACCTCAGAATGCACAACTTCTGCCCTCTGGTTGGAAGGGGTATATCAAATGTGCCCTCCCCTGCCATCCATTCGGATGCAGTCAAGTGAATACTCGCCGAGGACGCTGACACATCTGAGTGGGATGAGCCATTTTTTTCTTCCTTGATTGGGGCTGCTGGTGGTGCTCTGCAGGCCTTCCACTACATCAGTGCCAGTCCTTGACAGTGCTGCCCTCTTGTCGTCCTCTCGTACCATTCGGTCATCGTGCCATTTTGCTTGGACAGAAATCCGAAAGCCATGGATACCATGGTGCTCAGATTGGGGTGCCGGGGCTGCCAGGGAGCACACATACACATAGGAGGATATCAACACAATCCCAATTCTGCCAATTCAAACTCTTATTATCGCAAATCCTACAGGACCATGCATTAGTAGAAACCCCATTAAAGTAGGTGTCCAGATTAACAGTCAGAGTATGCAGCAACGGAGCCTTCTTCAGTGCTGCAAGTGCTTGGGCCCCACTGGCTCCTATTGAATTGACGTAAATATTGAGGGTCAGAGTATGCAGCGAAGGGACCTCCTTCACCGCTGCAAGTGCTTGGGCTCCACTGGCTTCTGTTGAATAGGCGGAAAGATTAAGGGTCAGAGTACGCAGCAAGCGGGCCTCCTTCAGCGCTGCAAGTGCTTGGGCTCCACTGGCTCCTACTGAATTGCTCAGAAGATTCAGGGCCAGCGTGTGCAGCAAAGGGGCCTCCTTCAGTGCTGCCAGGGCTTAGGCTCCACTGTCTCCTACTGAATTGTTCCAAACATTGAGGGTGAGAGTGTGCAGCAATGGGGCCTCCTTCAGTGCTGCAAGTGCTTGGGCCCCACAGTCTCCGACTAAATTCCACTGAAGATCAAGGGCCAGAGTGTGCAGCAAAGGGGCCTCCTTGAGCGCTGCAAGTGCTTGGGCTCCACTATCTCCTACTGAATTGCCAGAAAGATTGAGGGTCAGAGTGTGCAGTGAAGGGGCCTCCTTGAGTGCTGCCAGTGCTTGGGCCCCACAGTCTCCGACTAAATTGCACTGAAGACCAAGGGCCAGAGTGTGCAGCGATGGGGCCTCCTTGAGCGCTGCAAGTGCTTGGGCCCCACTGTCTCCTACTGAATTGGAGGAAAGACTGAGGGTCAGAGTGTGCAGTGAAGGGGCCTCCTTCAGTGCTGCCAGTGCTTGGGCTCCACTGTCTCCTACTGAATTGTACTCAAGATCAAGGGTCAGAGTGTGCAGCGATGGGGCCTCCTTGAGTGCTGCAAGTGCTTGGGCTCCACTGGCTCCTACTGAACTGCCAGAAAGATTGAGGGTCAGAGTGTGCAGCAAGGGGGCCTCCTTCAGTGCTGCAAGTGCTTGGGCCCCACTGGCTCCTATTGAATTGCCCCAAACATTGAGGGTCAGAGTGTGCAGTGAAGGGGCCTCCTTGAGTGCTGCCAGTGCTTGGGCCCCACTGTCTCCTACTAAACTGGACTGAAGATCAAGGGCCAGAGTGTGCAGCGATGGGGCCTCCTTGAGCGCTGCAAGTGCTTGGGCTCCACTATCTCCTACTGAATTGCCAGAAAGATTGAGGGTCAGAGTGTGCAGCAAGGGGGCCTCCTTCAGTGCTGCAAGTGCTTGGGCTCCACTGGCTCCTACTGAATTGCCAGAAAGATTGAGGGTCAGAGTGTGCAGCAAAGGGGCCTCCTTCAGCGCTGCAAGTGCTTGGGCCCCACTGGCTGCTATTGAATTGTACCGAAGATTGAGGGTCAGAGTATGCAGCAAGGGGGCCTCCTTCAGCGCTGCAAGTGCTTGGGCCCCACTGGCTCCCACTGAATTGACGTAAAGATTGAGGGTGAGAGTGTGCAGCAAGGGGGCCTTCTTCAGTGCTGCCAGTGCTTGGGCTCCACTGTCTCCGACAGAGTGCCCTTCAAAATTCAGTGCTCGTACATTCCGTATCAGTCCCTCTATACACGCCACAATCTGCTCTGCCCCACATTTGATCTCCACATAACGATGGCTCCCAAGTACTTTCCTCAGCCTCTTACAAACTTGACTCAGTGACTCTGACTGCAGAAACTCTGCAATGGCATCCCATACTTCCTCAGGCAATGGAGGTATCATTTTGAGCCTGCAGAGAAACAGAATAAACAGAAGGTTTGGAATGGAAACTAATGACACAGCACCCAAGCTGGCCCAAAACCCTTCGATTCTGGTCCGCCGTCAGCAGTGACTGGCTTTTGCTATTACTCCTTGGCACATGCTGCACATCCTGGTATGCATGTTCAACAATGTTTGACAATTCTCACAGCTGGCGCATAGAAAGTTCTACCCAGATCATTGCTGTATGTAAGGCTTTCTAGTTTGACAGGCTATTATTACCTGTGATTAGCCATGCCTTGTCAGCAATGACAGCTGGCCGGCATTCTACTATGTGTTGCCTTTTGGGCAGTCCCAGCAGACCCTGCTCATGGCTGGCACTCGATCAGCTGGCCTATTGAGGCTTGTCCTAGAGGTCAGGTGGAGAGGGAGAACGGTGTGTGTGTGTGTGTGTGCATGAGATTTCCTTGCAGATCACTGAAATGTGCTTTTGACCCACCCAACCACCCACACACCCACCAGTCCATCCCCAATGGTTTCTGCCACACCACTGTAAACTCAGTTGTTGGATCCCCTACAACCAACAGGCTCAATGCAATGGACGCCAAAGTTTGTTTTTTTGGTGTTGCAAAAGACCACGCTGCGCCCCAACACTAGGTCAATTGTGGATCCTCTTTAGATTTCTCACTCTTGCAAGTGATTGAAAGTGACAGGAGTGAGGAATGGCAGTGGGAGGCAAGGAAGGGAATGGTCTTTATGGGGGTTAGCAAAATAGAAAAAAAGAGGAAACAAACCATGTCCTTAAAGACCGCCTTGTTAGGGCACATCAACGCAGTCACAGGGGGCAAGTGTCACGCGAGTGTTGACAAGAGTCACACAGGTGTACTCACCTGACACTCAGAAAAAAAATATATATTGCATATATCATTTTTTTTTAGTGTCAGCGCGAGTGTACCCCCAGATTTTCTTTTTTTTTTGAGTGTCAATGCTAGTGCTGAGGGGAAAAAAATTCAGTCTAACTGCCATTGCTACTTGGAGAGGTGAAGTGAGGCAAACTCAGTCCCATGGACATTGTGGGTACTCCAAGCTGGGGAAGGCAATGGAGCTGTGGCGCAAATGGATGATAACAGGGATAGGAGGGGAGACCAATAGGTGGGCATTGGATACACCGCAAGTAGTAGGTGTACAACAAATTAGTTGGTTGGTGAGGGTCTATCGGGGTTGAGCAAAGGGAATAGGAGAGGAAGGGGTTGAGGGGCAACCAATGAACATTGGATGCACTGCACCTAAAAACGCGGTGTACAACAGGTTAGTTGTTGTGAGAAAAGTGAGAGGGGAGAGGCAATGGACACCCAAAAAAGGGGGCATGGCACCTAGGGAGCACCGTTCACAATGTCCTAAACATGCGTCATAAAGGCCGGTGGCATGCCTTCGGTGGCGAACTTGCCCAAATTGGTACTGGGGTCCGTCTGCAGCAACTGCTACAGCAAACTTAGGGACTAATAACTGCAGGCTCAACCATCAAATTGTTGGAAACCCAAAAGCTTGACGGTTAGTGGGGCACCTTTGGCGCGAAATTGCTGAATAAGAGGCCGCATGTACAACTCACTTCCCTTGGCATCCCACAAGTAGACATGCATGGAGGGCTTAACAACTACCCCCAAAACAAACCAATGGACCCCGGATGTACAATCGCTGTTTGTCAGAAAAATGAACGCTGCCACCAATGGGGCTCTGGTGACATCATGGAATCACACTTGTCCACGAAGGGAGGGTGCACGCACCAACAAGGATTGACCCTAGCTTGTGTGCATTCTATTCCGTGAGCACAGCACCCCAAGATGTGTATGTGCAGGATAAACACGGGGTTTCACCATTTTTACCAAGTCTCCCGGTTGAGCCTATATGGCCACATTGGCGTCCTCGGGTCGGGTCGCTCCCCATTGGTGAGGCCCACAGTGCAAGCCAATGGTGTGTCCTGTGTTGCCCCTCAACCAGTGCAATATGCACTTTAGGCCAGAACCTGGCTCGCTGCCCCACGACCACCCTGGAAGTGGCGTTGTGGCTCCATGGCTTCCCCCGGGCCAGCTTCACGGTATTAGTTCAGCGAGCCCGTCATTGCCATGTTGCCCCGTGTGTTGTGTGTGCATTGGGGCTTTCACGGCTAGTGGTGTTAGCGGCAGTGAGGCGGCCTCCAATGCCTCCTCAATTTGGCGATTTCCCCATAAAGGATGCCCTTGACGCACGGCTGCTGTGCAGGATAAACGCGGGGGAGGGGGAGGGGTATCATAATAGGGAAAGACACGGAAACAACAACCCTACGAAAAACGTGCACACAACTGCCACCTCTCACGCATCCTTTCAATTTCCGCCAAGTATTGCTAACTAACGGATGTGGGCACTGCCAAACTTGACCACTACTACTTCACGGACAAGCATGTGGGGTGGGCGGGCTTTCATTTAGGGGGGGGGGGGGTCGATACAGCCCTCTAGCTGGACCCCCCTCCCCAAAAAAGGGCTCAATTGAGGGGGCCCCCAAAATCCTACCGAGACTCCCCCGGAGGTGACCCGGACCCAAAATTCAGCAAAAAAATGAAAATGGGATTTTTGGAATCAGCGCATCGAGGGGGTCCAGAAAATCATCAGAAAATCATCAATCATCATTTGCCATGTATTTGGTGCAAAAACATTGACCATTTTGAATGTTCAAAAAAATTTTCGGCCAGAGTTCATAATAACCGATCAATGGTCCTGTCACTTGAGCCCTTTTCCCAACCCCCCCCCCTGTTTTCGGAGGCTGTACCAACTGCCCCCCCCCCCTGCAAGCGAAAACCCGCCCCCGCATGTGGCTACCTCTCCTCTGCGGTATTAGGATCTCAAAGAGGGAAGAAGACGCGGCTATGCTTCCCTTGCCATATCCCCAGAGCAGGGGTGCCCGAATGAAATTTTCGAAATAAAATCTGTGGAATCGTGCAGCAGCCTCTGGCACTGTGATCTAGCACAACACAACTGGCATGCAAAGACGCTGACCACAAACGCAAATAGATCCTGCAACAGCAATCACGTTTGCCAATCCGTTGTTGAATTAAGTGGGTCAAAGTGGTGAAACAGTTTACTTCAGATCTATGTTTCTGCAAGACACAATGCCAGTAAAGCTGGCACTGGGATTGGTAATCGATTTGTAAGCTGCTTAAATGGTCGGGAGATTAGGCTTGGGGTTATTTAATGCCAACGAAACGAAAGGTCGATGTCAAGACTGCACTTCGACCACTGTCCTGGGTCCCATGGCACAAACAAATGCCAGTGTGGAGACCTGCACCACAAGCAATGCAAGCGAGAGCAGGCGGCATACCCACAGCGGCAACGCCGTGCTACGTGCGACCGAATCCTGTCCACCATACCTTGTCCTCACACATTGCCTCCAGTTGGCATTGGAAAGCGGATCTCGTCAAAGACAGCACTCAGCTCTTCCTCCTGCACTTGGGGGCGGATGCATTGAAGATGAAAAACGATCACTTCTGTTGGTCGTTGTGGGGGGGTGGGGGTGGGAGTCCGGCGGCACAGTGTGTGAGACATCAGCAGGCGGGCATACGGCCAAAAGCCTGGAAGATCCTGCAGCATGCAGCACAACAACATCAGTGACGACCTTTCCTACCGGTCCGCCATCCTCTCCACAATAGAGGACAGCACGACGGCAGTGGGGGGCCCAGATTTCACCACGAGGCAACGTGCTGCCCCAAGGGCCCGTGAAGACAGGCTGGCCAGGTTTTGTTCTGTTTGGGCGTGTGGCTGGCCGACAAGGTATGACATGGCACAGGTGTACGATAAATGTTCCACCGCTGGGAAGAAAGATATCGCTTGGATCGCTGGGGCTGTCACAAACAGAAATCTCTTCCCCAACTGCTTTGCACTCGCCGACGTGAATGGGAACGAAATGGTATGCAGACAATCTGGTGACCCGCTCCCCCACATGGCAGCGCCGCCTCGCAGCTCCCAGACATTCCCGAGGCGGTGAACCGGATCCATATGACAAATCACCGTCCATGACGGACGCTCCATCACATTCTCAAGCAAAAGTGTCCCGATCCCGAATCGGATGGGGCTCTAATTTTCGAAGCTGGGAACAGTTCTTAAAACGGTTAAGGGTCACGGGGGGCCGGGGCTGTGGACACGAAGTTGGCCATGCAACACATACACTACGACAGCGACGAGCCAGAGCAGCAGGTCAGAGGGTCAAAACTGCTGAAAGCCCCCGGAAACACCTCCTTATCACAAAACAGCGCAGGTGCCATTGTGAACGGTCAGCGGAGTCTCCGACCGGACACGCCAGCGCAACCGCCTCGAAGGTCTCAATTGAGAACGATGGAGGAGCGCGGGGTAACTTGATTGAACGCACCCACAAAGGGCACTGTACGGCAGGAGAAAGGCCCGCGTCAAAGCCATGAGACCACTGACATCGATGGACGGCAGACACAATTGTCCCACGTCGGAGAATGTGAATCGCAACTCTCCCCAGATCCCCTGCAGCTTTGCAATGCCTCGAGGAATTGCGGGTGAGTGAAGGAGGGATCTGGGAAGAACTTTCGCGACTTTTTTTGCGGGTCAAACAAGATGGGGCACGGCAGCGGCAGGCTAACATTAGAAGAGAGGAGGGGGGGGGGGTCTGGGACCCAAAAGTTTGTGTACTAAAAATGGCCCAATCAGGTTTTCCCAATTGTAAATTTCGTTTTTTCCCACTGTGGTCATTTTGGTCTGGGGGGGGGGGTCTAAAGAGAGGGGGGGGGGGGCTCCTCGTATGGTTGTCCGCCGTTCCAACGTTAGCCTGGGCAGCGCGTAGACGGATCCCTTGCATTACGAATCATAAGACGTTGGGTTTGGGCCACCATCCTATAAGTCACCGGATCGGAGCCCGGAGGGCGGAAAACCGGGGAAAGTGGGTGAGACGGGGAAAATGGAGACAGAAATGTGGCGAATCATGGAAAGATGGGAATATCGGTTGCAGGTTAAACGGTGGCAGGAGAATGGGGCGGGAAATGGGAGAAAAATGCGACCGACCTCCCATCTTGTTTATAAGATGGGGTGGGAGGGTCTTTTGGCTCTGAGACCCACCCACCCCAAAAAAAATCTTGACCTAAAGTTGGCTGAGAGAAAATCAAGTTTGAATAAGCGGCCCTTTCTGGGACCCACCCAACGCCCCCCCCCGTCCTACGTATTAATTCCGTAAAAACAAAGCCTGCATCAACCCCCATCCCACTGTTCCCATTGTTCCAGAGGCTCACCAGATGTCCCTCAAGTGCCTCAGTCCAAGCCAAGCCACCCACCGGAAACAGGACGTTCACAGATTTCTCATTTTTTCTGTTTTCTGGGTGGCCTTCTTTTGCCCTCAAACTCGCCCCTCGCATTGCACGTCTCTTGGGATTCATCACGCAGCGCACCACAAAAAGAGCCACTCGGGGTCCTGGCATTGACTCCGCAACGGCAGCAACATGCCGACATGCCCAGTGGGCGATGCCGGCTGTAGGGGGGGAGGAGGACATAAACCAGGTGCACAAGAGCCAAGGCCAGACGCCATGAAACCATTCAACCCTCCCTGCCCTGCCCCGTTGCCTTCCGAGAGTTAGCGGTAGGACACCTGGGCACCAGCGAACCATCATTGGGGCTTCATGTTTCAGCTCTCCACCTGGGGTTCGCCGTGTGCCATGGCAACCGAACCACTTGACTCGACTACTTCTTTATTGTTGTCCTAGACGGACATGGGCCCCAGCATAAGGGGTTTGCAGCCAACCCCAAACGTCGACGTGCCCTGACCCATTCTCTCCGCCTGACTCTCCCCTCTGTCCGGAGACCCGTATGAAAACCATGAAAAACGCACAACCGAATGCATCTATGTACAAGCATCTACATGAAGACATGCATGTGTCGTGGCGCAGATTAGCGGTAAAGACACCATGCATTACCATTATGATCACCAATCGGCGTCAATTCGATTCCCGGCCGGTGAAATCAAAAGGTGCTGCAGCACAATCAATTTCGGTCTCATCTCCGCAGAAAGCCTGCGCTGCAGTAACTAAAAAACAGAGGGGTTGGTAGCCATCCCCAGAGGAAAACAGTGCCCGGCCGGCCCAACGGCACAAGGGGCAAACGCGGTCACAAAATCGGGATTCCTTTCATAGATCATTGCGCTGTGTTGCATCAACGAAGTGGCAAAGCTCCTCCCAGACCCATGCACTCAGCACGCGAACGCAGAGACGGAGGGAGGGCGAGAGCCGCCGGTCACAGAGGGGGAGTTCAGCGCAGACTCCACCGTGTGGGAGTTCTGCTGCTCCTGGAGCTCCGCAATCTCCTGCTCCACCTCGGCGTGCCTCAGTGCCAAGTCGGACAGAAAGGGCTGCAGCACCTCGAAGCGCTCCTGGGCGTCCTGAGGGGATTGGAAAGTACACCTCTGGGCAGGGATGCATTGGAACGGGGGGAGGTACCCCCCCCCCCCCACCCTTCCAGGGCCCCCTGCCTATGCCCAGCCACTGTCCCCCTGGCAGCAAGTGCCAGGCTCAATGGCATTTGTAACCGACAGTATCCGCCCCCAACCGCTTTGCAGACCTCCTCCAACCTCCTGTCTAACCGCTTCTGGGGCCGCCTTGGAGGTCCCTTCCCTTCTCATGCATCTTTGCCTCTGGACCATCCCCTTCACCTCTGCCTATGGGAACGGTAAATCCTGCGGCGCGCAATTTGGGTAATCACCCCGGAACAGGGGAGACGGCACCCTTCGTGTGAGTGGGAAGTGGTGATCGCAACATTTTTGGGCGTTTTGAGTACTGTGCCTCGCCATTGTTCCCGATTGACCTACTTCCCTCACCCAAAATTGAGGAGACTTAATGCGGTGCTCGTGGGCCTGACGCTAATTCCCCTCACCCGCGGCGCGCAGGAGGCATTCCCTATTCCCTTGGACTCCCTTGGGAACGGGGCACTTGTTGGGCTTGATGATCCCTGACCCCACATCCGATTGGGCCACTGTGTCCTTTCGGTGAGCATCCCGCGTCCCTCTCTTTGAGGCCACGCACGGCTGTGAAAATACGAGGAACACACGAAATGCCTACCCCTCTTGGACAAGAGACTGCTGCACCCCCAAAGATGCGGCCCTTTGGAGCTTGCACCAAAGCAGACCATTGCTGAATGCCCTTGGGGGGGTTTTGGCATGACGCCATGGTGTGATGATCTCGTCTGCAGCTGGCGGCGCCTACTGGCCGATCGCCATTCGCTGCCCTTCCCTTGGACCCTTTCCCTCCATAGGCGGTGGTGCCCTTCGGCTTCTCACCACCCTTTGACCTTCCTCTTCCTCCTTGCCCTAACCTTCCCTCTCCCCTCCCCTTTCCCTTCCCTTGGCCTTTCCCTCTGTAGGCCACCGTGCCCATCGGCCTCACCGCACTCCTTCCCTTCCCATTCCCTTGGTCGGTTGTGCCAACGGAGCCCCCGGACTTGCCCTGTTTCACTTCTCTGCGTCGAGTCCACGCCCTTGGGGGGGGGGGGGCATTCAGGGCCCTGCCAAACACCAGCCCCCCCCCCCCTGTGTGACATCCCGTCGGAGTGCTGTTCCTTTACAGGGCCCTGGACAGTCACCCGTTCTTCCCTTCGCATGTTGCGCCGGGTCGCTGCTTTCTGTCGGCCGCTGCGGCCGGTGCTCCTGCTGGTGTCGTTTCCGCGTTCGCGGAGCCCAGTAGTTGGTGTGTTGGGACTGTGCTGAATGTGGCGGGATGTGCCGTTTGCGTGTCAGCGGCGCCCAATAATTGGCGTATTGAGGATGTGCTGGTTGTTGCCGGGCTCCTTTGACTGTTTTGGCTGTCCACACGCCTCTGTCCATTGGCCGTCCATAGCCTGCCTCGCTGTGTTTCTGTGTGCGTGAGGCCCAGGTGCCCTGGTCCTCCACGCGCTGTCCCGGCCGTCCCCCATATGCCCTTTTCCCCCTCACGGTTGGTCTGCCCCTGATGAGCTCCCGCTCCTGTTGCGCAAACAGCCCATCTGGGCTGCGCCCCCCCCCCCCCCCCGCCGCCATAATGTGCAGGGGGCACAAGGAGACAGCAAACGCCGCAGGTGTGCTGCTGGACTTGGGAAAACCGCCCCCATCGCGAGTTGGAGATGCCAAATCGCGAAGTGGAGGCATCCACTTGCAGATGTGACGCTGCCGGCAGCCTCGAAAGTGGCGTTTCTCCGGCAGTGCATGCGCTGCCTCTGCGTGTGGCTTGGAGTTCGTTGGTCAGAGACCCGCTGCGGTCGGACGGAGATCACTCCACAATACCCCTGGGCGGGAAACACTTGGGCTACCAAAAGTCCCCGCGACAACAGAGTGCACTACGGGGGAGGGGAAAATTAGGAACGAGCGAAAATTGGAATGGCGAAATGTGGCGCGGAGAAAATTTGGTGCCATTCTTAATTACCACTGCAAAACGTGGTACACATTCCCAGGTGGAGGCACAACAACAAGCATAGACCCTGAACGGTGGTTGTTATGTCCTATGGGCCTTTGGTTGGTTGGTGTGATTTCTTACAGCTTCTGAACGGTTGCTTGGATGGCTGCTCGTATTTCCTGGAGGCTGTTGGGCACAATGGAAATGTGCATGCCAAGAGCGCCAAAAATGACACCTACAAAAATGGCTCCGGACCTTCAAATACCACGGCGTAATTTGGCACACTTCTGTTGTGCCGGATTTTGCCATTCCACATGTCGCCTGCCCCCCCCCCCCCCCCCCGGTAGCGGTAGGGCTACCGCAAGTCCTCGCGACAACGGAGTGCCCTACGCAATGCACCACCAAAGCCCGGACAGCCCCCCCTCCCGCACCGCAGGACCTGAATCTGGAGATGCTTGGCGCACACGCTCGCCAACGGCCGGGGCAGCTCCGCGGTCGTCTTCGTGACGGCCTTCTTAATCGTGGGCAGGGCCTGCTGCAGCTGCTGCCACTGCGCCCTCCGCTCCTGCAGCAGTCTGCTGCGCTCCTCCAGCTCCGCCCGGTGCTCTGCGCTCCGCTTCTCCTCCAGTTCCAGCGCCTGCGGGGCCGGAGACGCGCGGAGACGGGGACAGCGACGCCCCGGGCCTGAGAGCCCCCGGGCGGTGCTGGACTCGGGCGGTGCGGTCCGAGTACGGGGCCGTGGGTGGACGGCGGGGGTGTGGCAGGGGTTGTCTGTTGGCATGGCTGACCCAAGGGGGGTGGGGGGCAGGCTAACATTAGAAGAGGGGGGGGGAGGTCTGGGACGCAAAGGTTTGTGTACCAACCAATGGCCCGATCAGGTTTCCCAATTGTAACCTTCGTTCTTTCCCACGATGATCACTGCGGTTGGGGGGGGGGGGTCCAGGGGGGGAGGCTCCTCGTATGGTTGTGGGCCGTTCTAATGCACGGCTGTTGGGGGGCTACGGCCAAGGCGAGCGTGCTACGGCGGGGGCGCGGGGTCATCGTACCTCAGACCGATCAGTACGCCACGGATTCTGTTGAGGCAAGTATCGCAAAGTTACGTTAGAATCTTTCTCCGGCGGAGACACTGTCGCGCTCGCTGCAGCGCAAATGCAGCCCAAAATTGTCTCGGACGCCTTGGGCGTGCGGTTTCCAGACCCAAAATTGGCAGCGCGAAGTGCACAGCGAATTCGCGACGACCATTGGCGTCCGTTGGCTGGGAGTCAAAAAGGACTGGCGCGTTTCCTACACGGGACGTCATGAGTGGAACAGACTCTAGGCTGTGTGTATCCGCCAGATATGTACGTATATGCGCGTATACGTGCATACGTGTATACGCGTATACGTATACGCGCATACGTGTACGCGACGTGTACGCGACGTATACGCGTACATGTATACGCGTATACGTATAGTCTGTGGACACTGTGCATGGTTTGTAGACACTGTGCACATACACGTGTACCCGAGTGTGGTCTGTAGACACTGTGCACCACAAGTAGACGCGGCCTGCTAATTGTAGACACTGTCGGCATGTTGTAGACGCGAAGAGACAATATTTGGGAAGGGGGCCGAAGGCCCCTTTCCTAAAAAACGGTCCGCTAACGGCGTTTACCCGTGCACAAGGGCATGTATACGCGTATACGTACAGCCCTCGTGTCCGCGCAACATGAAATACACACAAAAAAAATTGGGAAATACACCCGGACAAGAAAAAAATTGGGATACGCACCTGGTACACAAAAAAAAAAGTTTGGGATACACTGCATACAGAAAAAAATTTTGGGGGGGGATACACACTAACCATAGGGCTGGAGTGGAATGTGCAACATGGGGGCCCACCTCCTTCACATCATGAATGTCTTTCGTGAGCAGCTTCATTTTGAACCAGTTCACTTTGGTCTCAGCCTCGGCCAGATACACCTCGTAGTTGCAGGCCATGAGGTCCCGGAGCTGTTTGTCTCGGTGCTTCTCTTGATTCCCCATCCGCAGTCGCGACTGCGCCAGTTTAGTGGTCATCTGAAGGGAAAGCAGGCGCATGCGCGCATTGGAGCAGCAACACAACAAGCGGCCCTGTGCCCACGGAGGGGGAGGGTGGTGCGGTCGGCCAACGACGACAGTGCGGAACAACGTGACGGTCGCCTGTGTCCACCGACCTCGTTCTGCAGCTTCCTCTGCTCTTTGCTGTGGGGGCCGAGCTCCGCCAGCTGCTTTTCCAGCGCCAGAAGGCGAGCGGAAAGTGCGTCCGTGTGCATCGCGAGGGACTTGGCGTTCATCTGAGGGGACGACAGACGACAAGCGCACGTATGCATCGGGCGAGAAGCCCTGCGCTCAGACGCCCTGACGTAGCCTCGTGCCCAACGGCCGCTTTCGGGGTTGGACGCACCTGCCGGAGGGCAAGCTCGTGCGCCGCCTGCGTGCGCCTTGTGCACTTCGCGATGAGGCCGTCGTACTGACTGGCGAGGGTCTGCTTGATGCTCGCCACCTCTTTCTCGGCCTGCTGCATCTGAAAGGACCAGCAACACCGTGAGATCACTCACCGGCTCGGGTGCAACGGTGCCAAGTCTTTGCGGATACAGGAAACGGTGCAGCCTGTGGGGGGGGGGACCAAGCAAGAGCTTGCTTCTGCAAGTTGATTGTGCACAGTGACGGCGCCCTTCTGGGGACGGCGGCCGGACTTTCGATTGCAGGACGGGAGGGAGCGGGGGTTGTGACACGGCCCTCAAATGCTGCTGCTCTCCTGACATTGGCGGCGCCAATCGGCCTGTCGCCACGCATGAAGGTTTACCACAACCTCACAGAACCACGACCACAATACAGTTGTGTGACCGCGTACAACGGCACCAGGAGCCGCTATAAACGGAATGCACGACAGCCAAAGGCATGGCGTGGTCCCTTTACCAGGACTCAAAACACCTGCTGCGGTACCAGCACTCTGGGCAACACCATGTGATGAACCTAGAGGGGCTCAGTCAGGCCCACCAGAGCCATGTCCACCACATGTAAAGGCAACAAACCGAACCAGCGTGTGGAGAGTGTCTGGCCCGCGACACTTACCACAACATGCTAAACGCGCACCAACAAGATACACAACACCTGCGGCAAACACTGTACCTCATACGCAAGCGAGCCAAAGGAGTTTGGAACCCCACCTTGTGGGAAACCCCCCTTCCACCTCTACCTCAATGCCACAAAGCTTACTGCGACCCAGGTGAATGGGAGATTCCTCTGGACAGACAACACCTACAGGGGAACCCATGGGAGACTAGTCATGAGCTGGCACCCGCATGGCTACCCCGGCTGATCTGCCGGAACCTGCATTTAGCTAGATACTTCGTGCCCCGATGGGCCCCTGGTCATTTTAGCGACAGTGGGCAGCCAACCATGACTGGCAGTAGGTACCACACTCCTAACACGCTCAGCCTTGAGCGGTGTAGTCAGTAGAGTCTGAGTTGGAATCTTCTACACCCTGTGGCCCTCCGCAGGAGTAAAACAGAGGGACCCGTAGGAACAGCCTGCCCAAATTAAATGTACGGGAATACCTGATGGTGTAACTTGTTGGGAAGAGTAGCCACTGACCTCCTAACTTATTGGTGTAACCATTGAGTGCCCCCCATCCACATGCCAGTTTCATGTGCTCAAAGTCAGAGGTTGAAAGTAAATCAATTGTGGAGTGCGATGCATCTCGCCATCCGCAGAGAGGATGCAATCCATGTCAGCCAATGTGGTTCGGCCTCTGAACAGATGCAAGCTGGCCACGACCAACAACCATTATGCATCTCCTTAAATGCGCATGGATTGAAAATGGATATGTGTCCCAGGCTCTACCAGGGCACCCACAGAGAGCACGGGTGCATGGCTGCATATCCCCTGCCGTATCGAAGCCACACCCATTAGAGACGCGGATGTGCTGCAATGCGCCGCCAGTTCAGCCCCCTGCCAAAAACCATTGCCCCAGCGCCCTCGGCCATTGTTCTTTCTTGTGTGCCTACCAAAGGTTCAGTCAATTGAGCCGGCCTAGCCCCACCCCCTCTCCAGCCTTTTTGCGGGCTCTGAATGACCCTCCTCGCCCTTCTCCGAGGCGGAGGCCCACAAGGAGACAAAGTACATACGGTGGTATACAGCCCCTTCACCATCATGTTGGAGTCGGTCATTCGTGTGTTGCAGTTGGTCAACTTCTTCTGTACTTTCGAGAGATCTTTCGTCAGGGCTTTGATCTCCGCCTGCTCCGCGTTCGCCTGCTCCGTGCTTCCGTTCTGCAGCTGCGGATGGATGGCAGGATGGAGGCTACCAACCCTGATGCCCACTACTTCTGTACCTCTCCCTTGAGGACGGACGCCTCTATCGGCTTCAGCCGCCCAATTTTGCACAGGAGCAACCTGACCGTCTCCGCCTTTGCCCCCCCTTCTCCTGCCCCGCTACCTTCCCCTGCCCCCCCCTGGCGCTTGGCAACCCGCTCCCACCTGCGGCACCCCCGACCGCATGGATCCGGTTGGCGGGCCTCGCGTCCTTCCCAGCCCTTTCAAATCCGCACACCCGACAAGTATTTCTGGTGCCGAGGGGGATGTAGAGGCGTAACACAAGGCCAAGGGATTCCGACACCAGAGGTGCCCTGCTCTGAGCAGCCCCTGCGCTTGTTTTTGCATCCGTGTCGGTGGCCCTAGGCAGAGGCTTCCGCGCTCCCTCTCACCCGTTCTGTGTGGCAAGGCAGTTGAAAGGAAGGATCGGGGCAACTCCGGTCCATGGCGCGGTTCACGGCCCGACAGCCATGTGCACTCTGATTGGTCTTTTTGGCTGCTTGGTCTTTTTTGATTGGCAAACCTCTGGAAATGCCTATGAGGTTGTTGTGTCACTGTTGGCGAGCACGCGTTCATTTACGCATCCATGCACCTGAACAGGCTCATTCAAGCTTTATGGGACTCCAGTTGGGCGGGAGCGTCCACGGGTCCGGCCCTCCCGTACACGGGGCCTAGGCGGCGCTGCCGTGCCAAACCAGCCGGCAAATGCCTGAAAATGCCGCCCACCACCGATGGGTGACACTCGGCGATCCAGAACTCCCTGGCCCTGTGCTACATTCCCGCATCAGCGCCAGTGAGCACCCTCCAAACTCCACTATCATGGGCATGAATGAAGATGAATTCTGCCGGCGCCAGCAATGGGGGGGCGCCAAGGAGAGGAAGAAGCGATGGTGAGCAGAGGAACAACTGTCCCACGCTCACGTCCCTTTGCTTGAAAACTCAAACTAGTGCGTACGCCCGGAAGAACCAACCGGCACGCTTTCTACGATTTATCCAAGATTTTATGGCATCCCGCCCCTCCCGCCCAACTGGAGTCCCATAAAGCTTGAATGAGCCTGTTCAGGTGCATGGATGCGTAAATGAACGCGTGCTCGCCAACAGTGACACAACAACCTCATAGGCATTTCCAGAGGTTTGCCAATCAAAAAAGACCAAGCAGCCAAAAAGACCAATCAGAGTGCACATGGCTGTCGGGCCGTGAACCGCGCCATGGACCGGAGTTGCCCCGATCCTTCCTTTCAACTGCCTTGCCACACAGAACGGGTGAGAGGGAGCGCAGAGGGACAGAGAGAAAGCACAGGCAAACCTGTGGTGCGGGCTGCTTCGCAGGTTCTACTGCTTCCAATTCCTGCCGCTGCTGCTCAAGGCCTGCCAACCTAAGACACACAATTACATGTCTGCTCGATGCCCACCAATCGACTGTAAGAAGACACAAAAAGCCCATTATCCAAGCTTAAAATGCGTCAGCGCATCAAAAAAATTTTCGTGGTCGCTGAATGTGCCACTCTTTGACGAGTCTTGGGGTCAGTGGATGCAGCCATGGACAACTCGCAGTGAACAAATAGCAAGAGTTGATGGGGCTACTTCTCAACCTGTGGGGCCGTGCAGCATCCCGTTTTGCTGGTCGAGAACCGCTCTTACAGCATGTACCCAGAGGCCCACCAACATCTCCTATCAGTCATCAATACCGGGGCGCGGGCGGATTCAGCCGGGACAAATTTCGTCGCACAAATTCCGTGTGGAAGCATTGTAACCTCGCAGCGCCTGGCAGTGTACTGCATGGGTTTGGGTGGCTACGGAGCACAGCCTCCTCCGTTTTCTTTCCGTCGCTTGAGGCGACAGGGTGTCACCCGCGAAGGCCGCCATCACCCGCTAGTAACCACCGTCAAACACGTCCAACACGACCAAGCCACCAAACCAGCAATCAAATCAGCGTTCATCACCCACCGTGCCGCCACGTTTGCCATTTAAGTTGCAACAGCAATGTAGTCGCCGCCGAAGTACAAGACTTTCCGCTATATTGACCGCCCACCCGAATGGAAGGCAGCGCAATCCCTGTCAAATGAACTTTTCACATACTCGGCCTCGGCAGCCTTGCAGTCCGCATCCACGCGATCCAGCGCTTGAATCATTTTGTCGAGGATCTGCTCCAGGCCCTTGGACTTGCCGTACCGAGCCAGGTCGCGCTGCGCCATGTCCACGCGTTCTTGGGCTCGGGTGCGGCAACTGCAATGCCAATGCACAAGCCAATGCAGGCGGCCCGGCAGAAGGGCTGGCATCGCATTCATGGGGAATGGAGGGTTGGCAAACGCTCAGGAGGATCACACAGCTTTGTACAAAGAGGGAGTTTACGCACCGCGCGCGCACCGCGCATGCACCGCGTCAGGCATTTGAACACCTTCTCCACGAAATGATCTACCTTTGAAACCCTTGTAAATACTGTCCCTGGGTGGAGGTTGCTGGGGGGAGAGTTATGCCACGGTGCGAGGGCCCCCTTGGGCGAGCTCACATGCAACCAGTGCAGCACCAGGCTGAAAGATGGCAAATTATTGCAGACCAATCCCAATTTTACATGCAGCTATACTGCCCAAGATCCCTCTGCAGTGTCAGGTACAGTGTTGGGCAAAAAGATAGGCGCCAACAGCACGTAGCCTCTAAATTATCTGAAACGGTGCACGCAACAAACCCACCCCGCGCACACCGCTCGAAGGTGGGGTACCCGGGCAATCTCCAAACTCCAGCGTAAATTACCCCCTTTATCCCTCACAGCATCCCTTCCGGCTGGCGGGGTCACATACACCCCAGTGCCTAAGATGAAGCATTCCTCCTTATGTACCCAATGGAGTCTGAACCCAGGACCTCTAGTTCAGGCGTCAGGTGCATGACAACAACAAACAAAGTGTTCTGGGTTGTACAAGACTTCAGAACGTTGATGAGCCCTGATCGGCCCTGGACTGTAAATTCACTGACACACATAGACGCCACAGCCCAGTAGGCCCCAGGATTATGAGGGGTTTTTGGAGGTTTTGCGTGTGCAGTACGAGGCAGCCCAGTGCGTAGGGGGCAGCACCACGGCCGCGCCCCGCCGCATCAGGCTTCAGATTTCTATTGCCGGGATCATCCGAAATAGGGGTTTGCAAAGTGAGTAGGTGGCAGCGCGGTTGAGTAGGCAGGAAAGTCAGCAAGTGCGACTTGGGTGGCCGCCTGTCAGTGAATTTGCAGTACTTCCCTCATCATCTACTCTGTACAGAAATTTGTAACACTCACCAACACTCAACAGTCCGCGTTGCACGTTGCCAGTCCTACCTGACCCCCCCTGCAAGCCTTCTCGACCCTGGTCAACATGCGCCCTATGCACGTCCCACCAGCCCAACCAACGCCAGCTCCCACGCACATCGACAACGGATGCATACTGCTGTTGCTCCTCAACTTTGACTTGCGCCTGTGCAATGAGTCCATCCAGCTCCTCACACTTGAGTTTCTGCATGGACAGTCCGCCAAGGTGACAAATACACACCCTGTATTCAGCAGCCAGACCCATGGTGCAATCCCTTGCGGATGCGCCGACTGTGCTTGTGCAAGCAATGGCAGTGGCGGTGGCACTGTCAGTTGATGTGGTCCGCGTCGTCCCTCTCCCGTAGCGCCTCCCGTCCCCTCGCCTCCCCTCGAAACGACCATCGCCAGCTCTGTCATCCCCCGCCCAACGCCGCCCTCATGGGATATCCCCACTGCAGCCGGTTTCCAGGCAAAAACGTTCGCACGAAACGTGTGTCCGCAAAGCCCGCAAGAAGTGTCCGAGCGAGGCCAGCGACACAAATGGGGTGCGTAGCAACAAGCGAGGTGCCCTCGCCACACACACATGCGGCAACGCCCTGCCATCGGGTTGTCCCAGCCAACCAAAGAGACTGTGACCAGAGTGCCCTCCAGGGCGCGACCACAACTCACACCTTTTCCTCCAGCTTCTTGGCTTTCTCCGCCAGGCGGATCTCGCTGACATCGGGGGTGCTGATCGCCTTGACATTCTGCTTCAAACCCTCCTCCTTCTCCTTGAAACCCTATAGAGATACAAGCAGATGGGCGGTCGGCTCTTCTGTTCGCAGCGGTCAAACACTGACTGCGTCGTTTTGCCGCACTGCGTGACGCAGCCAACGCACATCTGGATGCGTGAAATCTTGTGTCTTGGTGCGTTTGCCTGTGGGCGCTTGTTATCAAGGACCGGGCGGCTGCCACATAGTGGCGCTCAGGCACGTGCCGGCCAAATCCGACCACAGTCGATAGGGACCGTGCACCCCGAAACTTTGTGACTGAAATACGCATCATGTGGAGTCCGATCCGAGCCGAGAAATTTCGTTTCGAATCCGGCTTCCAGACTTCCACATATCATTTAGAGAGTGCCATGATCAGATGAATAGTAGTAGTGGCATCCCAGAAATCAGCACAGGTACACCCTGGTTGTTGGTAGTACCCTTGCAGCGCCATCCCTGGCTGTGCAGGTGACTACCTGATAGGACTGTGGATATTTATTTGCCTTCCCCCGACTGTCCGCATTGTGAATGCTGAAAATGCTCAAACGACGCTACTTCGTGTTGGGACATGGTGTCGCAAACGAAGAGGAGGCCATTATCCGACGGGGTGATCCGCTGCTGCCACTTGCTATGCCATTTACTACGTTGTACTCGGTCATGGCACTAGTGCAGGAAGCATCGCCCCATGCCCAGTGCTCTCAGCGCACAGGCATGCGCACACATAGGCGCACACGCACGCACACACAACGCCAAAAACTCTGATGCCGTGTGATGGGATTCAGCATGCATCCGGCGGGCTGACCTTGTTTAACAGAGCAGTCCACCAGGTGCTGACCAGTACCACACCAGGAAGCACCTTCCGGAGCTTTCTACGGACAGATCAGATGCCGTGCAGCGCAAAATGCGCAGTTGGGACTGGAGCTCCGCTGAGCTCGGCCCAGTGTGACCTAGCCTGGCTAATCCCCATGCCGTTCCACCCAGGTCAGTATGGCATGAGACCACACAACACTACCAGCAAAACCATTTCCAAGCATCGTGAACGTCTCATCGGGTGGAGGGTCAAGCAAAGGACATGTGCACTGTGTGCCTTTCAACAAAAGGACTCTCGGAAAACAAAAGACACAGATGAACACCCCAGCTTGACGCATAATTTAAACCGCACTTTCCACCGCATTTTTAACCAAGCCGAATCCACCCAAACTTGTTCCCGGCAGAAACAGAAACATTTTTGCGCGTGACAGTGAGTGAGACAGAGAGAAAGAGACAGACAGACAGACAGACAAACACACACACACGTGGATGACGCAAAGCGATCAAATCCCAGCACAAGCACACACACACACACACACACACACACACACACACACACGATTGCGAAACACAGCACAACAATGGTGGCTCAGTGTGGATCCTCGTCAGTTGGAGTCAAACAAAAGGCATGTTCAACGCCAATAGGCGCCTTTCTGGAGGAAGCGAGCGCCAGCAGATGCCCGTAGTCCTTCAGGCCTGATGACAGAATGAGGCACTGCACTGCCACAATGGCAGATCAGCCTCATCCGGGTTCAGACAGGGATAAAGCACGTGGGCAGTGGGTCAGGTGGCTCCTGCGCGCGCGCGCGCACACACACACACGGTTGTCAACAAACAGACAAGCACAATGCCGAGTGCAAATCTCCTCATCAGTTGGCCATCAAACAAGACAGAGCATGTTCCATGCCAATCGGCGCCTTCCTGTGGGATCACCGACAGTGCAGAAGAGAAAAACTCAAACTCCAGAACAGATGCTCAAGAGCACAGAGCAAGTAGCCAGCAGCCATCAGTACACCAACGGAACGGGGTACAGCACAGCACTGACAAACACAGATATTTAGTGGGTGGGAAGCAAAACTCCTGCAGCTCACAACCAGCGATTGGTGCTCTGGGCCCACTGCAATCTGGGTTCACTCAAGTCATCGTTCTCCATCAGTGAGCACCTTGGTGTGACGTCTCACTGACATCGCCAACTTCTCGGAGGGGCGGGCTGCTGCACCAAGGGTCCAATCGCACATACATAATCCCCAACAAAATACACCGTAACCGGTATGGTACACCCCACATATACATCTCTACACACTGCAACAACCAGTGGCGGCACAGTAGGTCAGCACATACCCATTAGCTCAGGCCTAAGCAGCTCAGGCTTTCTGAGGGTGGATGGCACACACACACACACACACACACACACAGAGAGAGAGAGAGAGAGAGAGAGAGAGAGCCTCTGTGCATACGTCAATGGCACAAAACATCACATACATCGATATTCTCCTGCAATTTGTCAGTTTTCTCGCGGAAATTCCACAGTTGCGTGTGCAGCTCTGCCTTGGTCTCCCACAAGTAGTTCAAATTGTCCCGCAGCACGTTCCGCATCGCCACAATGCTCTTGCGCTCCACTCCGATCTGCTTCTCCAGAGTCCTGGGAGAACGAACATGCACACCAACACCAAAAAACCCATCCCCATAGTCCCCCCCCACCTTGCAGCAGCTGCAGAAATTTTCTGCCAACCACTAAATGCTGCCAAGTGCTACACGAGCATAACCATGTAAGCATGAGCACTTTGTATGTGCTTCTCCAGAAATCCTGTGTGCAGCGGAGCTGTCGGAACAGAAAAAAGGCAACTTGGTACACAACCCAGAAACCGAAAACAATCGTGCACAGCTCAGAGTCGAAAACAAATCAAAGAAATGTACGCGGAGGGCGGGGCGGGGAGGGGGGTCTGTATGCAGTGGCCAAACACAGCTAAGGTCAGGGCTCAGCGCAACATCCCAAAGAGGGTCGGGAACACACTCCAACTCCGCCTCAAGCTTCCCAATACTCGTCTGCTCCGAGTTCATCCGTTCCATCAGGTCTTCAAGGTGCCCCGAGTCCCGCAGGCGCTTGACTTCGTTGCTGACTTCCTGGTCCTCAACGGTGGCTTGATGGATGGCCCGTGTGCATTGGGAGATCGAGCGCTATAAAACAGATGGAATTAAGGTTTGCAGGCCTGTGCTTGAAAAGGGGTGGGGGGGGGCGCAAGAGCAAGTTCGAAACCTGCTCTGCGTTTTTCGCACGTCTTTGACAGTGGCCAAAACCCATCCTATCGACCTCTGGCAAACGCCCGTTGACAGCACCAGATAAAGCCAAAGAGCCATTCCAGCACCAGATATCGGTGTGGCAGTTGACGCAGTGCAACTTCGAAGGCCACTGATGCCCGTTTCGCGGCTTTGGAGCATGCATGGCCATGGACGGTCAGGGGGTGACCCATGCTATCCCCCGTCCTTCAGGTTTAGCTGACCTCCCATGCGGGCACTGTTGGTGTCCCGTACTGCTTGTACAGATCTGTCGGATTTCGGCACACAATTGGGGCCTCCGGTCTGCCAGCCACATGTCTGGGTCCACCGGAGAGCCCCTGCCGCAGCCCAGGGACCTGGTCACACTGGATTGGTTTTGATGCCTCCTGGGGCCCGGGACCGTTTGTTGGCATGCCGTGAAAATCAGACGAATGGTGCGCAATGTGCAGAGGTTGCGGATCGCCCCAGCGCGCTCGCACCCGGCATGTTCGGACTGGATGGTATGTCTCCTTCAAACCCAGCCAGGCTGTCGCCGTCCCTTACCCATGGTACGTGACTGTGTCTGATTGGTAGCTTAAGGGGCCTGCGGTCCGCGGCTCGTGGAATGCATCTTTCACACTCGAAAGGCTTTGGAACTTAAAATCAGCGCATCCCAAAAAATGCGGCGCGGAAGTCACCCCAAATGACTTGTGGGACCGTCGCAATCTGGTTGACGCTGAGGCCGGGGGGGCGGGTTGGGAGCTGGTCATTGCTGTGAGCGTTCGAGTGGGTTTGGGCAAGCATTCCGTGGGTTTGGAGTGATCGTTTTGCGACCATAACAATCGCATGCCATTGGCAGCACAGAGCAGCCCCCTCAAAGCCCCCTCCCTGAAACCCCCTCTCCCTTCCGTACGCAGTCCTACTTGGCGCTTATTCATCTTGAAATGCAGCATCCCCCCACCCGCTGGTCATCCCCGTGTGTCCCACTTGGCGCCAATTCATGTTTATGCGCAGTACCCTATGGTTCTGCCTGTTACCAATTAGGCAATGTCCCCCACCCCGAGTCACCCATGTGTGTCCTAGCTCGTGCTAAATCATGTTTATGGGCAGCATCCTCTTGGTCACCCCCATGTGTCCTAGCAGCCCAGGCTCGCACACCACGCACTGGTCTTCCTTTTTGCAGTGCATAGCGAAGATGTCGTTCGCGGACGCAAGTGCCTTCTTCAGCGCTGCCTGCTTCTCCCTTTGCTCCTGCAATTTGGTGTTCAGCACTTCGATGGCGTTTGCTGACTTCTCTTCCTGAAGCACAGCGGGGCCGAAGGCACGAGACGATACATGGAGGGGATAATTTCGATTGCATGGGGTCAATTTCGTCGGGGAAATTTTCAGCAGCCCCCAGATTTGGTGTTTTGTCGGCGGTCGCCAGTCACTTAGACTGTGGGGTAATTTCGGGGAACAATGCATGTGAGCAAGCAATTGCATGATGGCCACAAGCCTTCCTGAAAAAGAGCCATTGAGGATTCCTCTTGGCCAATGAGGATTCCTTCAAGCCGTTGAGGATTGCTCGAGGCCAATGAGGATTCCTCGAGGATTCCTCGAGGCCAGTACAGTCGGCTCTCTATATTGAGGGGGGACACGAACGTAGGGAAATGGTGCTGGTGTCCCTCATAAGTAAATTACGAGCGCCTTTCCTCTAACCCTCGAATTGCGGAGAAAAAATTTGGGCGCCAATTTGAAAAACGAAAATTTCCAAGCATCGGATGTTTTCATCGGTACCCGGCACCACTTCCTCTGCGAGGAGCGTTCGAGGCCCCAAATGTGCGACAGCTTGGTTATTAATTCAGGGTGGCATGATTGGAAAGTAGTTATTCGCACAGGGGTATTTTGACGCGAAACAATCACCCCCATCCCCCCGCTCCACGATGGAACGCTTGGGCTAACCGGACCCGGATGGTTCCCACAACACCATCGATCGACCTATCTTCCCACATTCGGGCGGGGAATCGGGCAAAGGGGATACCTCTTGCTCCATGCGGTTGGACTGCATCGCGGTCTGATGGCTCGTGTGTATGTCCAAGATGCTTTGCACATCGTCCTAAGAAAACACAGCAGCATTTGCGGCGGCTCTTACCAAAAGAAGAATAATTGTATAGATCTCGACAATTGACGGCCGACGGTTGTCAAAGAATGGACTTTGACACATAAATGTAAGAAATAGCCGTCACGTTCGGCAAATTGTGACATTTGTGGCTTGCCGACACACACGAGAAGCGACCGGCTGACTTGCACGCATGGCTCACACTAGTGAACTGATCATTGTGGGCCTCGACATGACACCCCAAAACACTTGTTTGAAGGGTCTAAAATTGGAAAATATCGACTTTCGGACTTCGTGGTATTTCCACCGCGAGGGGACGAGAGCGGTGTGTGCTACGGGTGCTACGAGTGTGTGCTGCCGGTTTGGGGTTTGCCGATCATGCAACCGATTCCACAGCCTTGGAGCAATCAAAGAGGGCGTCCAACATGTCCCAATTTTAGCTTGGTGCACATGATTGATGTTCAGGTGCACGCGGCCGGTGTGTGCGTGTTGTTTGTCTAGATTTGTGTATGCGCAAGAGAACCCCTCTTTGTTGCTTTGCGATTCCCATCAATGTCGAGAAAAGACCACGGGTGTCGAGGCCCATAACGCCCCCTCCGCTCGTTAGTGCTCCGCCCCCAGCCCCCATCTCCCCGGTATGCTACAAATTGTGTTTTCGTCACCGAACATGAGCTCTCAAAATTCGTTCATTCACCGGACATGTGGTCGCAAAATTCCAACCAACAAGACGCGTGGGTGAGGTTGTTTAAAGAGCAATTAGGCAGGCGTTCTCACCTAGTATCAAGCAAAGAGGTGGTTCTTCCTCGCAACAAAAATTGGCCGTGGCGGCAAGCGATTCGCGGGTCTTGCGTTGTGAGATGCATTGGTTAACGCACATTGGCCATTTGGCACTCATGCTTACCACCGTTTCGGTCCGGTGTCCGATTCCGGTGGCAAGCCTTTATCGTGACAATGCACCGTGCCTTGAGGCTCAACCTCTTGAATGGGGCCAAGGGCCTCCGGACAATCCCGGAGAGCCCCCACTCGGCTTGAGGTTCAACACCTGCTTTTGAGCCTCCAACTTTTGGACTCTGTCATCAATGTCAAACATATCTTGCATTTCTTGGCAAATTGCAAGCTGTTGGCTTTGGTTGGCCTCGAACGTCTTGTGGTCATTTTCCAATTCGTTATCCACGGTTTGAAGATGTTGTTGCCTTAGCTCGTACTCTGCATGGCGTGCGACACGTGGGGACGGAAATTCGCAAACTCCTTTGGGGGGGATCTTCGGCGAACAAGGCGAACAGGGCGCGCACCCGGAGTTTACATCCGAGAGCGCAGGGGAGGCAAAGAGAGGACCGGCGGAGTAGCCTATCATGCATCGATGAAATTGCAATTGACTTTCTCCGTGGAACCCAAAGTGTGCCATAACTTCATGTGTCATGAAAAAAATTATGGAACGCAAGGTAAGCGCGGAACAGGACAGCGCGAAAAGTAGGATGGTGACGCTTCCCGTTTCCATGCTTCATAATGAGGGGGAACCGCGCCTACGCGCAAGAACCTCCCAACGGCATAGGGACTTGGGGATGTGGGATGGAAAGAGTTTACACGGGTGTGGTCCCGAATTGCACGCTTGGATGTCACCTTGTTTGAGTTTGGAGAGTTGTTCTTCCAAGTCGTTGAAGTCCTTTTGCTCGTTAGCGATCCTTGCTACTAACTTGGCAAGCTCCTCCTCATGCAACTGTTGTATGGTAGAAGTCTCCCTAAATCACAAAGGCACAACGTGAAAATTTAGTTGACGATTCGCGTGTTTTCATGGCCTTATTCGCGACATTGCTCCTCAAAATCAAGCCACGACCGAGAATTTTGAACACACCCGTGCTTTCTACTAAGTAATTCCGCTTGCTCATCAACTTCAAGTACCTCGGGATTCAAGCGTTCTAAGTCTTCGCTCAGATCCTCGAGGAGCTTTGCGGGATCATCCATCTTGCAACAATACGCTAAGTTGGGAGGCGGCAAACTTTTACATCCCTCCTCATCCTAGAATGGTTCCTCCTCAAATCGGTGAATGCCCTTTGCATACCAATTCATGTCGAAGGTGGCAATTTGTAAGCTTACGACATTGTGCAATGTTGTTCGGGTTGAAACAAACACAAATCTGCAAGCAAAACTCTTTATTGATGCATCCGGCAACGACATTGCGGAAGTCACGAGAGGAATCCCGCAATCGCACGCAAATGGACACCCGTGGAAGTGCCCAAGTAAAGTCAAATGCAAGGGCTCCAAGCGAGCCAAGCCTCTTAATGCAACCCCGGGTGCGAAATCCATTGCTCAAATGTGGATTGAATGTCGAAAGCAACAAGCGAAGCCCATCACACAAACTTGCTATTGGCACAAATTGAAACTATGAAATTCGTAATGCAAAAAATGTGAAAAAAACCATAGGAAGAAAAATGCAAAAAGAAGGATGCTCAATGACACAAATTATGTTGATCTCGCCTCTGACGGAAATAGCACTCCCCGGGAGCCTAACGAACTATGAGGAAGAGAGTAGGAGGGCGAAGCACAAGACAGTGTGACTCTGCGAATGTTTTGATTTTTCGTGATTGCACTTCCTGGGAGCCTAGCGACCTGGGGGGAAGAGAACAGGAGGGCGAAGCACAAGACACTGTAAAGTCTTTACTGATTTACTGATGGGGCATGCTCGCGACGGGGTTAGGCCGCGACCATCCGCGAATTGGAACTGGTGTACAGGTTTTTTTTTCATGCAACACATGAAGATGCTGTCATTATTGTATATAGTCGACTTTTCCAAGATTCATGTCAGCACGAGTCTCAGCAGCATTAGAAAAAACCTCGTTTGTGTCGAATCACCATCACGAAACTTCCATCTACGTTCCATGTTCATCGAAATTTGTTAATTGCTCTCCTTGCAATTCATGTTTTGTGGGATTCGGGAACATTCCTCACCTTTTGGCGCGCGGAGTTATTGCCCAACACGCGCGCTTCTAAAAGGTTAAGCGTCAATAAGCGAAACTTCGCGACTTGCACCGCTTGCGACTTAGTAGAATAATCTCTTACAATTCCATTTCCCATCCCACTCAAGGTTTCTCAATCTCTTGGCATGAATTGATTTGTGCTTGCGCCCAGTTGAGGAGTTGTTGTACTAGTTTGAGGAATTTGGGTTTGGGGAGACGGATACGCAACACGAGCTAATTTCGGTGGCATCGGTCTTCATACGGTTACAATACCTCGTATTGTGCGTATTCACGAAAGCGCTGTGACGTAACGTTGAGAAAAGCTCTCCATTCGAACCGAGCCACATTCGCTCATCAATCTATTTGAGGGCGAATCATCACGTACTTCAACTTATTCCTCTACCGCCCTTCTACGTGTGTGCCTGTGCAAGATCCATGGTCGTTCTACAAGGCAAGGTGTTGTGACTAGAGCCGCAATCAGTCGCCAGCGTTCCGTTATCGCGGGGCTTCACATGGTTCGGAGTTTTGCGCGTTTACATTTGTTCAAGTGCCTTCCGGCATATTCGTGCTCCCACACGTTGTCTGTTACGGTGCGAGCCGGATAAAGAAGTTGCGTTCATGGAGGTCTATAGCCCGGCAACCGTAGGACAATAGCAGCTAGAATTTGAGCTCGATGGCAAGATATCGGTCGCCGCCATACCTTCTATTGCCATTAGGCACAAGTAGAACACAAGTATGGTTTCATCAATCGACGAAAGTTGAATGGGCTTCGGAGGTCGAGGGCAATGGTTTGGTGACTGTATCCTATCGTTTGGGCACAAGTACCTATCGTTTGTGCATAGGTACCAAAGTGCGACCTGAAAAGAACAACCAACGCTCGTTGGAGAGGTGGACGGCATTATTGCGAACGGCGATGAGCAATCAACGATAGTGGCCAGAATGAAACGGTTTCTTCCCCTTTATACCAACCAAATAAGATCTAGGTGGAAAAGCGGGCTTTGGTTCGTAGTGCACCCCGCATGCCTCGTACGGCCGGCATGCCTCCACCACGCTCAGCCCATTCGGCTACACAAAGGCACATGCTTGGTTCCACACGACAAAATGAGTCTTGCTTACATCTTGCTCTCGTCAATTGGTCCCACACGCTTCCCATATTAGTTGCATCGACGACCCTAAAACTTGGCGTCCGCAGGTACGCCGAAACGCAAATTGAGTGCCCGCGAATGGAATGCCCCACAAACCCCAAAGAAGGGCCTACCAACCATGTGCGCATCAATAGCCGACCACACACACCAAATGGTGCACTACATGTGTGTGTGTGTGCCAAGCCGGTTCCTTCTCCGACAACTTTTAGACTCGCTTGAAAAAATATGGCGGGGAACAAGCGGGATTGCGGCTTGAGCAAGGGACGTTGTATACCTCGTGGTTTCCTGTGTGTGGAAATCCAATCCCTCGGTATCCGTAGGTGACAACAAGGAACGCATATCACCAACCACGAACCACGGATAACATCTAACGCTTTTCAAGTTGTCGTGCTTAATTTTGTCTCAAAAACATTTGTATATCTCTCGAATGCGTGTGAATAAAGGTAAAGATATCCGTAGATGAATTGGGACCCAAATGGATGGGCACGCGGAGGATTTCGGTATCCAAATGTGCCGTTTCCGAATTGTGACAAGTGACAACAAAACGAAAGAAGCCTAGGGTTGCTTCGAAAAATAAACGCACGTAACTAGTACATTTTGAGGGATGTGGACAAGCGACGAAGGTTGCCACTTTGCCGTTGGTTGACGAGCCGCGTGCCTTATATTGAGAAGAGATGTGCGAGTTTGGCCAAACAAAGCGAGTTGGGCAAATGCTAACGCATTCAATGGACGACCAACGTATTGACACGAACGAACGAGGTATAACACACTTGACAACCGATGTCCATGGAAGCATCAGGGTCAACTAGCACAATTCCCAAGTCCACGAAAGCGACAATTTCTCGTTCCTCATCCTATGCAGCATTATGAAAAAAGTGAGTGAAGAACATGCACACCCAAGATGTTAATTTCCCGTCGGATTTGTCTTTTGGATGGGTCTTGTCGCAATGGTTGCAAATATGCCGAGTTGTCGCTCTTAGAAAGAAGGCGTGTACATCCGCACCTTGTTTTTCGCACACCGATTTGCTTTGGACACGAGAAGTCTTCAGCAAAATCCAACACCTTCAACGGCCTTGTACTTCCAGAGCACATTCCGCGTAAACGGAGTGGTTGGGCAGTGGCCGCCGGCGGTGGTTGGAGGGTAACTCGACAGCTATTGAGAGTCGTTTTGGGCACTCCTTAAGTACGAAAACCGGAAAGAAAAGACGGGTCATCAGGGAGCGCCCTAGCTACCTCTTTCCACATACCCCGTCCCCAAAGGAACGCCAGCCCCCACGAACTGGTTTTCCACTACCACATGGCTTGCACAGTTTCACAAGGCCGATGAATTTGGAAGCATGAATCTTTTGGCAAAGGAACACTGGACAACGACCATGCAGAAAGAGGCCCATCTAGTTGCATGCGACGGTCATGTGTGTGCGGGAGCAAGATGTGGTGGGTATCAAGGCGTTTCATTGTCGACTCGTGTCGTTTGTTGGCAGTTGCCGTTCGTGACGGGAATGGTAATTTTGTTGATTGCACTCTGAGTGTGAGGAGTGCTCTTGTGCCGCTTTCTTCTGGCATCAAAATGCTAAATGGATTGTTGTGTGCTGTCGAGTCTTTGTGGTGTTGCTTGGGCTTGTGTCGTACTCCGGTGTGCTCTGCGGGCCTGTTCGTTGCAAATCAATTCGGCTTGTGGGATGGCCTCGGGTTTGATCTTTTGTGGGTGTGGCCAGGGTTGGGTGTCTAGGTCTCGGATTGGCTTGTCCCGCATTGTACCCAAAAGCCTGCCATACCGGTAATATGCTGCGGCCCAAATTATACACAAATATATCCAGCTGATCGTACAATCACTATTGGATTCTGAGGCATGCCGCCGTCTGCCGTAATTGGGAAGGGGCTCTTCAAAAAACGGCGTTAACCTAAAGTCACCTGGTCCGTGCTTCGCTAATTAACAAAACTAGGCAGATTGCCGCAAGTGAAACGAAAAAAAAGATTCTGCAACAAGATGCTTCAGCGGAAGTGGTGCAATTTGGAATGAAAAACAACAATGTTCTATCCGCGGGACGGGACAGCCCATCCCGTGGACAGCCACGGGATGGGCTGTCCAATCTCCGCTGGGGGGTGGGGGCCTGCAAGGGCAAGGGGGCGGTTCGGAATGACGCGTGACTGAGAGTATTGCTGTCTGACGCTGTCGGCGGTCATTGGCCTCTCACGACTACCCTTGTCCTTTCTATGAACCCTTTCCCTCCGTAGGCCAGCACCCTCATGGTGGGCCATTTCAGCGCAAAGCAGAAATCCACACGCTCTAGAGGGTGAAGAGGGAGCAATCGTCTCTGCAGGTGGGTGCTTCAGATGTCAGACCAGGGTTACCTTTTCTGGCAACAGAGCGAGGAGGTTTTGTTCGCTCTGGCCCAATTCCAGCCGACCCCCCCTCGAGGCAGCCCTGCCCGCTGGGCTTCGATTACCCTCTTCACAGTGTCTGATTCTGTTTCCCTGCTGCCATGCGATCCGTCATACGCAAGTCCTTGGCCCTCGGGGCAGTGGCCGGCACCGGGTACGTGGCCTACGACACATTCTGTGGTCGAGCGGACGTCGGAGCCGCCACGCGGCCCTTGCACGGCGACTACGATGTGGTGGTGGTTGGAGGGGGCATTGTCGGCGCCGCCACTGCGCGGGAGATCACCCAGCGGCACCCGAAGCTGCACGTCGCCATTGTGGAGAAGGAGGCGGACGTGGCGCGGCACCAGACCGGGCACAACAGCGGCGTCATCCACGCCGGGATCTACTACCAGCCGGGCAGCAGTATGGCGCGGCTGTGCGTCCGCGGCGCGGACCTGGTGTACCAGTACTGCGCGAAGCACAAGGTACCGCACGAGCGCGTGGGCAAGCTGATCGTGGCGTGCGACGAGTCGGAGGTGCCTGTTCTGCACGACCTGCACAAGCGCGGTACGGCGAACGGGGTGAAGGTGGCCCACTCCAACCCCCTCCAATCCTCTCCATTGCTCTCTCTCTGTCTAATCCTCTGCAATTTTTTCCAACCGTCTGAAACCGTGTCCAACCCTCCTCACCTCCTCCACCCTCCAACATAAATCAACAACCCCTACCCTCCAACCGTCTCCAACCATGTCTAACCCTCTTCACCTCCTCCAACGCTCCAACATAGCTCAATAACGCTGACCCTCCAACCGTCTCCAACCGCGTCCAACCCTTGTCACCTCCTCCAACCCTCCGACAGAACTTAATCACGCTAACCCTCCAACCGTCGCCAACCAAAGGGCCTGGAAATCTTGGACGGCAAGCAGGTGGAGCAGCTTGAGCCGAACGTCAAGGTGGTGGCGGCCCTGCACTCGCCTAACACCGGCATCTGTGACTTCGGGGCGCTGTGCAAGAGCTTCGTGAACGACGTCTTGAAGACTGGCAAAGGCGCGCTCCACCTGAACTTTGAGGTCACCAACATCGAGAAGATTGGCGAGAAGGTGTGCCAAGAGCGCACGCCTGCCCTGCGGGACCGTGCAACAGCCATCACAACGCCGGGGGCTTTGGCGAAGACGCCTCCTACCCCACCCCCTTGCGAGAACCGCGCCCTTGTCAGGGCAGCAGTAGGTGTTGTTTCCGCAACTTTTGGAGTAATGTCGGTCGGTCGGTGTCCCGCAACCTCTTCACCCTGGGCATCACCGGGGTGGGGGGGGGGGAGGGGGGCCGGCGGGAACGGGGCAGAGGAGGGTGTCGACGCCCCAGGGAGCACAGCCCAGCCCCAAATAGGGCCACGGAAGAGCCAGCAGCGAGAACACCTGAGCCCTTGGTGAGGGTCCTCCCCTTGCGGCGCGTACACTCAGGGGGAGGCATACGGAGGCGGCACGGTGGCTCTGCCACGTCCTGCTTCTGCGCTGACCCCTGTACGCACAGCGTGCAGGACCTTAATCGGCTACTTTGTTTCAGCAACTTTTGGAACCATCAAATTTGGCGGTTCGTTTTACTAAGTTTTCTCTGTGATTTGGGGCCGGGGATGGTGTTTTGGGGATGCGAACACGGTGCCACACAGCAGTGCTGAGCTGGAGCACATTCGGTTTGTTATTTGGTCACCTTCAGACCTTCTCCTCCTCCTCAGGGGGGAGGGGTGGGAAGATCTTTCGCCAGTCATAGCGCTTTCTGATTCAACGACCCCCAGCTTCCCCAGGTGGGGAACATTGATGCATTGATGTCCTCAGCAGTTTGACTGTATTTGCTTGGCGAGGGACTGCGCTTTGTTGGCCGTCTTAGGGGACGCCTGCCCACGTAGTGCACATGCCCTATCCCAATCCCCGTTGTGCTTGGGTATCAACCAGTATCCTGGGGTATGAGCAGATGAGGATGCCTCCGGAGAAGATGACAATGATGAGTTGTGGTTTGGTGCACTTTTGTGCCCTGGGGAGGCCATGTTTGCATCGGGATACAAAACGGCTTGCAGCAACAAATGTGCACGCGGTGTTCCCCGTTCCTCGATGTCCCGTTAGTGCCCTCCGTGTTGGCCCGCTGAGAGATCAACCTGGTCCACTGCCTGTTACGCTGTCCACAGCAGCCCGCTCGTGACCCGTTGTTACCACAAAGGCCCCGTTGTTGCCGCAAGGGCCCTGTGTTTAGACACACCTTCTCTGCATCGTTGTAATTTCCGCAGAATTACCCCCCCTGGGACCGCTGTACATGGCTTAAAGGGACGTTGTGCCCATTGTCTATCGCACCCTTTGTTCGTGGGTGACGGAGAGTGTGTGTCTGTATTTCACTGACACCGAGTCACAGGGACAGCTCTGTTCGCAACTGAAAAGGATAGCCGGAGTGTTCATGCAACACACCCTGTCGACTAGCGCAACAGGTATACTGTGCCACCCCGTACCTTCTTTCAAGCACCGGTCTAGTCGCGTGGCGTGGACGCGCGCGGAGATGTGTGCATGTGTTTGAAGGTTCTAGTCTCCGGCAAGGAGCCCGGGCAGGCCGGCCCCTACAAGACTGTGAAGGCCACCAACGTCATCACATGTGCCGGCCTCTACTCCGACCAGGTCGGGCGTGCCGGGGGCGGGGACGTGTACCCGAAGCTGGTCTCGTTCCGCGGCACGTATTACCAGATGAAGCCGCAGTACCGCGACATCTGCAAGCGCAACATCTACCCGGTCCCGTCCGGGGGGGGCATCCCGGTGGGCGTGCATTTCACCCCCACGTGCAATCAGGAGCGGGGCCACCAGATGATCATCGGCCCCGGGGCCACCATGGCGTTCGCACGCGAGGTACGCTCTGCGTTGTTGAGCGTGGATGCTCGTTGAGGTCCCCACGGAGCTGTGACTTGTTCTTCGGCGAGCAGTAGGGTGCTGTGCAGGGGACTGCTTAGTGGCCGGTCGATAGTATACCGCGGGACGGGTTGGGTGGGTGGGTCTGAGGGCACAAAAAGGTTTGTGTACCTGAAATCCATTTTCCAGCTCCTTTAATGAATTTCATTTTTCCGCTGAGGAAGATTTTTCTGATCTGGTGGGTGGGTGGGTGGGTGGGCCAAAGTCCCAGGAAGGCCGGGATACCCCCCAGCCCCCAGTATCACAAAGCAGCTCCCTGGTGCTGTGCTGCAGAACAGCAGGGTGCTGAGCTTGGGAGTTGGACCTGGGCACTGTGCTCTGGGGCAGCACCCGGGTGCTGGGCTCTGCTCTAGGGCTGTAGCACGGTGCTGTGCTCCAGGGCAGCAGCAGGAAGTTGTGCTCTGGGGCAGCAGCAGGGTCTGTGCCCTGGGGCGACACAGGGTGCTATCCCCCAGGGCAGTAGCAGGGCGCTGTGCTCCGGATCAGCAGTAGGGTGCTCTGTTCTGCAGTTTGGCAGTGCCCCAGGGCAACAAGCCCGCGGCATTCGACAGCTGAATGGGCATCGAGGGTTCTCCCCCCCCCCTCCAATTGTTGGAGACCCCCCCCACCACAAATGTGCACGCGGTGTTCCCCGTTAGTGCCCTATGTGTTGGCCCTGCTGAGATCAGCCTGGTCCACTGCCTGGTACACTGTCCACGCCCGCAGGGAGGCACAATGCCAGGGCGCAAGCCCCCAAAGTCATGATGACGGCGGGTGGGGCGGTTCCAAAACGGGGACATCGTCACAGTGGTATCATGAGCGGGCTCCCCACCTCTCGCAATGTTTCGCCCCATTTACCCCCAACCCCCAGTGGGTGGACCACCAACCACCCCATCCACGCGTGGAAGATGCCCTCCCCAGAAGGTGGACACGTGCGTACACCCGGAAGCACCGGCCGGCGTGCTCACTCGGCCTTTAGAGCACATCCCCCACCCCGCCCCAAAAAAAGTTTGGGCAACGCCGCCCTGGTCCTCTTCGCCACCGCACCATAGCAGCGGTGTATCTGTCCTAGCACCCCCAATAGCGGGGCAACCCCACAACGAAACAGTCGCCCCCTGCAGGCCCTCTCTTCGCCATCTCGCCTGCAACACCGATTCAGAGGCTGCAGACTGGCCCCAGCACCTTTCCGCAAAAACCGAGCAAAGGGAGGACAGTTTCTGTGGAGGCCCGAAGTCAGAGATCGCGTGATGCCTGGCAGTGTGCCCTCCCGTAAGGGGGTGGTCTGGCCCGTGAAAGCCCACAAATAGTGCCATTTTCTTGGTGGTGACCACACAACACGATGCCCTTGCATGGCATGGTCAGGTACGCAAGAGGCTGATGGCGAATATGAATTTCCGCCCCCACACCCCCACACCCCCACACCCCAAAACCGCAGGGCAGCATCACAGCAAACAGGAGGGGGCGTTTTGGGTCCAAAAATGGGTCAATTTGGGTCAAAAACAAGTGTTTCCAAAAATGATCCTCAACCATTTTGGGTGCACAAACAAGTGAAATGAGCCCATTTTGAGCCCATTTTGAGGCATTTTGGTCCCTCTAACATCCCAACCAAAAACGGTTCAAAAATGACCAGCGGGGGGACCCCTACCCGAGTGCCCGACTGCTTCCCCAGGGGCGCCAAAGGGAAAGGGTCCGTCGGGCAGGAAGGGAAGGGAGGGACGGCATGGACCCTACGCACTGCGCATGCAAACCCAAGCTTCGTCAAACAGCGCCTCAGGCAAGCGGTCTGGCTCAACCACTGATCCGCAGCACTTGGGTGATCGGCAACCCACTGGCCCTGGGTTGCGTGTTCCCGCATCGGTGGTTGCGAGCACCCTCCAACCTTCACGGTCTGGAGATTTACGAAATGTGAACTCTGTCAGTGCCGACAGGGGAGCGGACACCACGAGGGCACAGCCTGCAACTGCGGACAGTGGGACGGACATCCCACCCTCACCCACAAACCTACCCCCCTCGCCCTCCACCATGGAACAAGGTACGAACGCCACGACCCGAACCCAGACCAAAGTGGCGCCTCCTGGCGATAAAGCCCGGAACCCAGCCGCCACCTGGCAGCCCTTGGCCCTATCCAGGGAGGTGAGGGGGCGGCACACTGGGATGGAACTGTCTGGGCGACAGTGAAAACGAATGGAACTGAGACGGCAATGAAGGCCGTGTGAAGGCAGGTGCGGCTGGAGCTTCGTGGCGGGTCCACTCCTGACCTTTGAGGCCCCGGCCGGCATACTCACTCCGCCTTTCTGGCACCCCCAAAGCACTCCCTCCTCCCGACAGCCACACACACCTCGGAGGCATGCCTCCACAAAACACAAGTTAGTGCGGGAAAGCGGAAGTGTGCCTCCACCTTCATGATCCCAGCCAATCCCAACCAGAGCCAACCACACATGTGCATTCAGTGCCCTGTACATAGCTCAACCGTCACCTCCTCAAATTTATGTTCCAGGTCCACCCTCTCAGTATCCCTCTGTACCCCATGCTGGGCACGCCTTCACCTGCCAGACATTGAATGAAGGTGAATTTTTATGGTCATCTACGGCGGTTGGTGCGCAAACCGATGGTGGCAGGCGCACCTGAAAGTAGTAGCTTTGCAAACGCAGGCAGTTGGCGTGGGCCCGCCCCAGGTGCGTATAGCGGGCCCTCTATCCACCGGTGTTTTTCACAGAGGACAGCCCCTGAATACCGCCCCCTGGGCCGGCGGTTCACCGCCAACCGCCGGCAGTCGATGGTCCATTTGTTTGTCTATTAAGTAACGACTGCGGCTGAAGGCTCGAATGCTTTCTCTTCCTCAGTGGCAGATTTGAGATGGACGTATGACTCGATGGTCTGAAGCTTTGCCTTCTCCGTGGCGGTGTCCGCATTCGTGGGATGACGCACATGGGGGCGCACCGTGCGCTGTGCCTGCGCTGTGCGAAAAGTAGGCCATTTTCGACCGGTTTTCCTCGATGGCCCAAGGTGACTGCGGTAACGACCGTGTTCCCATACGCAGGACTGCTCAGACACAGATAATGCGTTCAAGCCACCGATGTCTCACACTGAAAATGTCAGACTGCTGTCTGAATCTGCCGTTTCTGCTCTGTGGACGTATGCTCCCCCGGTGGTGGGGGGTTTTCAGGGCGGTCACGGGAATGCTCACTTGCTGTTGGGCGCTGTGCGCGCACTGTTCAGAGCCGCCCCCTAAACCACCAAGGCTTGTTTTTTTGTTGCGTTGACGAGACCCCTGGTTGCGTGCGAATGCCCTCTGCCCCCGCACCGCCACACGGCACACCGTTTCAGGGCTACAAGTTCTTCGACGTCAACTTTTCGGAGTTGCTTCGATCGCTTGGGCACTTGGGCCTGTGGAGCTTCGTCGCCAAGAATCCGGTCATGTCCGTCCAGGAGTTGTACCGGGACCTGAACCAGGAGGCCTTCCTGGCGCAGGCCCGGAGGCTGATCCCCAGCCTCACCAGCGACATGACCGAGCCCTCGTTCGCGGGCGTGATGGCGCAGGTGTTCGACAACTCCGGGACGGCGGCCGCGGACTTCATCTTCGAGACCGGGCCGCTGGACGGGCGCGTGCTGCACGTCCGGAACGCGCCGTCGCCGGCCTGCACCGCCAGCATGGCCATCGCGGAGGAGGTGGTGGACAAGGCGGAGCAGGCCTTCGGGTGGGCGAAGAAGTAGCGCCGCCGCCGGCCACCGGCCACGGTCGCCCCAACGGCACGGCAGCAACCGCGCGTTGAGGGCGTTGCGGTAAACCTTCAGCAGATCGCCGGGGACGCAATTCGCCCACCGGGATGGGGCCGCGCTGACTCGCCCTGCTTTCCCACGTCCCTTCGCCGCCACATCTCCCCCCACCGCTCGCTACTGGCGGCGGCCCGCACGCTATCATATATTGCTGCGTCCGGACACTCAAGGCCCGTCTCGACCAGGCAGCGGAGGACCCCCACGCACGCGACCACCACACAAGCCCCGGGCCACTGCACGCACCCACCACGGGCCGGGTGTCCTCATCAGTGGCCCTCTCAAGTCCCGCCGACTGTGCAGTGCGAGCTGCTCATGTCCAATCTTGTGTCTGCTGCGTAGAATCTGAAGGAAAGTCAAGGCTCATTTCATCCCATTGGAGAACCAGTGACTCCAGTACCGCATCATACTCGTCTGGATCCGGCGGCTGGTGATATAAAAGGGGGGGGGGTCACTGTATCACAAACCACACGCATTCCAGCTCAGCAGTCGGGGTGTACATCTTGACCACCTTGGCTCACCCGGATCTCCAGGAATGTCGTGGGGCGCCTGTACGATACGGGGGAGCCCACACGATGAATGCGCCGCCCCGTGGCCAGAAAGGAGTAGAAAGATATCCATTATGACCAAGCACCCATAACACGCAGTCCCGGCAAAAGCTTCACAAAGTGTGGAGAAGCCGGAGATTGAGGGGGATGACTTATATGTACAGCCATGATGACCCAGTACGGTCCCAGTACGGGGGACGGCGGGGACCATCACTTGCCCAATAAGTCCGGGCGCCATTTACCCCCGCAGTCCTGGTCTCACGCACGTGTGACAGGCGAAACTGCAGGCTGATCGACAATGGCCTGTAAAATCACATCCAATATGAATGGCAGTCCTAATTGTTGCACTCCCCGCACAAGCCACACTTGTCCCTCAGGACCGGGCTGTTTTCGGTCATGGACGGGGGTCCACAGCCGGACTTCAGCTGACGGGGCCGTTCTGCTTTCCCTTGGCACTGCCTCACTGCCTGACCTACAGGACAGACATACTCATTCGACCTAATCACTGGCGCCCCCACTCGGCTGAGGTGGAGGTCGGGTGTGTGTTTGTGCCCGACAACCGACCGGGCTTTGGTTGTAAGGAATCAATTCATAACGGGGGGGGATCTCGGTGGGTCCCACAACGGGCCGCTTATTCAAACGTGATTTTCCCTTAGCCAAGTTTTGGGTGAAGACTTGTTTTGGGTGGGTGGGCAGGTGATAGCACTGGGGTCATGGTAGATTCTACCATCACCCCACGCCCGCCCCCGTAGACAGTCACCCCAGAACGCGCGGACGGTCCCCCCATTCCCCGGGGGGAGCGATCACCAAATGACGCGGGGGGGGGGGGGGTTTCCTACCCTTCACCGCACCTGATGACTATTTTTCACAGGGAAAAGCCCGCCTTGTGGGGGCTCACAGTCCACCATACCCAGTACAGGACAGCCAGTGTCACCACCAGAATGGCACTGGCTGTCTCTTGTGTCGTGCGATGCTTTTTTTTCTATTGATCGAGGACCAGTCGCGATTTTGTGCGGATACAGAGGCAGTGATATGTAAGTGCCCTTCATATTCTGGTGGTCACGCCTGTGCCCCCGGGAGTACTTGATGAAGATCCGCCCGAGGGGTTGTTGTGGATTCCCAACCTCCTCGTGTATGGAATGGTGAACAGTAGATTGGCAGAGCCTGTCCAGGATCGCCGTTACTTTTGGCATCTTGGGTCCTCCTCCATTTTCACGGGATTGTCAATCTCCGCCATTCTGTCGTACTCCGGGCACACGCGTCCTTGCGAAGAACGGGGGGCTCTCACAAAGGCCAGAGGACAGGCGCATTGACCCGTTCTGCTGGTGGGACCAGGACCACGAGCCCAGATAAGAGCGGAGCACACGGGATGAGTTGCCAGGCAGTGTCAAAAAGGTTGCAAGGACAGCATTTCAAGTGCCTCTTTCTGAGTTGTGTCGCATGTCGGTCATGTACAGGACTGTTGAATGGACTTGGAACGATGAGTTGCATTGGATGTGTTCCGACGCTATGACATCCCTATCCAGACACGATGGGCCGTTGTGCGTGTATATCCTCATCCGCTGCCAGTCCTCATTCTCCTCTCCCCCCCCTCCTCCCCTTCTCCCCGGTTCCTCTTGTTGTCACCTGTGGCCTTGGCCCATTTTCCATCCTGACCAGCTACATCCCTGACCCTGCTGGCCAATAAAGTTGTGCAGTCAGGTCCTCTTTCTGACTGGTCCAATCGATGGTTCTGTTCATCAATCAATCTGACCCTTGACGCCATGCGCCTGTTCGCAAAAATAATTCCAACCAGACTTGTCACTAGTGTCTACCGCATCAGACATGATCCGATGCTGATTGGGAGTCTGATTGGGAGGGCCCTCGGCCCCAGAGCATGGCCCGCTTCCCCATATGAATCGTAACTAGCGAGACACCCCGCGAGTGCAACCACTGGCCGGGCATCGCGACATCCGGAAATGCCTGCGGGCGTGGCAGTTTCCCACTGCATTTCCTGGGATCAGATGCAGGTTATCCTTCCCATTTTGCGTGTCCGCTACCACGGTGCCCCCTGGGACAATCGTGGAATGTCGTAATGCATCATGCCGAGCAAAGAGTTGAACTCTTCGACGAACCTGAGGGGCAGGCGGCCGGCGGGTGCCCGGATGGACGCCAGGCCTCACCCATTGGCATGGCATTGGCACTGGCAGTCTTGTGTATGTGTCGCTCTGAGGGAAGAGCGTCTGGTGCAGCAACATAAGACATGGGTCCGGTCACAAATTTGCCAGTTACATAGAGTCATGCACACATTCCTTGTGGGTGTTTGCCCACTTAAACCCACATAGCTCTGACTTTGGGGATATTCGTGCATAATATCACCCTTTCTGGTGACAGCTCACCGTGCAATCTTCTTTTTTGAACCTGGGCATTGACGGCCTTGTCCAAGATGCAGTAGGCGTAGGGACCGTATTAATTTGGGACTTTTGCATAGCTATTACAAGGACAGCGCGTGGAGGAACAGGGCACCTGGGCCTCACAGAAACACAGCGAGGCAGGCTATGGACGGCCTGTGGACAGAGGCATGTGGACAGCCAAAACAGTCAAAGGACCCCGGCAACAACCAGCACATCCTCAATACGCCAATTATTGGGCGTCGCCGATGCGCAAACGGCACACCATGCCACATTCAGCACAGCCCCAACACACCAATTACTGGGCTCCGCGAAAGCGGAAACGACACCAGCAAGAGCACCGGCCGCAGCGGCCGACAGAAAGTAGCGACCCGACGCAACATGCGAAGGGAAGAACAGGTGACTGTCAAGGCCCCGTTAAAGGAGCAACAACCAGACGGAATGTCACACAGGGGGTAGATTGGTGATGGGTTCTGTAGGCCTCCTGACTCCTTGCATGCAACATCTGCATCCTTGGGGTCGAGACTCGCATTCACATACCGGCACATGAGTAATCATGTGGCACATCTGAGCCCTGCAGCACTCGCACAGAGACCAGGTCTACCGCCCGAGAGCCCATATCTCTCGGGGACCATGGGATTTGTGCCAACACGGAGCGTTTTTGGGGGCCGGAGACATTCTTGCCTCGTTTGTGCCCACTGAGTGTCCTGTAGGTAGGGGTATGTGTGTGGGGGGGTGTCCTTACTTCCACACATCGAAGCGAAACTTGCAAAACTTCCCAAAAAGTGCCAAAACGCTCCGCGTTGGCACAGACCGAATGTCCCCGAGAGAGATGCAAGTCAGCATAGACCGCAAAAAAACAACAACTGTTCGCATTCTCCAGCAGTTCTCACTGGTTGCCCAGCCTGTCTCTCTCATGCTGTGATAGCAGGAAACCAGCCAGCCAGCACGCCAGCCAGACAGGCTGGCGCTTAGACAATAGGCACTGCATCTGCACTGAGATTTGCATTGACTGCCAGGCACACTGCAGTGATTCCAAAGGGTGAAGACTGAAGAGCATCATCGTTTTTACTTGCCAATGACGGCCTGCAATCCAACTGATGTGCCCAGATAGCCAGCAAGGCCGGCAGACAGGTAGGCAAATAGACATACAGTTTTTCCTCCTGCAGTTTGGCATCATGCTAGAACTGCGAGTAGTGTGCTGCTGACAATAGAGTGCTGTGGTGCCAAGATGGCTCTAGTCCCAAGCATAATGCGAGTCTCACGCTCTGGAGGGTAGGATGCAGAATGCCCTGTATCCTCAGTGAGCGCACAACAAAAGGAAAGTAGTCCGCCTTATTGCCCGCATGCACTGCAATTCCAGATTCCGAAGTCAGCCAAATCGGCCAGGTTCCGAATGCGACCATTGCTGGACAAACCAATTCGATTGTGCTCTTTGCCCTCCTGCAAACGGTTTGCGGTGTCATTCCAGCCACTGCCCCATGTACCCATGCCCAGATGGCTCCATGCTACTCACTCTGGACCCCGACTTGCAATGCGTTATCGCCCAGGCCCTGAGCCCCGCGGATGTGATTGCGCTGCGGCGCACATGCCGCCGCCTCCGTGCCTTCGTGGCGGCGCACAGCAAGTGTCTGCCCCTATACAGTCTTGTGCATGCGCTGGAGGGCCCCCACGTGGTGCATGCGGGCACTCTGGACGCCCCCCTGGCCTTTGGCAGAGACGGCGCCCAGCTGCACTTCTGGGGGCCGTACGGGCTGCTGCTGGACCGCGGCATGGGCTATGCTCTGGGGGAAGGCTTTGCCTTGTTTAGATACGGACAACCTCACCCCGAACCCTTGCCCTGTGCTGTGGGGGCCATCATTCCAGTGGCCACTGCAACAGAGGGGGGGCCAGGGGACATCAGCGGTCAATTCGTAGGTGCATCCTCTCTCTTTGCCTGTGTGTGCCATTCCACTGTCCCCTACTGCTGATCCTGCCTCTCACGCTGTCACCCTGCTGTTGTCCCTCCAAGTGCTGCCCCCCTAGCACTCTGCCCATGTTGCACTGCTGTCTACCCCCTCCCCCTGTCAGTGGGCACCAACAGCTTCAGGATACTGGGCTCGAAATTTGTTGAAAAGCAAATTTCTTTGTGCCACTTTTGGTACACAAACTTTTGGGACCCAGACCCCTCCCCCACCCAGCCAACCCACCTATCCACAAGTGGAGGATTCCCTCCTCAAAAGGAACCCGGAAGTACCAACCAGCACACTCTAGCTACTTCTGCTTTTATGGTGCCCCCCCCCCCCCACACACACACATACACCATGATGAAGGGGCGAGCAGTGGGGTTATTTGTCCCCCCACAGCACCCTTCTGCTAGTGTAGCGCCACAAGTGCGAGGATTCAGTGGTATTGTCCATTGCTTGGTCCCCTACCGGGCCCATAGTTTTCACAAAAACTACAGTTTTGCCACCTGCATTCGCCATCAGTTAACTTTCTTTGTATTTCTGTGCAAGCGCTGGCGGCGACGAGCCACAGCACCATCCCCACAAACTGATGATTCATGTGTTGTGTATGTTAGAGGGCAAGGTGCAAGGCAGGCCAGAGACGAAGAAGGAAGACAACACAACAAAACCTGCAGTGGTATTGTCCGTTGCTTGGGTCCTGCATACCCCTGGCCGGGTCGTGCATACCCCGTGCAGCATCTTGCCAAGTCGCCTGTGTGAACCTCATGGCCACAAGGCTGCCTGAACATGCGAACGTTGCCTCTGTGGGTCCTTGGGGGCGCACTTAGCGCAGTGTGCGCGTAGTGCAACTATTTGGGCTTCTTGCCGTCCTAGAAACCACTATTTTGTGGTACTACGGGGCATCATCGTTGTTTGATGGCAAGTATTTTGATGCTTCTTCTGCATTGGGGGATGCCATATTTGGATTTTCACCCAATTTCACCCATTTTCACCTAGTTTCACTCGCCGCATGTTCTGCTTTCTAGGTTGATTTCTCCCCATGTCACGAGGGACAAAGGACAGTCTTTCCGCCCATCGAATCTCGCCATTAACACATTTCAAGTAAGACCGCACACGATGCACACTTGCCCACCATGCATCCTCGGATCCTCTGTCTGCTCTTTGTTTGATGGTTGATCTTCATTTGCAAGCTTGTCAGCATGCTGATCCTCAACCCCGACAATTGCATCCTACGCAGGATGCGATTATTGGCAGATGTTCTTATTTGGGATTCCAAAGGGCATAGAAGATCCCAGGGACATTATTTCATGGTGTCTTATGGGAAGGGAAGGTAGTATGCAATTGTGTTCAGCTATGGAAGCTCAAGTGGCCTTATTTTGAGGGCATTTGGAAGGTGTGTGTTTGCGGCTCTTTGGGGGAAAATTCAGTTTGAAAGCAGCTCAACATGCGCGCGCAGTGCAAGGGCTACCCCCTTGGCTGCCATTTTTGCACACACAGTTGTGGATCCTTTGAGGGCGCTCTTGCTGGTGCGCGCATAGTGCAGCCGCACGCAAACTTTGGGCATAGCTGGGGACCCTCCTGGTGATACTTGCCACCATCAAGAGGCCTCCAAGAAAGAACAAAAACTACCCAGAACCCTTTGGGAATTATTGGCAACCATAAAAAGACCCTGGTGTTCTATGGGCTGTTTGAGTGGGTACATCTTGGGATGGCCCACCGGTGTTTGACCGCTATTAGTTGCCACGGTGTGGACGCGGTGTGCGCGCGGTGCCACAACTCCCATTGTGCCTCTTGTCCCACCTGTCCTTCCCAACCCATCCTGCACCTGCAAGTGATCTGTGGGGAAAAGGCTGTGCGAAGGAGGGGTCCCTGCCCAACTATTAAGGTGTCTCCCAATGAGCCCTGGGCCAGTGACCCGGAACACAAGTCATGAAAAAGGTATTCACACTGTCAGCACCACCAAGATGGCAAGGAATGTGTCATCCCCTGTGGCCGGGGAGGGGAACCTTGAGCCTACCTCTTACTGAGAGTGCCCGAGACTCGATTGGGCTCTCGCACCCTTTCTGGCAGCTAGGGGTGCTAGGGGTGGAAGCAGGGATCCCCCCTGTGTTGTGAGCAAGCAAGAGTCCTTTGTGGCCCAGATGCAAGGGACACTTGGAGCAATCCCGCCGTAGGGTCCACCGTCTCCATTGGGGGAAGTAGGATATTGCTCTTGCCCACCACCATGGCCGCTCACAGCACAGCCACTTTGGAGAGAGGTCCCCAAGACAGCATGGATCATGTAAGCCATTTCAATTCTGTCCGCTTTGGAGTACTCAGAGACGGTAGGGGTTATGTAGCCATTTCACTTCTTCCTAAGACAACAAGAGTTACGTAGCCGATTCACTTTTCCCTGAGACAGTAGGGGTTATGCAGCCATGTCATCTTTCCCCAAGATGGTAGTGATTATGTAGCTATTTCATTTCTTCCCGAGATGGCACGGATTACGCAGCCATTTCACTCCTCCTCCTCCCCGAGACGGTAGGGGCGAGCAACAATTTCACTTCTCCCCTTGACGGTAAGGGTTACAAAGCGGTCAATGCGGTGATGCATGAGATTTGTTGGTCCAAAACGTTGTCCCCTTATTCAATGAAGAAGCAAGGGGTAGGTCTGGCACAAACTTTGAGGATTTGCCCTCCACTGCACTCTGCCGCACTTTCGCTGTGCAGACCTTGACCGAATCCGCAAGGTGGTTTTCCCTGCGGACTTCCCCAAGACCCCTCCTGAGCCGGCCAAGAAATGGCGATACCTGGCGCACCTGTGTGAGGGCCGCATGCAGCACATTGAGCCCCCGGCCTATTGGGAGCATTGGGGTGTTGAGGCTTTCACCAACACGCATTTCATTGTGCGACACCAAACACACATGGAAGTGCTGGCTATGGAGGGGCACAGCGCCCAGCCAATCTGGTATATCTGTGCACATTTCCCCAGCACTTCACCCATGCATGACATTCTGAGATTCCGTTTTGTTTCATTTTGGTGCAGAACAATTGGCAGTTGACAGTTGACTGGAGGCAGTCAGTACCGAACCGATGCAGTTGGCGGTCAACTGATGTCGGTTGATGGTTGACTGATGACAGTTGGCAGCTATCAGATGGCGGTTGGTAGTTATCAGACCGCGATTGGTAGTTATTGGAACGCGGGTGGCAGTTAGCCCACGAGGGCTACTGTCAAACCAATGGTGGTTGGCGGCCAAATCCTGTGCGTGCCTGCAAAAGGAAGAACGACGAGCAACTGGAAACCTTAGGGCGCAACACGTCAAGGCACCAACATCCCCATCGGGCATCTGCATAGCCGAACGGGCACGGGGGAAGCGTGGGGGAGGCATGGGGCCAGGGCATTCTTTGAGTTACGGCAAAAAACCATCCTGGCCTCTGCCTCCGGTTCCTTGATGCCGACTATTGGCACACAGGTCGAAGTATCGGCTGCAGCTCCCATACGACGCCTTCGACACCGGGGCCTGTCTTACTGTTGCGTTGAACAGCGCGGCAGCTGCAGTCTGCCATTTGGGATCCTCGGACTGCCTTCTGCTCTGGGTGGAGCTGCGGACAGGGACCCAGACCCGGTACGGCATGGCGGGATGGGCGGACTTCTCCTTCAAACACGCTGCCCTCTTCATCATCTCTGGATCGCCGTTTTTGTGTATGTTCCTCGGGCATTGCTGAGTCTCGCTCTACCTTTACCCTGCAAGTGATGGTGTTTGCATTCAACTGCCAGGGGACGGCTCTTAGGGGAAGTTCTTGTACTACTGCAAGTACTGGGACCCTATTGCGCGCCTCAGTCTGCTCTGGGAGGACACGGTATCATGGGTTATAGACTGATCAAGGTGCCTCCAGAGAAGATGATGACAATGATGAATGGTGTTTTGGTGCATTTTCTTTGTGCTCTGGGGAGGCCATGTTTCATGGGGATACGATGCGGGTTGCAGCAACAAATCTGCACGCCGTGCCCATGTAGTAGTTGCCCGTGGTATGCGGCTACTGCGCACGCACGATGTGCCTCCTGTTCTATACCGACCACATGCTTAGTATCTGGGAGAAAGTTAGATGCCACCTCCCTGACCCTTTGGCAGGTGGAAAAAAAGGTTTGTTTGGGGGGTTGCAGGTCCCGAAAGGAGGAGGAGGAGGAGGAGGAGTAGGAGCTGTGACTCTCGGTCACTACCCCAGGGGTGCTTGGTTTGCAGGTCCATTCCCGTAGTCTCCACCTCAGAGCTGGGCATTTCCGGGGACTGTTCCGATAGAGGATGGCTGGGTGCCATAGAGCCCAAGGTGCACGATTCAGGTCCGCAGGTGTTGCTACAGGTAAAAGCACATGGTGCTTGTGTGGCTACTTGTGGGCAGCAGCAGTAGAGCCAATCTGCCAGGGACACTCCAACTGAGCATTGTCCAATTTCAAGTTAGCGTTTTCAGTGGCTGAATTGCCTCCTCCAATTCTTGATTAGCAATGCGGCGCTTTGGCGCATGGTCTGCGATAGATGACATGGCATGCCATGGTTGTGATGTCTACGGTGGACGTCAACTGTTAAATTTTCCCCACTTGTAATGCTTCTCCATTATGATTCTGTGATGCACGGCATGCTCCTGCTGTGCGCCTGGATGGTAATACTCGCCGTTGCGAAAAGCGCAATCCACACACAACCCCTTCCATGTTCGTGCAGGTCTGCTGTGGTCGGGCGGTGATATGGAATTGCACTATGTCGATCTCAACAAAGGGGTATTCACACATTCGCTCACTTGCAGCCAAGTGAGGCATATGCCTTGTCAAGGTATGGTGCCAGCAGCATTTGTTTGATGCCCTGGGATAGGCCACTGTTGGGATTTGTATCAATTCCCATATCAACGGGAGTGTGCATGTCTTTTGGATGCCACTATGGCGATGGCTATGGCTATGGCTGTGCTTGAGGTTCTTTCAGGAGGCAAGAGGTACCACACATTCACCTTTTTTGCATTTTTCATTGTTCGTGGCAGACATTGCAATTTTTTCGTGCCCAATGTGGAGTCATAACAAAATATGTCAGTGTTTTCAGGGTTTTTCTCGGAAGCTTAAGGCCAGGGGGGAAGGGTGGAACTGGATACCATGCCGAACCCCCTGGGTCCTGTGCCCATGTCCCTGACACCATGGACAAGCAAAACAGAAAATGCGGCAGGAGCCATTCATGAGTGAGGCAGTGGGATATATCCCTTGCGAAAGCCCAAAGTTCAAAAGGCAGCTCTGAATGACTAGGGGTTTCTGAACAGATCAGGTTTTTTTTTGGAATCTGGCGAACCTTGCTTCGAAGCCTCTCTCAAGATTTACCCGAGTCAGGGTCAGTGCAGACGGTGCAGGAGTTCAGCCACACAGTGGGCTGTTGATGTGCTCCGTCTCACTGATGTCCCTCCACTCACAATGTCCGACCCGTGCATACGCACTCTTGCCAGCGCCACACGCCAACGGCTCTGGTTGTGAGTTGACTTGGTTGTCGCCAGTATTTGCGCTCTCAATTCGCAGATCTTGTGTTCCCTTCCATTGCATGGATTTGACGAGTGTTTACTCTTGTCTTGGTGCGAAACGCATAAGGTTTCTCGGGCAGGGACAGACGGTGTCTGCATTGACACTGACCCACCTACTGTCCGCTCCCTTTTCCTCTGTAAGCCAACCGCCAACCGCCGCCAACCGCCAAGCGCCGCCAACCGCCAACCGCCAACCGCCACCAACCGCGCGTAGCTGGTGGCGTCGGGCATGCTGCTGTCTGACGTTCGGCCTGGTGAGATTCGTATACGTAGCCTGTTGTCAGTGTTTGCCGGCAACGTGTGACGTGTGCTTGTGTAATGTATGCGTAAGGGTGTTGTGTGCATGTGTGTATGCGTATGCGTGGTGTGTGTGCGTGTGCGTGTGCGTGTAGTTTAATTTTGGTTACTTTCCGTAAAGTTATTAGTCTTCATGTTCTTCAAAAAGATTTCTCTCCGGCGGTTGGACCAAATCCTATATATACTGAATAATCAGTGATGCTAAGAAGAAGATAATGAATTAAAAAAGGCAGAAAAAAATGCTGTAGTTTCCATTTTAGAAAAAACTACTTTTTTCTTATTGTGTGCGTGCCCGTGTGCGTGTGCGTGCAGGTGGGTGTGCGGGTACGTCTCTGTCCGTTGCCCTCCCCCCCCCCCTGTGCAAGCCTTTCCTTGCCACGTCAGCTGGGCTTTCGGGCCGAAGTGATGCATTTCCATTCCGCAGTTGGGGACAGCATGCTCCTGGCGGTGGTGCTGCAAGACTCGATCTGTTTGTGGCAAGTGGCGGCCGCTGGCAGTTTGCCCGTCATGCAGTGGAAGATGCCATGTCGTCCCTCTGATAGTACAGTGGTTGCTTTCGATGCTCAAGGGCCGAGATTGGGCATTGTGGATGGATGCCACTGCTCTATCTATCAGTGGCAAAACTCTTTCCTTGAAGCCCGCCCCAACAGACCACCTGTAGGGTGAGGGGACAGCGCGAAGGGTATTTTGCGGTCTACCTCAAGTGGCTACTCAAACCATACGATCCATCCGCAGCTCCAGCCGATTTATGATTGCTGTGCATGTGCACACCCTGGAAAGTCCTGATCTCACCCTAACCACAAGTTGCACTGCGATCTCAAGGACCGCCACAATCGAGTAGAATCCTAACCACAAGCCACAACAGGCAGCTACGATGCTCAGCATTATCCACAATTATCTGCAATGATAGTCCACTGCTATAGCCGCAACCCACGATGACTTGATGGACGCACCAGAAGTGCTTCAGCGATATTGACTTTGATGACTCTTCCCATGGACGCTGGTCGTTTTAAGTCAGTGTTTTGCTGGCACATTTTCTTCACAGACCTCCCACCTCTGTGGGTTTGCAGTTGTTGTGTAGCATGCAGCGTGCAATGATTGCTTACTATATTCGAGCACGTTCTCACCCTCCATGGCAACTTGTGCTGTCAGTAGCTGGTCGAGATCCAATCGCGCTGCATCGTCGGCCAACCGACGGCCTTCACTAGATCAGTTCTCTGTTCAATTCTAGTTCCATTTGCAAAGCCCTGGCAACAATGTTCCTTTTGACCATTGTACACAACCCTGGCAGGGTTTGTCAGCTGGTACAGGGTATCCAATTGACCACCAACGGACGTGCATGCTGCTTAGTGAAATTGGTCCCCCCTGCCAGGGCGCTTTGTGGAACATAAACCGACAAAATGACCAGGAGTTCCCTTGTCCACACTGTTGACTACCATCGGCGCATATCACCGACATCGACTAAAAAGCACAAAGCCCATGCCACTATACACAACCCTGGTCACTCTCCCTATTATCTAGCCCTGTCCGCATCCCCACACCTAACCGTCAGCTAAAAGCATAACCTTCGTCCGCGGCTTCCAACTCGATCTGGTCTGCCAGCAAGTATCCAACGTGTCAGCCTGCAGACCCAAATGAACAGAGAGGCACCCGTTCCAGTATCCCCAGCATTGCAGTAGTTTTGGATGGGTCTGACTACCAACGAAACCTCCGCCCTTGGTCCAAGGGCGGGGTTTCATTCATTCATTCATCACCCATTTTCTTACCATCACAGGCCATCCCCCTGTCTTCTGTGTAGTGTCCCAAGTTGGCTGGATGTAGCCATAAATTCGAACTTCATTTGCAGTGTCCTTGTTTCCACCGAAACCAAGCCAACCATCATGGCCCACAAAGATTTCCTGTAAGCTACACTATGTCTAAGCTACGCCTCCCCTGTAAACTGAACTGTTTTGTGACCTTGGCGGTTGGGAACGCCGCACACTTATATATTTTATATATTGCTTCCTACCAGTCACCCAACCTCACCCTTATACTTAAGGGCCACCACCAACAGGTGTGGCCGCAGCGAACCAGCATTGCCATGTTGCCCTGATGGCAAATTCAAATCTCAAATCTTCAGAAGGCACAATGCCCACAAGCTCTGAACATAATTAATGGTGGCAATGTTTTGGGATTTAGACGATTCATGTCCCAATGCTGAACCAGTGGCCAGTATTTGTGTCCACAATCTCTAAACACAATTAATGTCATAGATCCCTGGGAGGGGGGGGCGGGGTCTGGTCCTTGGATGTACAACCCCTCAGGCTTGGGAGATATTGGACCCAGGGCCATGGCACCAACAGCATTGGGAGTTTGTTTTGATGCCCAGCCTAGGGATTAATTTCTATGTTTTCGCCTAAAGTCTAAATGCTGACAATTTAATGCGTAATTCAAATATGAAAGAAAATCATGAAAATAAGTTTTTCAAGATGCCTTCCTACTCTCGGGACCCCAAGAAGGCACGGGTAATGTAGCCACGGGGTGATTCTCAATTCCCCTACGAACCCCCCAAGCTGGCAGGGCTTTGGTTGCCATTTTGATTCATCACCGTTCTCGGGACCCCAATTCAGCACAGGTTATCTGGCCGATTCCTCCGCGCTGTTAGGACCCCAATTTGGCAGGGGTTATGCAGCCAATTTGATTGCTCGCTTAGCTAGGGACCCCAAGAAGGCAGTGGTTACATGGCCGCTTCAATTCCTCCCCGCTCTGGGGACCACAAAAAGGCAGAGGTTATGGGGGTGTTGCTTGATCCATGCTCGCACCGTGCATACTTTTGGGTATTGTTTGTTACCCAAATCCAGAACGCCTGAATTTTTTTCCACAGAATTGGGTTCTTCATGGTTGTTGTGGATGCAGGACAGCTATTCAGCTGTTGGTTGACTGTTGGTAGCCTGTTTGCTTCGTTGTGCACTGGGTCTCCCCCTTTATTTGGGGGGGCCAACTTTGCTGGGCACTTCTTTTTTCTGCTGCCTCCCCACGCTCTTGACCCCGTCCCAGGGTCATCCGTTATGGTATGCAAGCAAGAGCTACAAGGTGAAGAAATTGGAACCCTGAGACCTGTGACAAGCATCAGGCTAACAATTAGAAGTTTCTGATATGCTAGCGAGAGCTGCAAGGTGCAGAAATTAGGACCCTGGGTGTGGTTCTGTGGGGGCTGTTCAACAGGGGAAAAGCTGGGTGAACATTCCAAAAACATTGAACCATGCGCGCACCGTGCGACAACCCCCCCTATGCAGCCATTTGGATTCCTCCCCGCTCTAGAACCCCAGGAAGGCAGTGGTTATATAGCCACTTTAATTGCGCCCCCCCTGGGGAACACAAAACGGCAGGGGTTACGCAGCTCCTTTGATTTCTCCTCTGGCTTTGTGGACCCTTTGTGGCAGGAGTTATGTGGCCGAGTTTGATCCCCGCTATGGGACCTCGAGAAGGCAAGGGTTATCAACCAGTTTGATTCGTTGACATTCTAGCGACCACCAAAAGGTCATGTGGGTTATATGGGCAATTGTGCTCCTCCCCACTCTAAAGACCCCAAGAAGATAGGGCTGATGCACTCATTTTGATTACCCCCCTCTCTGGGACCCCAAGAAGGCAGGCATGGAGATTAAGTGGATTGGTGTACTCATCAACTATCTCTGGAACTGCCTAGCATTGCTGCATATGTAGACCAAGACGTGCCTGTGTGGAGCGCTTTGCGACCTGCTTGCGGCCCTAGGGGGTGTTGCCTGAACCGTGCGCGCACCGTGCGCGCACCGTGCGCGCACCGTGCGTCCTTTTGCGTATTCTGTGTCCACCAGATCCACAATGCCTGAATCTGAGCTGCCCTAGCTTGTCGCCGGACTGCCTGTGTACTACCACCGCTCCAACGGGGATAGGGTGTCGGCCACTGTCGTTGACCCTTCTCCAAGAGGTGGGAGTCGCGTCTCTATTCGGTACGAATTGGGTGGTGAAGAGGTCTTGAACGAGCATGCACCCGAGGAGCGGTTGGAGTTTGCAATTGTGACTGCTGAGAGCCCCGATTCCCCCCAACCTATGCACCATGAGGCGCCGATGGACGCTTTGCTGGAGCCCCAATTACCTGAAGTGGAAGCTGAAGCCCCTAGAATTGATGATCATGAGCCAGAATGCTGTGGCGGATGAAATTGAAATTCCCGTAACCCAACCAGTGTTGTCGCTTGTGTTGTCGCCTGTGCATGGTTTGTTACGGAGGTGCGTGCAAGGTGCAGAAATTGGGAGCCTGGAACCTGTGACAAGCATCAGATTCAAAAAAAAAATTCCCGGTACGCCAATAGGGGCTGCAGGGTGCAGAAAATAGGACCCTGGAACCTGTGACAAGCATTAGACTAAAAATTGAAGAATCCTGGTATGCCAGTATGGACTGCAAGGTGCAGAAATCAGGACCCTAGGTGTGTTTCTATGGGGGCCATTCAACGGGGTACAAGTTGGGCAACCATCCCAAAAACATTGAACCGTGCGCGCACCGTGCACGCACCGTGCGCGCACCGTGCGACAACGCCCCCCTAGACCCCCACCCCACCCCCACCCCTTAAGCAAAACTCTGATCCCACCCGAGAAGAAATGGGTAACATAGCCACTTCTGATTTTGTCATTTGGGGGACCCCCGAGAACGCTAGGGTTGCGTAGCAATTCCGCTCACTTTTGGCTCCCCAAAAAGGCAGGGGTGATGTAGCCACCTTTAATTTCCCCCCCTTTTTAGGGGACCCCTGAGAACATGGGTGTTACGTAGCTATTCCACCCACTTCTAGGCCCATGGGAAGGCAGGGGTGATGTAGCCACTTTTGTTTTTGTCCCCTTTCTTGGAGACCCCCGAGAATGCAGGGGTTACGTAGCTACTCCCCCCACTTCTGGGCCCCCGGAAAAAAAATCCTCAAAACGTAGGGGTTTTTTTGGACCCCCGAGAAGGCAAGGGTGATGTAGCCACTTTTGCTTTTGTCCTCTTTTTTGGGGGCCCCGGGGAACGCAGGGGTTGCGTAGTGCTTCCGCCCACTTGTGGGCCCCCGAGAAGGCACGGGGGATGTAGCCACTTCTGATTTTGTCCCCTTTCCTAGGGACCCCCAAGGACGCACGGTTTATGTAGCTATTCCGCCCAGTTCTAAGCCCTCCAGATGGCTTGGGGGATGTAGCCACTTCTATTTTTGTCCCCTTTTGGGGGGGGGACCCCTAGAATGCACCGGTTGCGTTGCACTTCCGCCCACTTTTAGGCCCCTAAGAAGCCATGGGTGATGTAGCCACTTCTGATTTCGTCCCCTTTCCTAGGACCCCCGAGATTTGCAAGGGGTTACATAGCAATTCTGCCCACTTCTAGGCCCCCGAGAAGGCATGAGTAATGTAGCTACTTCTCCTTTTGTCTGCTTTTGTGGGGATCCCTGAGAACGTAGGAGTTACGAAGCAATTCCGCCTATGTCTAGGCCCCCGAGAAGGCAGGGATGATGTAGCAACTTTGTACCCACTGTAAACGGAACTTTTGAATGAGTACGCTCACTTTGTTGATTTTTTGCCCGTTTTGCCCGTTTTGCCTTGTCTTTGTGCCCGTTTGCGGTGCTTACTTCGCCTAAAAATCATAAAAATTCAAACGATGTGAATTGTAGCTTGTATTGGTCATAATGTAGCTTAAATTCGCAAAAAAACGGAATTCGCGTTCGAATTCGCAACCTCATGCGCAATCGTATTCGCATCCGTGATCACGGATGCGCATCACGCATTTCGTGCGAATATCCTTTGATTTGTGCATGAGCATGTTGTTCTTGTCGTACGTCTTTTGTTTAGACCTCACCTTCGCTTTCTTTGTGAAAATGTCCACTCAACAGTTGCATCCCCTTTCCCAGATTGGGTTACTCTCACTCCCCGACCCGTCCGCTGGCACCCTGGGCCACTACCAGGGCATCCCCCTTCGCCCCGGCACATTGGAGGAGGCACGTACACGGGGGGCCTGGGAGTGGAGGAGGTGGTGGGGTGGGCAAAGGGGTTGGCCACTCCCCCCCAGTTGATTCATGTTGACATGCGTACAGCCGAAAGGGCGGGATGGTTTGGGAAAAAATTTTGGGCCACTCACCTTTTTCGGGAGTTGCAGGTGGCCCTCCCGGGGTTGCGGGCCGTCCGGTGGGGTGGAATGTCACAAAGAGGTCCATGCGTGGGCAAGGTCCATTGACCGTACAACAATTGGCTAGGTGGGCCCGCAAGAGGGCCCTTAGTGACCTCAACTATGTACATACCTTTAGTCAACGTTTCAGGCGCTGCAAACAGCGGCGAGCATAGCACGTTTGGACGGTTCATGGCGGACTTGCTTTGTTATGGTGAAGATGTGCATGCCCGTACGCGAAAATTGGGCCAAATTCGCGCGAAATTTGTGCGAATTTGGCCCAAATTCGCATTTGCAAGGGTTGAAGCAGACACAGGCGAACGGCACAATACGAATAGGGCATTAAACGGTCACCATGGCCACCCAGTGTGTGGAAAAGGGGTGGTTTTTTCTCGCAGGGACATGTATTTTATTTTTTTTAGAATTTTTGAAACCATGTCCTCCGTTCCAACCCATTGAAAAGGGCCTTTTTCGGACAAAATAGTTGTTTTGGACACCCATATTCGCATTCTCATTCAAAAGTTCCCGTAACGGCCATTCGCAAAGGGCACATTCTGATTTTGTCCCCTTTTCTAGGGAGCCCCAAGAACGTAGGGGTGATGCAACTATACCGCCCACTTCTAGGTTCTCGACAAGGCATGCATGATGTGCCCACTTCTGATTTCCCCCGCTTTTTGTTGGGTGGGGGACCTCCGACCGAGAATAGAGGAGTTACATAGCATTACCGCGCACTTCTGCGCACCCGAGAAAGCTAGGTGTATGTCGCAATTCCACCTAAGCTTGCCCCCCCAAGAAGCCATAGGTGATGGAGATGGCCACAATCACCCAGGCCTTCTCGGGGCGTCGGAATAGCTACGTAACCCTCGCGTTCTCATGGGTCCTCAGGACAGCGGACAAAATCAGAAATGGCTGCATCCACCTTGCCTTTTGGGGGGCCTAGAAGTAGGCGGAAGTGCTACGTAACCCCTACGTTCTCGGGGTCCCCAAAAAAGGGGACAAAATCGCAAGTGGCTACATCACCCATGCCTTCTTGGGGGCCCAAAAGTGGGCAGAATAGCCATGTAACCCTTGCGTTCTCACGGGTCCCTAGGACAGGGGACAAGATCAGAAATGGCTACATCAACCCTGCCTTCTCGGGGGCCTAGAAGCAGGCGGAAGTGCTACGTAACCCGTGCATTCTTGGAGGTCCCCGCAAAAGGGGACAAAATCAGAAGTGGCTACCTCACCCGTGCCATCTTGGGGGCCCAAAAGACAGCCGAATAGCTACGTAACCCTTGCGTTCTCACAGGTCCTCACGACAGAGTACAAAATCACAACTGGCTACATCAACCCTGCCATCTCAGGGGCCTAGAAGTGGGCGGAATTGCTATGTAACCCCTGCGTTCTCGGGGGTCCCCAGAGAGAGGGACAAAATCAGAAATGGCTGCATCACCCATGCCTTCTCGGGGGCCTAGAAGTGGGCGGAATAGCTGCGTAACACCTGTGTTCTCAGGGGTCTCCTAAAAAGGGGACAAAATCGCAAGTGGCTACATCACCTGTGCCTTCTCGCGGGGCCCAAAAGTGGGCGGAATAGCCATGTAACCCTTGCGTTCTCACGGGTCCCTAGGAGAGGGGACAAAATCAGAAGTGGGTGCATCACTCTTGCTTTCTTGGGGACCCAAAAGCAAGCGGAATAGCTACGTAACTCCTGCGTTCTCGGGGGTCCCCTAAAAGGGGGACAAAATCAGAAGTGGCTACAATCCCAAAAGCGGACAAAATAGCTACGTAACTCCGGTTCTTAGGAAAGGGGACAAAATCAGAAGTGGCTGCATCAACCCTGCCTTCTCGAGGGCTTGAAAGTAGGCGGAATTGCTACGTAACCCCGGCGTTCTCGGGGATCTCCACGAAAGGGGACAAAATCAGAAGTGGCTACATCACATCTGCCTTGGCGGGGGCGTAGAAGTCGGCGGAATTGCTACATAACCCCTGCGATCCTTGCCTGGTCCCCAGGTAAGGTGGCAAAATAATGTTTTTGTCCCCTTTTTGGGGGACCCCCAAGAACGCAAGGGTTATGTAGCAAGTCCGCCCATTTTTGGGCCCTTGAGAAGGCATGGGTGATGTAACCACTTGTGATTTTGTCCCCTTTTGTGGGGACCCCCAAGAACGCACGTCTTCCTTAGCAATACTGCCCACTTGTGGGCCTAAGAAGGTGGGCATGAGGTTGCAGGGTGTCCCTAGTTTTTTGGATGATCCCGTTGTCCAACCGGTGGGCGGTTCCTTACAAATGAGCAATTGTTCAAGAAAATTTGTGTAAAGGATTTGCAAGTTTTGAAGGTTGCAGCCCCTTCCATATTGTGCAAACAGTTGTGGGAGAACAACCACTACCCAGAGGCAGAAGCGATCCGTGCTTTTGCATTGGTTGCCTTTGGCATTGTTGATGCCGCAAGTGTGCGTGCTGTGCAGGGTTTGGTTTGCTCACCGCCGCTTGCAGCAATTTGCAAAAGCCGATTGCAAGTTTTGAAGGTTGCAGCCCCTTCCATACTGTGCAAACAGTTGTGGGAGAACAACCACTACCCAGAGGCAGAAGCGATCCGTGCTTTTGCATTGGTTGCCTTTGGCATTGTTGATGCCGCAAGTGTGCGTGCTGTGTAGGGTTTGGTTTGCTCACCGCCGCTTGCAGCAATTTGCAAAAGCCGATTGCAAGTTTTGAAGGTTGCAGCCCCTTCCATACTGTGCAAACAGTTGTGGGAGAACAACCACTACCCAGAGGCAGAAGCGATCCGTGCTTTTGCATTGGTTGCCTTTGGCATTGTTGATGCCGCAAGTGTGCGTGCTGTGCAGGGTTTGGTTTGCTCACCGCCGCTTGCAGCAATTTGCAAAAGCCGAGGAGCACCTCAAACGGCGGTGTGGTATGGTTGCCCTTGGAGTGAAGAGTGCGATGGAATGTTTACTCTAGCAAGCACATGGTTCTTTGGGTTTGAATGGGCAATGCACTGTTGCAAATTTGAAGCAGTTGCTGCTTATTTCGACTTGAGTTCCTTTGGCCCTGCGGCTGAGCTCGTGCAAAGGGTGTATAACCACGCCGATTCCCTTCGTATGTTTCTGGGTCTGCCTACGGACATTGCATCCGTGCGTGAGGAACCCATGGCTGAGGACCCCGAAGACGAAGATAAAGACATTGTTTGTGTTCATTGCATTAGTGGTAATGCATCTGAGAGCAATGATATCCTCATTCGTGAGGGTGCACATTCCGCCATGGTCGGATGGCACCAGCACAACTGCTTCACTACACCCTTGCATGAAGTTCTTGCCGGTTGCTGGTTGTGTCCAAAATGTGTCTCTGCACGGAGTGCTTCAAGTAGCCGTTTTGCCGACCCTCACTATGCACCTTCAAGAGCTGCAACGGATCCACTACCTCCCATGCTACCTCCGACTCTACCTCTGACTCAAGCTCCAACGGAGATTCTAGCTCTTCCTCCGACTCGACCTCTAACTCTGACTCTGACTCTTAACCTGATTCTGACTTTGACTTTGACTGTGGCTATAACTCTTTGTAGGTCATGTGGTTCTCATGGAAGGCCTTGGTGGGACGCTACACACAAGTTTAGCCGGAATTGACCAGGGACCAAGTGTCCTTAAATACCACCGCCATTTGAACCACACAGGTCCCAAGGTTGGTTTTGGGGGGTTCCGTCAATTGAGCCTTTTTTTTTGTGGGGGTCTAGCCAAGGGGCTCTATTGACCCCCCCCCTCCCAATTGAAAGCCCGCACACCCCAGCTGATGCGTAGCCCCTCACCACCAGAAGGGCAATAGAATGCCGGTGGGGTGATGGGTGTTGTACCAAGGGTGAATATTTGTTGGCAATAGAGGCCCAGGCTGGCAGAACGTCATGGAAGAGAGGGGAGGCAAGAAGGGGATGTGGAGTGAGTGGAGTGGAGTGGCTGCCGCTATGCCTGAGCACTAGGCCCACGTTGCCCCCAGGGCAGGTCCGACACAAGTAGAACGGGTGGGGCTGGGAGGGCTAGGAAGGGCAAATGGCTTGGCTTGCCAAACCACTTCACTGTTTGATGGTTCACACCAACCACCCCCACCAGGTGAAACAAACCAGGGCTTTGCTTTGTTTGTTTTAAGAAGAACTAATACAAGGCAGTGCATTGCATTATTTTGTTTTTGCAATGAATTTTCTCTCCTAAGAGCTTTGTTTTACATTTTTTTCGAATGCCACATTGTATCACCGACTGTGTTTTTCCATGATGGAACAAGATGGGTTGATCACGGGCGTGCTTGTAATTCGTGTTTTTTTTAAGTGCACAACATGGGTTGATCCCAAGGCATGTTTCGAAGATGGGCTGATCACACATTGCACTACATTTTGGTTAGGACATGCTTAGTTATCATGAAAATTGACCGTTCCGGTGGTGTATGTGGGGGTTTGGGCTGGTTGTGGGTGGATTTGGCGCATTTCGATGGGTCAGACTTAGCCATACAATCCAAGTCAAGGTTGGGATCGGTTTTCAATATAGTGACTAGAGCACAGTAGTCAGTCAAGTGCAAATGGGCACGCCAGACCTTGTGATCATTTCGTACAATGCAGCATTCAAATACCCCGCCACCCCCATAGCATTGGCACCCCCTGCCGGAAAGAAGAAACACCCCCCCCCCAAGTCGCTAGCCCCCCATGTGCAACAAAGAATCATGGCCCCCCTCAGGGATTTTGCCTAAAAATGACCAATGTTGTCGGTTCCTTTTTGCGCTTTTTCTTTGGCTCTAAAATGTTAGTGGATGGGCATGCAAGACTGTTTTGCTCTGAAACTCCTGAGGACACATGGTGGTCACAGTGTATGCAATGCTTAGGCTCAAAAACCCATAAGGGTAACACCACATTTGTAAGCAGTGGATTTAGAGAAGTACACTCAGGTGAAAAACCACAACGGTACAAAAAAACTTGCCAAGGTGAGCTCTAACAGCATCACAAAGATGTGGGAGATACAAAGCATGTGTCCAAACGATGCTCCCACAGGTGCACAGCCTACACAATGCCTACAGTTTCTGCCAAAAATTTGATGATTTTGAGTCGTTGGCCCCCCTTGGGGCGCGAGGTTGGTCCCCCCAACTTGGAACGAAGAAACATGCCCCCCCTAGTCGTCGCCCGCCCCCCCCCCCCCCTCGAAGCGTGAATCGTGGCCCAGGCCTACATGGGGAGGTGGTAATTTATCACTGATGCAGGCAAACCAGAAGTGCTGAGTGGGGGCAGCCTTCACAATCATTCATAGCCCTCCACAACGCGCACATCTTTTCACAACGTGCACTGTGTGCTTGGGGCACTGAGCACACTATGCACAGTCATTCCGCACTGATCGCACTGAATGCTGTGCACCGTCTGTGTGGGGCATCGAGAGCATGCTGCACTTTTTTCATGGGGCACTGAGTGCACTGTGCACTGTGTGCATGAGGCTTTTGGCGCACTGCAGAAATGCACTGTATGCACAGTGTACTGAATGCACAGCACAGTGCAGGGACCATATTAATTTGGGACCTAATTTAATTCGGTACCAAATGTAGTGCAGCCACATGACACATGGGTTTGGTGACAAATTCGTCAGTTACATAGAGTCATGGACACATTTGTTGTGAGTGTTTGCCCACTTGAACTCACATAGCTTTGATTTTGGGGATATTTGTGCATTATCTTCCCCTTTTTTGGTGGTGGCATGTGTGCCGGTAGTTGTATGTGTCACACGCAAGCTAAGCCCTTGTCGTTAGCCTGTGGTAGTGCAAAGCGGCCTTTCAAGTAGAGGTGCCGGCTGTGCAAGGCAGGGCACCACTGCCACATCAAGTGTAGGACAAATAGGGGCTTAAGAAGCCAGCTCGTTCACATTTCATGGGCGTCTTCGTGGTACCCCTTTGCCCTAACAGGTGGAGTGAAGGGCTTGTCTACACAAAGTCGCACCCTCCATTGTTGGGTGCCTACCACCTACATCAACACACACCCCGGCAGGGATACCCCATTGCACTAACAATAGGCTGGGCCCTCGCCGTCATTGGGTGCAGAAATGTTGCCCTTGGTTGCCCCTGTGAACTGACACAGGCAGAATTACTTGAGCTTGTACAAGTGCGCAAAAGCACAAGTGGCGATAGAGTGAGCCTTTGCAAGCACACACAGGCATAGGCAGCAACAATGTGTGCTTGTGCCAAAACATATAAGTACAAGCGGTGACAAAGTGCCCCTGCGCGAGCGTGCGCAAGCCCAAACAAAGCAAGCCTATGTGGACAAACACAAGCACAGGCAGTGGTGGTGTCCGCCTTTGCATGTGCACAATGGCACTGGCAGCAGTAGGAACCAATGATGGCATGCATGCCCCATTGTAACCTACTGCTTGTGGTTGGTGTCTTACACCAAGCGGAGCACTCCCACACAACTCACGAGGGGCCAGCTTGGTGGTATGCCCTTGCGCCACCCCGAAGCTAACGGGCCCGTAGTGCCGCAACCTGGGAGTCTCCCTTGGCAAGTCCCCAAGAGAGGGAAGTGCTCTGCGCACTCTGGGAGCCCTCCTCACACACATACCCCCCCCCCTCTTGTCCTAGCTACGCAAAAGTCCCAAATTAATACGCTCCCTACGCCTATTGTAGCTTGGCCTAGACGGTGGGGGCCCTCTAGCCCGACACGTAGACCCCCCGTTGTGCCATCAGGTCTATTGCAATGCATTATAGGATGGAAAGTTCGGCTAATTGTCCCTCCCATTTTGACTTGGGCTTTGAGCAAGCCCAACCTTACCTGTTATCTTCATGGTAGGTTTGAATGACGGCCCAAAAATGGAGACCCAAAATAGCAAATTCTCCCTTTTCGCCCAAATGTTGAAACCCCTTGCCTTGCCTTGCCTTGCCTTGAATAAAACCCGGATGGTCTTTGTTTTGCTTGCTCGACAGGTGAGGAAGCTGAAGGTCTTGTTGTTGGGGTTATCACCCAAAGCATTGAAACTATTTGCATCTGGCACAACCATGATGACAAAGATTTGCACCACCACCATGCTGAGCTGGAACTAGTGCGGTTTGTGATACAGTCACCTCCCCCACTTTTGTCACCAGCTGCCGGATCCAGACAAGCATGATGAGGAAGTGGAGTCCCCGGTTTCATCTCAGTCCCAACAGACCCTGCTCATGGCTGGCACTCGGTTAGCGCTTGGGCTTGTCGTAGAGGTCAAATGGGGAGATGGAGAACGTGGTGTAGGGGTATGTGCTATGATTATCTGTGTTTCCTAGCTAAGCTGACATCCGTGCTAGGTGCTAGGAGCTCGAAGAATCTAAACGAAAATCAACAAACATTTCATCTAATGGGACTCCGCCCCAACCGGTAACACATAGTAGAATGCAGGCCAGCTGTCATGACTCACAACACATGGCTGATCAAAGGAAATAGCTGGTACAAACTAGAAAGCTTTACATACAGCAATGATCTGGATGGAACTTTCTATGTGCCAGCTGTGAGATCTGTCGAACATTGTTGCACATGCGTACCAGGATGTGCATATGCACCAGCAGGTGCAAAGCAGTCATAGCAAAGCTAGTCACTGCTGACAGCGGAGCAGAATCGAAGGGTTTGGGCCATCATTTTTACAAGGCAAGTCATAGCAGCTTTGCTTAAGCTGCGCTTAGGTGCTGTGTGGCTAGTTTCCATTCCAAACCTTCTGTTTCTTCTGTTTCTCTGCAGGCTCAAAATGATACCTCCATTGCCTGAGGAAGTATGGGATGCCATTGCAGAGTTTCTGCAGTCAGAGTCACTCAGTCAAGTTTGTAAGAGGCTGAGGAAAGTACTTGGGAGCCATCGTTATGTGAAGATCAAATGTGGGGCAGAGCAGATTGTGGCGTGTATGGAGGGACTGATAGGGAATGTACGAGCGCTACATTTTCTAGTGCCCTTTGTCGGAGACAGTGGGGCCCAAGCACTTGCAGCACTCAAGGAGGCCCCCTTGCTGCACACTCTGACCCTTGATCTGACGGACAATTGGGTTGGAGACTGTGGGGCCCAAGCACTTGCAGCGCTGAAGGAGGCCCCCTTGCTGCATACTTTGACCCTCAATCTTCGGCACACTTCAGTGGGAGCCAGTGGGGCCCAAGCACTTGCAGCGCTGAAGGAGGCCCCATTGTTGCATACTTTGACCCTCGATCTTCAGTGCAGTTTAGTAGGAGACAGTGGGGCCCACACACTTGCAGCACTGAAGGAGGCCCCCTTGCTGCATACTTTGACCCTCAATCTTCGGTGGAATTCAGTAGGAGACAGTGGGGCCCAAGCACTTGCAGCGCTGAAGGAGGCCACCTTGCTGCACATCCTGATCCTTGATCTTTCGGAGAATTCAGTAGCAGACAGTGGGGCCCAAGCACTTGCAGCGCTGAAGCAGGCCCCCTTGCTGCATACTTTGACCCTCAATCTGGGGGGCAATTCAGTAGGAGACAGTGGGGCCCAAGCACTTGCAGCGCTGAAGGAGGCCACCTTGCTGCACACCCTGACCCTTGATCTTTCGGACAATTCGATAGGAGCCAGTGGGGCCCAAGCACTTGCAGCGCTGAAGCAGGCCCCCTTGCTCCCCTTGCTGCATACTTTGACCCTCGATCTTCGGTGCAATTCAGTAGGAGACAGGGGGGCCCAAGCACTTGCAATGCTGAAGGAGGCCCCCTTGTTGCATACTTTGACCCTCAATCTGGGGGGCAATTCAGTAGGAGACAGTGGGGCCCAAGCACTTGCAGCGCTGAAGGAGGCCCCCTTGCTGCACACCCTGACCCTTGATCTTTCGGAGAATTCAGTAGCAGACAGTGGGGCCCAAGCACTTGCAGCGCTGAAGCAGGCCCCCTTGTTGCATACTTTGACCCTCAATCTGGGGGACAATTCAGTAGGAGCCAGTGGGGCCCAAGCACTTGCAGCGCTGAAGGAGGCCACCTTGCTGCACATCCTGATCCTTGATCTTTCGGAGAATTCAGTAGGAGACAGTGGGGCCCAAGCACTTGCAGCGCTGAAGGAGGCCCCCTTGCTGCATACTTTGACCCTCAATCTGGGGGACAATTCAGTAGGAGACAGTGGGGCCCAAGCACTTGCAGCGCTGAAGGAGGCCACCTTGCTGCACACCCTGACCCTTGATCTTTCGGACAATTCGATAGGAGCCAGTGGGGCCCAAGCACTTGCAGCGCTGAAGCAGGCCCCCTTGCTGCATACTTTGACCCTCGATCTTCGGTGCAATTCAGTAGGAGACAGGGGGGCCCAAGCACTTGCAATGCTGAAGGAGGCCCCCTTGTTGCATACTTTGACCCTCAATCTGGGGGGCAATTCAGTAGGAGACAGTGGGGCCCAAGCACTTGCAGCGCTGAAGGAGGCCCCCTTGCTGCAGACCCTGACCCTCAATCTTTGGGACAATTCAGTAGGAGCCAGTGGGGCCCAAGCACTTGCATCGCTGAAGGAGGCCCCCTTGTTGCATACTTTGACCCTCAATCTGGGGGGCAATTCAGTAGGAGACAGTGGGGCCCAAGCACTTGCAGCGCTGAAGGAGGCCCCCTTGCTGCAGACCCTGACCCTCAATCTTTGGGACAATTCAGTAGGAGCCAGTGGGGCCCAAGCACTTGCATCGCTGAAGGAGGCCCCCTTGTTGCATACTTTGACCCTCAATCTGGGGGGCAATTCAGTAGGAGACAGTGGGGCCAAGCACTTGCAGCGCTGAAGCAGGCCCCCTTGTTGCATACTTTGACCCTCAATCTGGGGGGCAATTCAATAGGAGACAGTGGGGCCCAAGCACTTGCAGCGCTGAAGCAGGCCCCATTGTTGCATACTTTGACCCTCGATCTTCGGTACAATTCAGTAGCAGACAGTGGGGCCCAAGCACTTGCAGCGCTGAAGCAGGCCCCATTGTTGCATACTTTGACCCTCAATCTGGGGGGCAATTCAATAGGAGACAGTGGGGCCCAAGCACTTGCAGCGCTGAAGGAGGCCCCCTTGCGGCATAATCTGACTATTATCCTGGACACCTAATTTATTCGGGGTCACTACTCATTATGCGGCCGCTCGTAGACACACCTGCATCTTTGCAGATCATATGGCCAGAACCGCTGCCAGTGAGACTGGTTCCTCTGCTGGTTTTCTGCAGACGCATGATACATGTTGGCTACTGTTACATGTTGGCTACCGTGAGTGGTTTTGGGCTTAGGTGAGGGGCAAACAGGGTGTTTTTGATGTATGTCAGACTCCCCGGTGTGTTCTCAACCAACCGCTCCTACCTCCCTGCGTCCCCATCTTCAAGCACAACCCTGTGTTAGGGTCAGTGCTGTGAGGAATGCGAATTGGTGTTTGTGCAGCAATCATTGCAGGTCCTTGTGCCATTTGTTGTGCAGTATGTGTGGCACACAACCCGACCTCACTGTGCCGAATTGAGAGCCTGTTGTGGAGGTTGGGGGAGTTGACTAATGTGCCCTGCCTTCTCTGCCCCCTTAACCTCTGCTGAACCTTCCAGTGCTATTGTAAGGTTACCTGATAGGTTTGCACCTTGGTGCTGTTTAGCGGTGCAAGCTCCCTTCGAGTCATGTCATGACTGAGTGTTTGCAAGCGGTGCGAGCAAATACTCGTTGATGACATTGTTGTCTACTACAGAATCTGTTCTGTAAAGTTGGCCAAACAGGACCTACGGCCCCACCCACCTGCCCACACATCTATTTGAAGCAGCCTTTCAGGCTGCGTTGCTTTGATTGTATCTTTAGGGGTGTGGGGTTTGTGCCATGTTTTTGAGAACACCCTGTACCTAAACCATGATGTGATGGAGGACAGTGCCGTCCTATCAAATCTGTCCGTTCCAAAGGTGCCTAAGCCGGATCGGGCTGCTACTCCTGCCCGTGCCAAGAAGGGCCCCAAGCCCGGGGAGCATGTTCAAGTTTTCCACATGAAGTGGGACTGCAACAAGAGCTTCTACTGAATAGTGCTAGTTGGAGACCTCCATTGCATTGTGTTTTGAATGGGCTGGTTATCTTGTGTCTCAGGATGTGTTACAGCGTTACACAATATTATCACGCGCACCAAACGGTGTGTCCAACGAACACTCCTGTTCGGGCTGTATTTTTAAGGACCCAATTGTTTGTTGGACCAGGGGGGGGGGGGTTTACAAATTGTAGGATGACAAGTGTCGTGGGAAGTGGGAGCCCTGCGAACCCTGCGAACACATTGATATCTGCCCGTGTATGTGTGCTCCCCGGCACCCCAGGTTGAGCACCACAGTATGCATGCCGAAAATGTCAAGAGTTGTGCTGGGCCAACATGAATCTGTGACCCGAAAGACGCACCATCTTCAATATTGCTGCTCTGGTGCTGTACCGTGCCAATCCTAACTATTTGCAGAAATAATTAATTCCCGGTCCAACGTGTTGTTTTGCCGCAAAAAAAAAAGGCAAAAAAAATATTAATTTTTGGCTTTGTTCCCTTCGCAAAAATGGGTTCCGCAAAAAAAAATCGCAAAAAATTTTTTTTTGCCCCTGCCCCCCTTTGCAGAAATACCACAATTGCGGGACGGATGCTGTGTTTGCCCCACTGCTCTGTTTCTCAGACCCCGTTCTGCTCCTTGCTGTGCTGTCAGAGAATGTATTATGAAGCAGGGTACCCACGAGCGTCAGGTATTGTGTGAGCACGTTGGACATATTTGAATTTGGATATTGGTGTGCCCCAAAGCAGATAAAGGGGCTAGTTCTCGCAGGCCCGGATACTTGCATTTTGATGTTGCTGCGCCCCAAAGCAGATAATGGGGCTAGTTCTGTCCAGCTGGGGTCCATCGTTATTTGATTTTGGTTGTTGAGAGGTAAAAAGGAGTAAACCCGCGGGCCGAGGGTTTCTCCTGGGGGGAAGACAGGCCCACTCGCCCAAACCAAGGTAAACAAAACGCAACCACAGGGGTGGCTCGCCAGGCTGTGCGCGCGTAGGTGGTGTTAGAAATTTGGAACTGGCTCATTGAAAACTGGTAAGGTTGAAGCATCCGAAACACTTGCTTGTTGGTGCTTGTCTGTGCTATGGACTGCAATCCCAGAGTTCAACTGATCCACATTTGTATGCCTGCGTAGGATTGGACTGCAATCCCACAGTCCAAATGATCAACATTTGTACGCCTGTATAGGATTGGACTGCAATCCCAGAGTCCAAGGTACCCCAGGCCCTTCGCAAAAATGGGTTCCGCAAAAAAAAACGCAAAAATAAAAAAAACTTTTGTCTCAATACGCTCCGCAAAAATGGGTTCCGCAGAAAAAAATCGCAAAAAAAATTTTTCCCCTGTTTTAACTGTTGCCGCAAAATTTTGCTTAAATAAAATTCGAAACACCCAACGCAAAACTTAGGATTCCGCAAATAGTTAGGATTGGCACGGTACATACCATTGTCGCCTCCCATACCACCAGTCCTGCGCATCACGCACAGGCTTTGAGAGGCACGTCTGGCCATCGTTTTCCTAATCACAGTTTGGTGGTCAAAAATGTAAGATGACATGATTTTCTGCCGGTTTCTTCTGGAACGAGGGGCTTGGTCGCCCATGAAGAGTCACTTCTGCCCCTCGGGGCGCGCATGCACTACGCACAGACTGTCGGTTGCTGCAATCAGTTTCACAACTGCAGCGGGCTGTGCGCCCCCAAGGCACGGGCCCGTGGTCCTCAGCCGCAACTTGGATGTACTGCCCCTCCACTGGCCCTGGCCACAAAGACACACAGACACACAAACATGCAATCAGTTCGCACAGGGACCATAGCACAGGGGTCCGGGGGGCTGGTTGTACAGCCGGGCGTTGGGCGTTGCTTTCTTGGGTTGCGCATTCGGAGGAAAGAAGCAAGAAATATGATCAGCGGACCAAGAATGGCCCCCTCTGCGCTTTATCTCCCACTCGCCTTCGTTCATGCCGTGCCTCCCCCGTCCCACTGTGCCTGATGGGGCAGCACGGAAAACTGATTCGGATGGCAGACCCAAGGCAACCGAGAGCCTGGGACGCAGACAGCCCACCGGAAAATTGTTTGGCACCGTCAACCACACGACAAGATGAGGATTGGCCACGGCCGACTGACCGTGCAGGCCCTGTGAAAATCAACGAGACATGTCGTCCCGTGGGGTTGGACGGCTCTAGCACACGGTGAGAATGTCCGGGTGTCCCCAATGATATCCTGAAGCAACATGGCCTTTGAATCCGCTTTGGGTTATGCTCCTGCATTGGGTCTCCAGTCTTTGACAGTGGCCAAAACCCATCCTATCGACCTCTGGCAAACGCCCGTTGACAGCACCAGATAAAGCCAAAAAGCCATTCCCGCACCAGACACCGGCGCGGCAGTTGACGCAGGGCAACTTCGAAGGCCACTGATGCCCATTTCGTGGCTTTGGGGCATGCATGGCCATGGACGGTCAGGGGGTGACCCATGCTATCCCCCCTCCTTCAGGTTTAGCTGACCTCCCATGCGGGCACTGTTGGTGTCCCGTGCTGCTTGTACAGATCTGTCGGATTTCGGTACACAATTGGGGCCTCCGGTCTGCCAGCCACATGTCTGGGTCCACCGGAGAGCGGGAATGTCTAAAGCGCCCCTGTCGCAGCCCAGGGACCATGCTTCTGTGCCTCTGCCCATTACTAAATTGGCCCAAAACCCTGTCCCTCAGCTGACACACCTCATCAAAATGTGACGCTGACCCCACAAATGCCACATACCGTTCAACGCGCTGCCCAAAAATTGCATTCCTTGTAGGCGCCACCGCGCGCGCACTGTGCAGCCGTCCCCACGGGTCGAGCGCAACGCACCTGCCCGTACTGCACCCACCGGCCCCACCACGCCTCCCCAGAGATCGCATGGCGCTGCTGCTGCCCGGCGAAATCTGGGTGTGCATCTCGGACTGGCTGCAGTCGCCGGTCCTCTGCTACGTCTGCCGCGCGCTGTGGGGCGCGCTGCGAGGGCGGTACGCGTGCTACCACAGCCCGCGCGGTGCCCGACTGGAACACATCGCTGGCCGCCTGCGAGGCAACCCCAACGTGCGGGACGTCACGTTCATCCACGCAGGTGCGCGTTGTTGACGACCATCCCCCATTCCGCGCGCTTTGACATGCAAAACAAAAAAAAAAGCAGAAAAATAAATCAAATACTGTCTTTCTTCCCCCCCCCCCCCTGTATCAGCTACGCCCTTGTCCAAGCTACAGCAGGTAGCAGGTGTAGGGACTGTATTAATTTGGTACCTAATTTGATTTGGTACAAATGTAGTGCGGGCACATAAGACATGGGTTTGGTGATAAATTTGCCAGCTACACAGGGTCATGGACACATCTGTTGTGAGTGTTTGCCCACTTGAACCCACATAGCTCTGATTTTGGGGAAATTTGTGCATTATATTACCCTGTCTTGCACCAGCTCACCATGCAATCTTCTCTTTTTGAACCTGGGGGTCTACGGCCTTGTCCAAGCTACAGTAGGTGTAGGGACCGTATTAATTTGGGACTTTTGCGTAGCTTATACAAGGGGGGGGGGGGTATGTTGATTTTTATTTTGGGGGGGTGTGAGGCGAGCTCTCCCGTGACACTTACCCTTAATCCAGCCGGCGCCGATAGCAAGCATACCAACTCACCAAACCAGGATTTGGAGTCTGGGAAAATGGGGGAAACGGGGCGAAATGGGGAGAACTGGGGAAAGATTGGGGCGGGGGGGTTGCGTTGATGGTATTGTTCTTTTGTGTGGTCGTTCATGGGTTTTCAAAAGTATTTGGTCCCGGAGAGGGGCTGTCAAAGACCCGCCCTCACAAGACCCTTGCTCACCATTCAATGCCTGGGAGCAAAGAGGAGCTGGCAATGGAACGCAGCGCACATTGCTGCGTCGGCCCTTCTTCTGTCTCCGAGCAGACGCCCAACGTGGGTATTAGACGGAGTCGTACCTCAGGCTCATGCGCCCATGTGTCTCACGCAGTGGGTGCCACGTCGTCGTGGTGGTCCTCTGCTGTACAATGAGGCATCATGTGCAGACTCGGGACCTCATGCTCTTTTTGGCCTTTGCCGATGAAGATTGTGGCCGCTGTGCGCGGGCATACTGGTCACCGCGCAAAGCAAACGGCCCATACCCCCCAGAGCGAGTTTCTCACCTTTACATTTGCGAATCTGAGGTGACGACTTTTGAGGCCCACAATTCGCACAGCCGGACCCATCCCCCAACTCTCGACTCCACTCTCGACGTGCAGGACCACTGCCGCTGTCGCCTGCGCGCAGGACAGGCGCTTTGACATGCAAGACAAAAAAAAGGCAGAAAAATGGATCAAATGTTTTTTCTTCTTTATATTGATTTTTATTTTTAGGGCGTGTCAGGCGAGCTCTCCCGTGACACTTACCCTTAATCCAGCCGGCGCCGATCGCAAGCATACCAACTCACCAAACCAGGATTTGGAGTCTGGAAAAATGGGGCGAAATGGGGGAAATTGGGGAGAACACGCTCTCAGTGCGCGCGTCCCGTGCCCCCAAGCCCGTGGCGACCGCACCCCCTGCCCGCCCTCAGGCCTCTCGGCGCCCGGCGCCCGCAAGGTCGCCGGGCTGAAGACCGTCCCCACGCTCCGGGCCCTTGCGCTGGACCTCCGCAACGCCCCGAACGGCACCAGCGTCGCCAGGGCGCTGTCGGCCCTGGGCACCTCCCGGTCCCTCGAGACCCTCCTCCTCGACCTCTCCCACAGCCAAGTCCAGGGCCCGGGGCTCCAGAGCCTCGCCGCCCTCGCCGCCGCCCCGCGCCTGCAGGCCCTGCACCTGAACCTCGCCGAGAACGCCGTGGCCGCCGCCCTCACGCACCTCACGGACCTGCGCCGCGCGTCGCAGCTGCGCGCCCTCACCCTCAACCTCTCGGAGGTATGCGTGTGCAACAATGTTCGGCTGGCACATAGAAAGACCTGGGTGCTGGTGTTGTATGCAATGCAACCCGCTGATTCATCGCAGCCTTCGGTCTTCTAAGCGCTCCAGTGGGTCCTTGGGATGCCTACGGGCGTGGCACTTCCCGCTGGATCTTCTGGTTTCAGATTTAGCTCGCCCTACCTGCGTGTCATGTCCGCTACCACACTGAGCTGTGGGACAATCGTAGCACTGGACTGCTCTGATTCCTGATTCCGAGAACTCTCTCGAGTACCATTTGGTAAGAGGGCTTTGCCAGCTTGCCCAGGTCCGAACAAGAAAAAAAAAAGATCCATCCAGGTCATTGCTGTTTGTAATGCTTTCTAGTTTGTACCCGCTATTCCCTCTGATCAGCCATGCGTTGTTAGCCGCGACAGCTGGCCGGCATTCTACTATGTGTTACCCTTTGGGCAGTCCCAACAGACCCTGCTCATGGCTGGCACTCGATTAGCTGGCCTATTGAGGCTTGTCCTAGAGGTCAGGGGGGGAGAGGGAGAACGTGGTGTAGGGTCAGAGCTCCAATCTCTTGTCCGTTGTGTAGGCCAGCGTCGCGGACCCCCACGCCCTCGCCCTCGCCGCGCTGCAGCACCTGCCGCGGCTCGGCACCCTCCGGCTGAACCTGCAGTGCAACGCCCTGACCGCCGCCGGCGTGCGGGTGGCGGTGGCCGGGCTGCAGCAGTGCCCGGCGCTCGCGGCGCTGCACCTGAACTTGGGGGGCTGCCTTTCGGTGCACGACGACCTGGGCCAGGCCCTCGTCGCGCTCATCGCCGTGCCCTCGCTCCGGCGGCTCGTGCTCCTCCTCCACAGCACGCGCCTCAGCGACGCCTCCGCGGCTGCACTTGCCGAGCTCCGGTTGCCTCCCCGTCTGCGCGGATCATGGACGTCTGTTTTGTCAACAGGCAGCCCAATTCTGAAGGGGGGGGGCACAAGATTCAGGGGGTCCTTTCGACAACGAGATTGTAAAATTTGAGGGCTGCCCCCAGGCCACGGCTTAGCGTTACCCGCAGGGAGGGGGGAGCGGAATGTCAGCCTGGGCTCCTCCGTCCCACCCACCCACCCACCCACCCACATCAGAAAAGTATTCCTGAGGAAAAAAATGAAATTTCGCAAAGGGGCCCGTAATTGGAGGTCGATTTTCGGTACACACACTTTTTTGGGCTCTGACCCCCCCCTCCCCCGCCCCTCGGTCTTGGTCATGGTCGCCCAAGCCGTGGCCTGGGCGCCCCTTAAGAACAGCCCTCTTGGCCGGCGGTTCACCGCCAACCGCCGGTTGGGCGGCCCGAAAATTGCTTTGCGGGGGGGATGGCATGGGCGCCCGGCGAAGGAGGGGGGGGGGGGGGGGGGGTTCCAGAAATGGGCTTCCGTGCCGGGCCCTTTGTTTTGTGTAAGGACGGATGTTGCCACCAAAGGCGCCGGAACACAAATTTTGGCCTGGAAAAAAAATTTTCACGAAAAAATTTTCCCCCACATATGTGTAGTCAAAATGATCAGCACGACGTGGGGATCATTTTGAGCCATGTATGTTGGGGTCGGACCCCCCCCCCCCCCCCGCACGGCAGGAAGAACTCTGTGAGTACTATGAACAAATAATCCAGCGGTATGTCGAAGCAGGGTGGGAAGTCATATATCCCGACGGATCATCGGAGGACCATGAGGTAGTAGGACGAGTGGGAGGGTATGGCGTCTCCTTTGGGGATTCCAGGGATACAGCCGAACCAATTCCAGTGAGTGAACCCCAAACCAACAACAGAGGGGAACTGAGGGCAGCCCTGCGCGCGCTGCAAGCACGGTCACCAGACAAACCTGTCCTGATCTGCCCTGACTCCTTACTCGTTGTAGACGGTGTCCACGGCAAGGCCCAAAAGTGGCGCAGGCACAAGTGGACAGGATCCGCGGGCCCGGTCAGCCACGTGGACCTGTGGACCCAGGTACTGGACCTAATTGAATCAGCACACTCCCCCACCCACTGGATGCACATCCCCTCCCACATAGGAATCAAAGGCAATACCAGAGCGGATCATCTGGCGGATGTCGGTCGGCGAAAATCCCCCCTCCTTTTTGGACACGTCTCCGTCTCGCAAACAGGGCAACAACAGCCACCAGACAATGATGATGTACAATCCTTAGCGGACCTACTGGAGGAAGAGGCCCCAGAGCTTGACGAGCCCCCCCTCCCAGAGTCGCAGCTCACACCACTGCGGCACACAGCGGAAGAGTACAGCACCCCCCCACCCCCCCCCAGAACCCCTCGCCGACCGACACCGTCACAGGACATTGAAGATTGCACCCCAGCCAGGAACCCCAAATACCCGAAGAGATTCACACCACACACCGTCGCCTACACGCCACTCTCCAACCTCCGAGCCCGCCTCCCTCACACCTCATTGGCCACACCGAGCACAGTGCACTGCATGCACACACCGTGGGAGGCGCTGGAACGCAGAACTACATTTCACACCCCCCAACCACCATCACCCATGTCGCCACGTGTAGCAGCAAATCTGTTGGCAGAACTGCAGCTGGTTGAAATGGACTGGGAGCAGGGACCAAGCCAGGCAGACACCGAAAGCATGCCGTCCTCCCACACCTCATCAAGGCACACATCGCCAGCGTCACGCATGTCTGACGACGCCTCCACACTGTCCTGCAGCACCATGTGTTCTCACTGCACCACTCCATAAACCCAGTGCCCCACATGGGCACCATCAGCGCAACAAACCCACCCAAGCAACCCCCCCCCCCCCCCTGAATGGCTGTGTGTTGAATGTGCGCTAACCAGCACCACCAGGGCACAGTGAGCCCGAACCAAGATCCCAGGAGTACCGGCCGAATGGGGCCAGCGTCAAGCAGGTATCCCAGGGACTGACCCTGACCACCATGCACGCCACTGACCCTGTAGAGTCAAAGCCCCGCAAACTTGGGTACGACAGTGTACATATGGAAGGTAGGGACAAGCGAACACTGGCGGAAGCACCGGGACAGTCGCCTAGCAAAAACCCGGACGCACTGCTGTGAACTTGCTGAAGAACAATGGCTGGAAGTGTCTATGGCGGGGACATCCAGCTCAGCCTACCGACCAATTGAAGCCCGCACGGCAGGTAGGGCAGCGCCAGCCCAAACCCCCCTCCCGGCACGGCGACCAAGGAGGGGGAGGGGGGGGTTGGGCAAATGGGCTTCCGTGCCATCCCCCCCCCGCAAAGCAATTTTCTTCCCGCCTTGGTTGACCGCGAACCGCCGGCGGTTGATGGCCTGTTTTGCGGGTGCAGGCTCGAATGTCTTCTGTTTGCCAATACCAAAATTGAGATCGACGCACCACTGGACAGTCTGAAGCTTTGCTGTGTGTAGTGCCTGGGTGCCGTCTCCATGGCGGTGTGCGCGTTTGTGGGTGAGACGTGCAGCAACAAGAATGCTTCCTGTTTGTTGAGGGCCGCCACGTCAAGCATGGCCGGGCGTCCTGATCGATGTGAATCCCTTTGTTTGGGGATCCCTGAGAATGCAGGGGTGACGCAGCATTTCCGCCCTCTTTTGGGCCCCTGAGAAGGCAAGGGTGAGGCAGCCACTGATTTTGTCCCCCTTTGTTTGGAATCCCCGAGAATGCAGGGGTGATGTAGCAGTTTTCCCCTCCTTTGGGCCCCCGTGCAAGACTCCAAAGTGTCGACAAGTCTTTGGGTTGTACTTGACGGGGGCGCGGTCATTGATCCCGTTTTGCCTGTGGGGCTTTTTGATTGCAGCCAGTCAGGCGTCCACTTTCAGGGGGTACTGGCGCAGGGAAATGTGTATGCAGCTAAATGGCGAGGACGATTCGTTCCAGACTTCTGGGGTTCTAAGTGTACAGTTTTGACCGTTGCAACGGTTGTTATCGGTAGGTCAGCGATGTCAGCGATGGCCTTTGTGGTTGTCTCGACATGCCGCGACTGTCCGGCAGGGAATGTGTCAGGGAATGCACCACTGAGTGATACCTGCCCCACTCAAATCCAGAACTCAGCAGGAACCTCCTGCATCCCGTGCATAGCTCAGTAGGGACCAGCCCCCCCTGATTCTGTCTGGCTTGGCGGACGCTAGTGGCAAGTGGACGCAGGTGTCACTTTCTTTTTGTTTTTTGTTCCGGCACAGAATGCCCCTTAACGATCCTCTGGGTGACCGTTAAATGAAGGCAGTCGATGCCAAACGGGCGACAGTTGGCGGTCCACTGACGTCGATTGATGGCACTTATCTTTGCCGGCGGGGGGCCAGTAGTTGGCGTCACAGGACCAAAGGCAGAAGGCGGGATGCTTTTCCTTTAATTCAACACCTGCTCCATGACAAGCCCCCTGTCCTTCTCTGACCCTTTCTCGCTCGCTCCGCAAACACCCCCAACTCCTTCCGAACCCCCCAGGCCTTGGCTTCAAGGGGCGGGGAGGGGGATCAGAGAGGGTGTCAGAGAGGGAGTAGGAGGGGGGGGAGGTGCTTGAATGGGAGGGAGACTGCGGGGCAGACCTAACCGGGTACTGGCTGTTACTGCCCGAAAAGCGGTTGGAGGACAAATCTTGGTGGTCACCAACCGGTTGGAGGGCATTTGAGGGCGTTCGGGACAAGGGCTCTATTCCAAGACCATAATCCAGTCATTATGAACTCTGGCGCCGAAAAAATTTTTGGGCATTGACAATGGTGAAATTTTTTTGCACCAAATACATGGCCAATGGTGATTTTTCTGAACCCCCTCGACGCGCTGATTCCAAAAATCCCATTTTCATTTGTTGCTGAATTTTGGGTCCCGAGTCACCTCCAGCACCCGTTCAGTCTCGGTAGGATTTTGGGGGCCCGTCAATTGAGCCTTTTGGGGGGGGGGGGGGGCTAGCCAGAGGGCTGTATTGACCCCCCCCCCCCAGTTGAAAGCTCGCCCACCCCTGACCAACCCCCACTCCCTCTTCGACCATCCGTCGACCACACACCCGCTCCCTAATCTCAGGTTCGCCCCCGCGCTCCAGGCACTCACCCTCAATCTCTACGACAACTGCATCCGCGACGCGGGGGCGGTGGCGCTGGCGGCGCTCAGCGACAGCACCTCCCTCCGGGCGCTGAATCTGGACCTCGGCCTCAACCCGCTGGGCCCGGCCGGGGTCACCGCGCTCGGCGCCCTCCAGCGGTCGTCCTCCCTGACGGAGCTCAAGCTGGGGCTCGCCACCCGACGGGTCCTGCGCAGCCCCGACGCCACCGTCGCCGCCCTCGCCGCTCTGAAGGGCGTGAAAGCCCTCGAGGTCGAGCCCTCTGACGCCCGCCCTCCACCCCCAGAGGGAACGGATGACAAGACTGCGGCAAGTCGGTCCGCCTCCGAGTGCACCCGTTCCCCCAGTTCCCGGTGGGCCGGGCCTCTGCATAGGGGGCGCACCGTGCGCTGTGCCCGCGCTGTGCCCGCGCTGTCCGAAAAGTAGGCGAGTTCGGACCCGTTTCCGCCGATGGCCAAGGGGACCGCGGTAACTACTGCGTTCCCATACGCAGGACGGCTCGGGTTCTCACTCAGTCCCAAAACTCAGATAATGCGTTCAAGCCACCGATGTCTCACACTGAAAATGTCAGACTGCTGTCTGAATCTGCCGTTTGTGCCCTGTGGACGTATGCTCCCCCGGTGGTGGGGGGTTTGCAGGGTTGTCACGGGAATGCTCACTTACTGTTGGGCGCTGTGCGCGCGCTGTGCCCGCGCTATGCAGAAACGCCCCCTTAGCGCAGCGTACACCACAACGTCGGGGGGAGGGGGGTCCGAACGGGAACATGACGATGAAGACCAACGCGCACGTGCACGGGAGGTGACGGGCTGGGCAGGCGGCAGGTCCCATGGCAGCGTTCGCGGGAAGTCTTTCCCAAGACCTCATGGATTCGGAGCGCGCGCTCAACACAAATGATGCGGCAACTGCCACACAGGGCCGGGGGGTTCCGGATCACGCATCGGTGGTGCGCGGCATTGCCGGGCATTCTGTGTTGGGGCCGGGCAGGGATGCATTAGAAGGGAAAGGACCTCAGATGTGGCCCTAGAGGCCGTTAGACAGGCGGTTGGAGGCAGTTGCCAAAATGGTTGGGGGCGGTTACTGTCGGTTACAGCTGGCACTTGGTCAGGGAGATAGTGGCTGGGCATAGGCTGGGCGGTCTGGAGGGGGGGGGAGGTACCTCCCCTCCCCTCCAATGCATCCCTGGGGCCGGGGTGCCCCTCCACCCCCCCTGTACCACCGCAGGTGCTGCAGCTGTGGCTCCAGGGGAACGCCGCCGGCACCATCGACGCCGAGACGCTCGCGGGGCTGCACGGGGTGCCGGGGCTGCGGGCCCTCACCATCGACCTCTCCGGCAGCGGCCTCCAGGACATGGCGGTGCAGGGGCTCGCGGCCGGGCTCTGCCGGAGCACCGCGCTGCGCACGCTGCACCTGGAGCTCCGCCACAACCCCGACCTGAGCAACCACAGCGCCGCGGCCCTCGCCGCCTTCGCCGACGCCCCGGCCCTGCGGGACCTCGCCCTCCACCTCGGGAACACCGGCGTCGACGACCTCGGCGCGCGCGCGCTCGCCCGCCTCTGCGCAAGCCCCGCCCTCCGCACGCTCACGTTAGGTGGTCCCTCCTCCGCGCCCCCGCCCCTCCCTCCTCCGTCCCCCCTCTCCTGCAGTGCTCGCGGCGCTTACTCGGCCAGTGGGTGCCCATACCCGGTCCCATCGGAGGACGAATTTAGATCCGGACAAAATTGATGTGGACAAATTGGGAAGCCCTCGCTTGTACCAAATATGTCCTGGAATTTTAAGGGTGCTTTGTGCCAAATGTGTGCACCGGGCACGGGCTGCAGGGGGGGGCCTTCTGCGTGCTACATGCAGAGTGAATGCGCAGCATAGAGATGAGGCGCGGTGTCAACTGACACTGTGTTCCCTGTACGAACTGAAGACTGACGACGTTTGCAGCTAAAGACCGTATCCAGAAATAGCAGTGACCATCCAGAGCCCACCAGTGAATAATAGCAACCATCCACTAGGAAACAACAGCAAGGGACCTTGTACCAGTTCTCCTTCCTTTCAAAGGAGCAGTACCAAAATCCCCTCCCCTAATTTAGGCCCTCCCCCAAAACCCTCAAATTATTCCCCCGGTGGTACATGGGTGCGGCCCCTGTCTCTCTCTCTCTCTCCCTCCCTCCCTCCCTCCCTCTCTCCCTCCCTCTCTCTCTTTCTCTCCCTTTCTCTCTGAATCCCTTGACGGGTCTGCGTGGGACCCCCGAGGGACGAAGCAGAGGCCCACCGTACGTGGGACCAACGCTGGCGCTCCTCGAGAGAGAGAGAGAGAGAGAGAGAGAGAGAGAGAGAGAGAGAGAGAGAGAGAGAGAGAGCGGGGGGGGCTGATGAGAGAGGAAGAGAGAGAGGGGGGGGGGGAGGGGGGAGAGAAGGGGGGAGAGAGAGTGAGAGAGAAAGAGAGAGAAAGAGAGAGGGGGGATTAGAGAGAGGGAGAGGAGGAGGAGGAGGAGGAGGAGGAGCTCTCCCCCTCTCCCTCTCTCTCTCTTTCTCTCTCATCACCCCCCCTCCCTCTCCCTCTCTCTCTCTCCCTCCCTCCCTCTCTCTCGCTCGCTCTCTCTGGCCATGTCTGTCTCACTCATTCTCCAGGTCTGGCTCACACACCGTTGGGTGCTCGTGGGTGCCGTGCTCTTGCAGCACTGCGCAGCGCGCCCGCCTTGGAGACCCTCGTTCTCGAGCTGCAAGACACCGGCGCCGACTGCCGCGCGGCGCACGCGCTTGCGGGGGGACTGCGCACTGCCCCGCGGCTGCAAGTCCTGACCCTCAACCTCTCGCACAATCCCGGGGTCGGAGATGCGGGCGCGCACTCGCTCGCAACGCTCGGGCTCGGCGGCGTTCTGCAGGACCTGACGCTGTTGCTGCACGATAGCGGCGTCGAGGAGCCGGGGCGGCAGGCGCTGAAGGCGCTGAAGGCGATGCCGGGCCTGCGCCGGTGCGTCGTGGATTTCACGGCGGTGGAGTCCGGGTCGCCGCGCGTCGGAGGGTGGGTGCTGAGGCGGGAGTGGGACCACCGGCTGTCGCCTGAGGACTGGATGTGTCTTGGGGACCGGCAGGGGTTTGAGCGCCTTTGACTGCCCCGGGCTGCCGCGTGTGCGCATGTGCGTCTGCCCTGCCCTGCCCTGCGGTCGCTGCGGTATTATCGCCGCGTACCAGCGGATGGCCTGATAGATTTTCTCGCTCGCCCGCTCTCGTTCCATCCCCACCACCCCCTCTGTCTTCGCACTCCTGTTCCCCTCCATCCCTCCCCCCCTCCCTCCCTAGCGCATCTCATATGGCATGGCCGGCCGATATGCAGAGTCGTTGGGGACGCCATCGAGCACCCTCCAGGCGTCCTGACCAAATCCAAATCCAAATCCTCGCCCCCTCGCCCCTCCGCTCTCTCCTTCCCTCCCTCTCCCCCCGCCTCCCCCACCCCCCTCCTCCTCCCTCCCTCCCTCCGGTGCATTGGTGGCAAACGCTGGTTGGTAATGGTATAGCAATGAAAGAAAAAAAGGTGGGTGCCGTCCCTGCACCACAATTGGAGCGCAGGTGATGAGGCTGCAACTGCAGTAAACAAGGTAAGCGAGGTAAGCGTGGTCAGTGTGGGGGAACCCAGAAACCCCCCGGGTTGTGTGTGGCCGAACAGTTTGGGCGTGCGCCCGACCCCGGCAGTGCATGTGACATCGTGGTTCGGGGTGCACCGACCGGTTTGTTTGTGCAGAGACGATTTGGGGTTTGTTAGCCTGTGGTCTTGCGATGGGGTCTGACAAAAAACGACATGATCTTCGTGTCCGCACACAAACAACCCCAACCCTGCACACCCATGAGCAACTTTGTCCCGACCCCCTACTATGCCCGCCTAATAGGCCCCCCCTAATACGCCCCCCAATAGGCCCCCCCTAATACGCCCCCCAATAGGCCCCCCCTAATACGCCCCCCAATAGGCCCCCCAATAGGCCCCCTAATACGCCCCCTAATACGCCCCCCAATAGACCCCCCTATTAGGCCCCCCAATAGGCCCCCTAATACGCCCCCCAATAGGGCCCCCTATTAGGCCCCCCAACAGGCCCTCTAATACGCCCCCTCATAAGCCCCCCAATAGGCCCCCCCTAATACGCCCCCCAATAGGCCCCCCCAATAGGCCCCCCAATAGCCCCCCCCCAATGGGCCCCCTAATACGCCCCCCAATAGACCCCCCTATTAGGCCCCCCAACAGGCCCTCTAATACGCCCCCTCATAAGCCCCCCAATAGGCCCCCCCCAATAGGCCCCCCTATTAGGCCCCCCAATACGCCCCCCATTAGGCCCCCTAATACGCCCCCCAATAGGCCCCCCAATAGGCCCCCCAATAGGCCCCCTAATACGCCCCCCAATAGGCCCCCCAATAGGCCCCCCTATTAGGCCCCCCAATAGGCCCCCCTATTAGGCCCGCTCTCAGGGCTCTCCTGGCTCGCACTCCAGCTGCTGGCACTGGGACTCGCGCACGGACTGGCACTCGCACTTGCATTTGCATTTTTCCGCCATTGGCGATGCTCGGGGATCGAGCTGAGGGCTGCCTGTGCCCCTTCCCCCGGGGGTGCAAGGCTGGTGGGTCTGTACCGGGGCGAATGGATGGCCACCAGCGGGGTTTGAAGGAACGGGATGGGGCGTGGATGGTTGGGCCAATTCCCGCGGGGGCAGAGCCCCCGCCACCTCTTCCCCCTTCATAAGTGGGAAAGGGTGCCCCGGCAAATGCACGCGGGGGGGAAGGAGGAGGCCAGGCCAGGGTCTGGGGCCTCTGGCTCCCCCGGCTCGTCATAGCTCAGCTTCAACCACAAGCACAACAATCGCATTTCCTGATCGAATAGAACCGTTCATGGCACCGCGGTCTGGCTCCTCTGAAAAAGAAAAATGTTGGCACAAGTCATCAGACACACACACGTCCGACTCAACGCTCTGCAGGCCACAGGCCCGGTCCCGACTGACCTGCGTTCATTCACAGGGCGTGCAAATGTACAGATGATTTCCTCTGTGGAAGGGGGTCGCGCGTGCCAACAGCTCTGCCCCTGGAGCTGCATAGGCCACTTCTTCCAGGCGCCCCTTCAATTCGGCTTCACCCCCCTGCCCACAGGCGCCACCCCAACTCTCCGCTCGCTTATGTTGATAGCCCGCTCCCGCCTGAACAAGCTGCTGCATACAGATGTTGTGCACGAGTGCAGACATACATATGTACATGACGACTTGCTTTCGGCACTGTATAGTAGACCTGTCGTTGTTTCGCCCGTGTCCAGCAGTTGCCGGGCCTTGGAACCGTGGCGTTTTGGCACCCAATAAGTTCAGCGCACAGCGCACAGCACAGAGATTCTTTTGGGCCTGGCTCCAGACTGCCTTCTGCAAACAAGACCATCCGTGAAACCACCGAAGAATGCGCAGTGGAGCGTGCAGCCACACGCCGTCAGTGTCACGCGGATGCGCCACAAGACGCAAACACGGTCACCTCTGCGCGTAGCAGTGCTGGAGGCTCTTGCCTTGCGAACGGCCAGAGCTCTCGATGGAACGACGGGGAACCTTTTGCACGGGCTTTGTGTGCACTCTCCACCGTGCCGTGGCCCTGGCACAGGCCTGCGCCTGCGCCTTGAACTCTCCAGGGTCTGTCTCCCTCTGATACGTCTGGATTTCGAGCCCAACGCACAAGTGTTACCCACATTTTATCAGCTCATCTGGGGTTTATGTCCTGTGGTTGCCGTACAGGCTCATCGGGAAACAGGAAGTATATATGCTCTTGCAGGCACACACGAAGCATTCGCTGGGGCAACAGAACGTGGAGCGGATGACGTTGACGTCCCGTGTGTGTGCACCAGCGCGCATAGTTGTGTGGCTCGTGCACTGCTGTAGGTCCAGCGGCCACTGTCTTGGCGAGTTCCGTGGGCTGCAAAGGCAAGGGAATATGTGATTGATGCCGTGCCATTGCCACCCCTAGGGACAGGGCTTTGCTTGAAGGGGAGGGGGGCCATTGGGGGCAGTCCCAGGGCGGTCGCAGAGCGGTCACGGGGGATGTGCAGGCGGTTGAGGGAGGCGGTTTCTGGCGGTTGGGAATGCGGTTGGGGCTGGTGTTGGGGTACGGGAATGCCTTTGGGGTAGAGTCAGGGCAGTGGGGAGGGGGGAGGGGGTGCCCCCCCCCCCTCTTTCAAGCGATTCCCTGCCTAGGGATGGTAGGTGTAGGGAAAGTGTGCTGTTGGGATCCCATTGAATTCGGGTACCGTTGATGTGTGTGGTGCGTAAGCTCCTACAGCCGGCGGAAGGACCGCGTTGCTCTGTGGGTTTTCCGTCGCTTGGACATGGGAGACATGACTGCTCAGGGTACCTCAGGCACGCGCAGTGCGTAGCGCGTGTCCTGATGTGTGTTGTGTGTTGTGCGGTGTGTTGTATCCCCCGGAATTTCGTGTTTTTGCATGTTCGGGTATTGTGTCCTCTTGCCATGTGTGCTGTCGTGTCGGTGTAGGTGAGGTGTTCAAGGTCGCCTGGTGGGGTACGTTTCCTGACTGGTCGGCGTGTGGCTGCGTGGTGAGCATTGGGCAGGTTTTCGGATGTGTGCATCATGAATTACGCCAACTGGCCGGACGAAATGGCTTTTGAAGGCCCCGGCAATGATTCAAAATGGCCTCCAAAGCGACCCGAATACGGCCAAAGCGAATCAAGACGATTCAAGCTGGCCCCCATGTGACCCATAGGGTTTTGGAAAAGGGCTACATTCAGCACCGAAATGCACGGCAGCCAAGATAGAGTTCATCTCAAGTTCCACGGCAGCTCTTTCGTGACAGTGGCCTTCTCGGCTTACATATCCCCATGTATTATGTTTCGCGTCTGTGGGTTATCGTGTGAAAGCAGGGCATTGTTTGGTGGCACAATTTCTCTGTTTGGCGGTGGGGGTTTTGGCATGACGCCATGGTGTGATGATCTCGTCTGCAGCTGGCGGCGCCTACTGGCCGATCGCCATTCGCTGCCCTTCCCTTGGACCCTTTCCCTCCATAGGCGGTGGTGCCCATCAGCTTCTCACCACCCTTTGACCTTCCTCTTCCTCCTTGCCCTAACCTTCCCTCTCCCCTCCCCTTTCCCTTCCCTTGGCCTTTCCATCCATAGGCCACCGTGCCCATCGGCCTCACCACACTCCTTCCCTTCCCTTTCCCTTGGTCGGTTGTGCCAACGGAGCCCCCGGACTTGCCCTGTTTCACTTCTCTGCGTCGAGTCCACGCAGAGGAAGGCAAATGCCTTCGCCGTTGGCCAGGTGCGTCCAAGCGGCCATCCCAAGCCGGCGGTGAGGTACCTCTCCCCAACGGCGGCTGGTGGGCCCTGGGATGGCCACTTGCGGGGTCGTTTCCCCGACGGGGGCACATAACAACCTTTCTCCTCCAAGTTCCCGCGCTCAGTCCATCCTTTGGCGAGCGCAACACAAACCCCCTACCCTCTCCTTCATGCCTTTGCTGCGCGGACGGGGGTTGTGGGGGATGCGTGGGTGCACGGGGGAGTAGGATGTAGCGGGTGACGTGGGGTGGGCCTCTTACCGTCGCTGGCCGCCCACTTCGTTGCGCGACTCCCCGAACCACCTCAACATAGGAGCGAGTTGTTGTTGGGTTGACGGTGGTGTCCCGTGTTGGGTGGAGGTGCGTAGGGCCCCTTGCTGGCCCCCTTCTCCCGGCTTGGTCCGGGCGCTTGACGACGTGGTGCGTCCCTTTTCTGGTTGAGTTGCTACGCGAGGGAAGGAGTCTCTCCCCTGCTCGCTTCTCAGTGCCAGCACGCTGGGACTTACTGCCGTGGTCACTCCCTTGAGAGCGCGGCCCCCGGTGGGCTTGCGTTGCCACATCGGGCATCTCGCTGAGGCCCCATTGGACCCCCCGAGAAGAACTCGGTGCACGTGTAGAGTTCATTGTTTTGTTTTGGTCGGTGTTGGTCACCACCCTGGCTAAAAAAGTGCGGGGGTTGCCTTCCCCCTGCCTGCTGTTTGGCCTTGCCCCCTACTCCGCCGGCGAGAAAGCTCGCTGCGCGTTGTGGTAGCCGGGGCGCATCCAATGGAGACTGCGGCGCCGTCTCCATTGGGCATGGGTCCAGAGGCCCGTCCACGGCCGTACCTCAGACCACATCGTTGTGCCTTGTTGCTGTATCACTGGGGGCCGCGGCTCCCCAGTGTGAGTCTCGGTGGCTGGAGGATCTTCTCCTCCCCAGCAGAGCCATGTTGATGGTGTGAGACTCTCCTTTCCATCAGGCTTTTTGCTTTCATTGTTCTTCTTTCTTCTCCCGGCGCCGGGTTGCCCGTCCCTTGGGTTCCTGGGTCGCTTGGCGCCCGGTCTCAGTCCCTCTTGCTTCAAGGCCTAGGCCATGCCATGGTGCGTTCCGGGTCGCGCCTTTGTGCTCGGCACTGCGCTGAACAAGCTGCACCCCGTCACCTTGACGCCGTCGGAACTGTGCGACCGTGCGCTTCCACGCCCTCTTGTCACCCGCGGGTGGGGCTTGTCCGCTTCTCACTTGGCTTCCATCTTCTACTCCTTGTACAGCCGGATGCCTACTTGCTCGGCAATCACGTTTGCCCTGTGCAAGTTTTGCATCAACCTGGTTGTGTCCTCCACTGTGAAGTTGATGCCCTCCCCGATGATGAACACCTCCGGCTCCCAACGTCTCACCTCCGGCACCCATACCGTTGAGGCTAGCACTCGCACTTTGTACACCTGGTCTGGTGCCAATAAGTACATGTTGCTTCCTGCCTCGGGGTAGTCGGAGAACCACCCTCTCCTCCTTTTCTCAGCGAGGATCCGGTCCGCTTGGATGGCGCGGACGTGGTGCGTGTGCCACCGGAACTTCTCATGGAACAAGAGGCGCCGGGTCCGTTGCGTTCCCGACCCCGGTGGCGGTGCGCCCTTCGGTGTACCCTCACCGTGGCTAGCCCCCATTCCACTCGCATGTTCGGAACGACCGGGCCTTTTGCTTCCCCACAAGAAAGACCAAAAACCCTCTCCATCGCCCTCCGTTTCTGGGTTTTTGGCACTTGGTGGCGCTTCCTCCGGGGCTGTTTGCCCCGCCGAACTTGTGCTGTTGCAGAAATTGGATCGAAAGTATGTGGGGTTGAACTGGTAGTTGGGTGGTTCCTCCGCCCGCCTTGGCGGTGTCACCCCGGGCGCACTTTTCCATCCCTCGTAGCCGGAGGTCAACCTTTTGAACAGGTGGGTGGCTTTGGCAATGTTGTTCATGTTCTTGTCCGGATGTAACCGCAACACCTACTTTTTGTATGCGGCCTTCACTTCATCCATGGTCGGTGCACTACCCACTCCAATCTGTTCAAGAAAGCTCCATCCTTCAAAACCCGGGGGCAGCGCCTCAACGGGCTCAACTAGCTCCGGGACCACCTTCTTCTTGTCCACTTTTACTCGGCGCATCCCTCCCACTAACAACACTTGCACTTTGTCCTTGTAGATCTCCTCCAACACCCCCTTGTGGCCCTCCAACTCCGGTTGTCTCATCCCTACTAGCCTCACCCCATTCCATAGTTCAAATGTTTCTTCCTACCCTCCCATCTCTCCTTCTTCACTCCTTTCCTCCTTTCTTCCGTGCGGTTCATTGTTTCCCGCCACCCCGCGTCCTTTTGTTTCTTCCCCGTGCTGTTGTTGTTGTTGGGCAGCTTTTGAGTCCTCGGCGCCTCCCATGTGCTCCACCTCTTGCACCCTGACCCTATCCAATGACACCAAAACCCTTCTGCCACAGTCCATTCGGAGTCTTACTTTTCCTTGTTCCTCGATGATGCTTTCAACCTCACCAGTCTTCCCCTCCAATTCCATCTTTTTCTTCATGCCTGTTAGTGCTACTCTTCCCCCGAGAACAATGCGATGGCCATCCACTCCAACCACTTCCGGTCTCTCGGAGTCACTTTGCTGTGGTTCGGCCCGTGCTTGTGGCTTGGGGGGTTGTTCCTCCGGCGCCACCCCTGCCTTCCTCGCTTTGCTGCGTTGTTCTCTCCTCCTCTGCTTGTGCCTCTCTCTTTCCTCCCGCAACCATTTGGCTGGCCTTGCCTTTCTGCACCTACACTGGAACACCGTGTTGCTGCGGAACACCTTCTTCGCCTGGGAGACAGTGACCCCAGCACACTTCAAGTGCATCCAGTGCCCCTGGCTGCACCTCACTGCTCCCTCCTTGGCCCTCAACGGTCTGCAGCATAGCCCACATGCGTGCTTGGGACCAGGCTTTTGCGACCAAGCTTCGGGTCCAACCGTGCTCGCTGTCCCGTTGCTGCTCGTGCTGCTATCACTCTCCTCATTGTTGTCGGGCTTTGTGTTCTCCTTTTCCTTTGGTGAGCTTCCTGCTCCCAACCATTTGGTCCACCACCTGTTGTTTCCCATGTCCATACAACCACCATCCTCGGCCTCCACGAGGACCACCTGCACTTCCTCCTGCTCCCTCCCAACCGGGTGAGGGTCATCATCATCCCAAACTCCAGCAAGATGTTCGTGATACCGGTGATCCACTCCCGGTTTCTTTCGGCGGATTGCGGCACATCTGTTTGCCACCTCCATGCCCAAGACGGACATTGTGTAGGCCTTTAGACCCCCCTTTAGTGGGGCACACGCCACTTCATCCGCTGGAGAGGTCCAACTTTGCACCACTCCAACTGCTGGGCCTCCTTCCGGTATAATTGACCATAGCGTTTGGCCAATTGTGTTGAGGGTGCACACGTCCAAGGCTGATAGCACCGGCACATGTCCTGGATGTGTGTGTATCCAACCAACCAATTTTCCTCCCAAGGATGCGCCCCAACTGACCGCCTCTGTGAGCGCCTCATCTCCCACTGCACAGTTTTGGCTTGTTTGTACGTCGTGTCTTGGTATGTGTAGACCCCCTACTTTGACCCCATTTTCGGTCCTTGTCCCCCACAACAATCCCATGGTCTCTTTCCCTTGGCTTGCCGCTTCCCGGACTGCTTGGTTCCATGTCTCCAATATGTCCTTTGGGAGCTCCACTTGCCATTCACCCTTTCTTGGTTGTGGCTTTGTTCGTCTTGATTTCGCCTCCTCCGAGGTCACCTTCTCTTCTGTCGGCCCCCTCTCTTCGGCTTCCTTCAACCCGTGGTTTCCCACTCCTGTTGGGTGTTGTACCTTGCTGCGGTCCTTGTTCTTTGTCGTTTTTGGACCTGGTTGTTCGTCCAACGCCCCCTTCTCCACCCCATCCACTGCCACTTCTCGAGATGGTTCTGGCTCTCCCTGGCCAGGGGCATTTCTTCTCTCCTCCTGCCTTGGTTGTTTCTTTGTCTCTTCTTCTTCCACCACGTCTAGCTCTGGGTTCTCCTGGCTTTGGCCTCCCGCTTCCTCTTTCCTCAGCCCTTGCAACCATCTCAAGATTGATATGTCACTGTTGGTGTCACTATCTTCTCCATGTCCTCCGCTCTCTTCACCTTGCTGCTCATCCTCTTGCCGCTGCGGTGGATTGTTGAGTTGAGCATGTGCCGATGGTGTTGAGGATGGTCGCGCAGCTTGGACCGGGCACCACCGTTGGCGCTCCTGTTGAGCCGTGAACGTGTGACACATGGGGGGAAGTGGTGACAGTCGTGCTGAGTTTACGCAGCTCACCCACACACGCGATGGAAGCACCTCGCCATGAGCATGAACGTGACCTCGTGGAGGTGAAGGGTATTGCCGTATGGATCCTTAATGTTTTGGTCGACGCAACCCGCCACCATGGAGAAACAGAAACGGCGGACCAAAACAGCGGCTTGGTGGACCTTCACTAAAGGAAAGGGAAGGGACGGGCAGCGAATGGCGATCTGCCTGTGGGCGCCGCCAGCTGCAGACGAGAACACAAGACCATGGCTTCTTGCCAATTGGCGGTGGGGGGAGGGGGTTGTCGTTTCGAGTGAGGGCGTGTCATTTGGAGAGAGGCGATGAGAAAGGGGTTTACAGCAGGTTTAGCATGAACAGGGATCGAGAGGTTAATGGACCCGGGCGCAGTGAGGTTTTGCCTACTCTTTGGGGGAAGAGGTGTGGTTTGGTGTGCCGAAGGCGCTGTTACCAAAGGGCAAAAGGCCGGGATGTCTACCCACGGGTAAAGGTAAACGGGCTGGGCTGTGTGTGTTGTGTGCGCGCCGTGCGTAAGTGTGTAGGCCTCGGCAGGGGAAGGGGGAGTTGGGGAGACCTGGTGAGTTCGCCTCTGGCGACCGCGCTTATTCCAGGAGCTCCCGCTGCACCCCTTCCCTTTCTGCTTGCTGGTGCAGGCGCAGCTCCTGCAACGCCCACGCCATCGTGCTGCCCGGGCCCAGGCGGGCCTTCAGCAGTGTGGCACGCGCCTTGGCGTGGGCGTACCAGATCCGTATGGACTCCTCCACGACGTGGCGGAGGAACTCCGTGCCCAGCGAGTGGGGCCCCGTACACTCCAGGTGGGCCAGCTGCATGGAGGGGTCCGCAGGGCTGCCGCCCACTGCTCCAGCACAGTCGGTTCCCACAGCTGGTGACGCACTGGGGCCGCCCGTGGCCCCACCTTCTGGTCGAGCCACGCTGCGAGGCGCCGGCGGGCTGGCCCCCACTCGTGCGATTGAGCCGAGCAGGCCCACAGGTGGGGCGCCGTCTCGGGCTGTGTCCCGCACAGGAGGCACGTTGTATCCAGCACCGTGCCCCGGTGGGAGGAACGGTGGGCCAGGACGGTCATGGTCGGGACGTTGTCCATGCGATGCGCCGTGATGTGGCGCTGCTGGTCGTGGTCGAACCAGTCCAGGGGGAGGCCCCCCCTGGCATGAAATTTACCCCCCAGCGGGCCTCGTAGATGGCTTGCGCCGGTATGGAGGCCCGGTCCTGCAACCAGTCACTCAGCGCCGTCGGGGAGAGCTGGCACTGGTCGCGGAAGGGCACTGGGGGGATAAATGAGTAGGGGCGCCTGAGGAGCCACGTGAGGTCTACCTCCGGCGGTTCCCGCGTCGCTGCGTCCACACGGACGTTGAGGTCCGTGATCCAGTGCGCCCGTGGCCCCACGTTGGTCGAGCCACGCTGCGAGGCGCCGGCGGGCTGGCCCCCACTCGTGCGATTGAGCCGAGCATGCCCACAGGTGGGGCGCCGTCTCGGGCTGTGTCTCGGGCAGTAGACAGTGCAACTCCTGCAACACACTGCCGCACTGCCTGGGAGCGGCGGGCAGTGCAACTCCTGCAATGCACTGCCTCACTGCCCGAGGGCAGTGGACAGTGCAACTCCTGCAATGCACCGCCTCACTGCCTGGGGGCAGTGGGCGGTGCGACTTCTACAATGCACGGCCTCACTGCCCTGGGGCAGTGGGCATTGGAACTCCTGCAATCCACTGCCTCACTGCCTGGGGGCGGTGGGCAGTGCAACTCCTGCAATCCACTGCCTCACTGCCGGGGGGCAGTGGGCAGTGCCACTCCTGCAATGCACTGCCTCACTGCCCTGGGGCAGTGGGCTGTGCAACTCCTGCAATGCACTAACTCACTGCCCTGGGGCAGTGGACGGCGCAACTCCCGCAATGCACCGCCTCACTGCCTGGGGGCAGTGGACGGCGCAACTCCTGCAATACACTGCCTCACTGCCCTGGGGCAGTGGGCAGTGGAACTCCTGCAATGCACTGTCTCACTGCCCTGGAGCAGGGGAATGGAACTTCTGCAATGCACTGCCCCACTGCCTGGGGGCAGTGGGCAGTGCAATTCCTGCAATGCACTGCCTCACTGCCCCGGGGCAGTGGGCAGTGCAACTCCTGCAATGCACTACCTCACTACCTGGGCGCAGTGGGCAGTGGAACCCCTGCAATGCACGGCCTCACCGCCTTGGGGGCAGTGGGCAGTGCAACTCCTGCAACGCACTGCCTCACTGCCTAGGGGCAGTGGGCAGTGCAACTCCTGCAATGCACTGCCTCACTGCCTGGGTGCAGTGGGCAGTGCAACCTCTGCAATGCACTGCCTCACTGCCTGGGGGCAGTGGGCAGTGCAACTTCTGCAATGCACTGCCTCACTGCCGTGGGGCAGTTGGCAGTGGAACTCCTGCAATGCACTACCTCACTGCCTGGGGGCAGTGGGCAGTGGAACTCCTGCAACACACTGCCGCACCGCCTGGGGGCAGTGGGCAGTGGAACTCCTGCAATGCACTGCCTCACTGCCTGGGGGCAGTGGGCAGTGCAACTCCTGCAATGCACTGCCTCACTGTTTGGGGCAGTGGGCAGTGCAAATCCTGCAATACACTGCCGCACTGCCTGGGGGGCGGTGGGTAGTGCAACTCCTGCAATGCACTGCCTCGCTGTGTGGGGGCAGTGGGCAGTGCAACTCCTACTCCTGCAATGCACTGCCTCACTGCCCTGTGGCAGTGGGCAGTGCAACTCCTGCAATGCACTGCCTCCCTGCCTGGGGGCAGTGGGCAGTGCAACTCCTGCAATGCACCGCCTCACTGCCTGGGGGCAGTGGGCGGTGCGACTTCTACAATACACTGCCTCACTGCCCTGGGTCAGTGGGCATTGGAACTCCTGCAATCCACTGCCTCACTGCCTGGGGGCGGTGGGCAGTGCAACTCCTGCAATCCACTGCCTCACTGCCCGGGGGCAGTGGGCAGTGCAACTCCTGCAATGCACTGCGTCACTGCCCTGGGGCAGTGGGCTGTGCAACTCCTGCAATGCACTAACTCACTGCCCTGGGGCAGTGGGCAGTGGAACTCTTGCATTGCACTGCCTCTGCCTGGGGGCAGCGGACAGTGCAACCTCTGCAATGCATTGCCTCACTGCCCTGGATCAGTGGGCAGTGCAACTCCAGCAATACACTGCCGCACTGCCTGGGGGCAGTGGGCAGTGCAACTCCTGCAATGCACTGCCTCACTGCCTGGGGGCAGTGGGCAGTGCAACTCCTGCAATGCACTGCCTCACTGTTTGGGGCAGTGGGCAGTGCAAATCCTGCAATACACTGCCGCACTGCCTGGGGGGCGGTGGGTAGTGCAACTCCTGCAATGCACTGCCTCGCTGTGTGGGGGCAGTGGGCAGTGCAACTCCTACTCCTGCAATGCACTGCCTCACTGCCCTGTGGCAGTGGGCAGTGCAACTCCTGCAATGCACTGCCTCCCTGCCTGGGGGCAGTGGGCAGTGCAACTCCTGCAATGCACCGCCTCACTGCCTGGGGGCAGTGGGCGGTGCGACTTCTACAATACACTGCCTCACTGCCCTGGGTCAGTGGGCATTGGAACTCCTGCAATCCACTGCCTCACTGCCTGGGGGCGGTGGGCAGTGCAACTCCTGCAATCCACTGCCTCACTGCCCGGGGGCAGTGGGCAGTGCAACTCCTGCAATGCACTGCGTCACTGCCCTGGGGCAGTGGGCTGTGCAACTCCTGCAATGCACTAACTCACTGCCCTGGGGCAGTGGGCAGTGGAACTCTTGCATTGCACTGCCTCTGCCTGGGGGCAGCGGACAGTGCAACCTCTGCAATGCATTGCCTCACTGCCCTGGATCAGTGGGCAGTGCAACTCCAGCAATACACTGCCGCACTGCCTGGGGGCAGTGGGCAGTGCAACTCCTGCAATGCACTGCCTCACTGCCTGGGGGCAGTGGGCAGTGCAACTTCTACAATGCACGGCCTCACTGCCAGGGGGCAGTGGGCAGTGCAACTCCTGCAATGCACTACCTCACTGCCCTGGGGGCAGTGGGCAGTGCAATTCCTGCAATGCACTGCCTCACTGCCCCGGGGCAGTGGGCAGTGCGACTCCTGCAATGCACTACCTCACTGCCCTGGGGGCAGTGGGCAGTGGAACTTCTGCAATGCACTGCCCCACTGCCTGGGGGCAGTGGGCAGTGCAACTTCTACAATGCACGGCCTCACTGCCAGGGGGCAGTGGGCAGTGGAACTCCTGCAATGCACTGCCTCACTGCCTGGGGGCAGTGGGCAGTGCAATTCCTGCAATGCACTGCCTCACTGCCCCGGGGCAGTGGGCAGTGCGACTCCTGCAATGCACTACCTCACTGCCCTGGGGGCAGTGGGCAGTGGAACTTCTGCAATGCACTGCCCCACTGCCTGGGGGCAGTGGGCAGTGCAATTCCTGCAATGCACTGCCTCACTGCCCCGGGGCAGTGGGCAGTGCAACTCCTGCAATGCACTACCTCACTGCCCTGGGGGCAGTGGGCAGTGCAACCTCTGCAATGCATTGCCTCACCGCCCTGGATCAGTGGGCAGTGCAACTCCAGCAATACACTGCCGCACTGCCTGGGGGCAGTGGGCAGTGCAACTCCTGCAATGCACTGCCTCACTGCCTGGGGGCAGTGGGCAGTGCAACTTCTACAATGCACGGCCTCACTGCCAGGGGGCAGTGGACGGCGCAACTCCCGCAATGCACCGCCTCACTGCCTGGGGGCAGTGGACGGCGCAACTCCTGCAATACACTGCCTCACTGCCCTGGGGCAGTGGGCAGTGGAACTCCTGCAATGCACTGTCTCACTGCCCTGGAGCAGGGGAATGGAACTTCTGCAATGCACTGCCCCACTGCCTGGGGGCAGTGGGCAGTGCAATTCCTGCAATGCACTGCCTCACTGCCCCGGGGCAGTGGGCAGTGCAACTCCTGCAATGCACTACCTCACTACCTGGGCGCAGTGGGCAGTGGAACCCCTGCAATGCACGGCCTCACCGCCTTGGGGGCAGTGGGCAGTGCAACTCCTGCAACGCACTGCCTCACTGCCTAGGGGCAGTGGGCAGTGCAACTCCTGCAATGCACTGCCTCACTGCCTGGGTGCAGTGGGCAGTGCAACCTCTGCAATGCACTGCCTCACTGCCTGGGGGCAGTGGGCAGTGCAACTTCTGCAATGCACTGCCTCACTGCCGTGGGGCAGTTGGCAGTGGAACTCCTGCAATGCACTACCTCACTGCCTGGGGGCAGTGGGCAGTGGAACTCCTGCAACACACTGCCGCACCGCCTGGGGGCAGTGGGCAGTGGAACTCCTGCAATGCACTGCCTCACTGCCTGGGGGCAGTGGGCAGTGCAACTCCTGCAATGCACTGCCTCACTGTTTGGGGCAGTGGGCAGTGCAAATCCTGCAATACACTGCCGCACTGCCTGGGGGGCGGTGGGTAGTGCAACTCCTGCAATGCACTGCCTCGCTGTGTGGGGGCAGTGGGCAGTGCAACTCCTACTCCTGCAATGCACTGCCTCACTGCCCTGTGGCAGTGGGCAGTGCAACTCCTGCAATGCACTGCCTCCCTGCCTGGGGGCAGTGGGCAGTGCAACTCCTGCAATGCACCGCCTCACTGCCTGGGGGCAGTGGGCGGTGCGACTTCTACAATACACTGCCTCACTGCCCTGGGTCAGTGGGCATTGGAACTCCTGCAATCCACTGCCTCACTGCCTGGGGGCGGTGGGCAGTGCAACTCCTGCAATCCACTGCCTCACTGCCCGGGGGCAGTGGGCAGTGCAACTCCTGCAATGCACTGCGTCACTGCCCTGGGGCAGTGGGCTGTGCAACTCCTGCAATGCACTAACTCACTGCCCTGGGGCAGTGGGCAGTGGAACTCTTGCATTGCACTGCCTCTGCCTGGGGGCAGCGGACAGTGCAACCTCTGCAATGCATTGCCTCACTGCCCTGGATCAGTGGGCAGTGCAACTCCAGCAATACACTGCCGCACTGCCTGGGGGCAGTGGGCAGTGCAACTCCTGCAATGCACTGCCTCACTGCCTGGGGGCAGTGGGCAGTGCAACTCCTGCAATGCACTGCCTCACTGTTTGGGGCAGTGGGCAGTGCAAATCCTGCAATACACTGCCGCACTGCCTGGGGGGCGGTGGGTAGTGCAACTCCTGCAATGCACTGCCTCGCTGTGTGGGGGCAGTGGGCAGTGCAACTCCTACTCCTGCAATGCACTGCCTCACTGCCCTGTGGCAGTGGGCAGTGCAACTCCTGCAATGCACTGCCTCCCTGCCTGGGGGCAGTGGGCAGTGCAACTCCTGCAATGCACCGCCTCACTGCCTGGGGGCAGTGGGCGGTGCGACTTCTACAATACACTGCCTCACTGCCCTGGGTCAGTGGGCATTGGAACTCCTGCAATCCACTGCCTCACTGCCTGGGGGCGGTGGGCAGTGCAACTCCTGCAATCCACTGCCTCACTGCCCGGGGGCAGTGGGCAGTGCAACTCCTGCAATGCACTGCGTCACTGCCCTGGGGCAGTGGGCTGTGCAACTCCTGCAATGCACTAACTCACTGCCCTTGGGCAGTGGGCAGTGGAACTCTTGCATTGCACTGCCTCTGCCTGGGGGCAGCGGACAGTGCAACCTCTGCAATGCATTGCCTCACTGCCCTGGATCAGTGGGCAGTGCAACTCCAGCAATACACTGCCGCACTGCCTGGGGGCAGTGGGCAGTGCAACTCCTGCAATGCACTGCCTCACTGCCTGGGGGCAGTGGGCAGTGCAACTTCTACAATGCACGGCCTCACTGCCAGGGGGCAGTGGGCAGTGCAACTCCTGCAATGCACTACCTCACTGCCCTGGGGGCAGTGGGCAGTGGAACTTCTGCAATGCACTGCCCCACTGCCTGGGGGCAGTGGGCAGTGCAACTTCTACAATGCACGGCCTCACTGCCAGGGGGCAATGGGCAGTGGAACTCCTGCAATGCACTGCCTCACTGCCTGGGGGCAGTGGGCAGTGCAATTCCTGCAATGCACTGCCTCACTGCCCCGGGGCAGTGGGCAGTGCGACTCCTGCAATGCACTACCTCACTGCCCTGGGGGCAGTGGGCAGTGGAACTTCTGCAATGCACTGCCCCACTGCCTGGGGGCAGTGGGCAGTGCAATTCCTGCAATGCACTGCCTCACTGCCCCGGGGCAGTGGGCAGTGCAACTCCTGCAATGCACTACCTCACTGCCCTGGGGGCAGTGGGCAGTGCAACCTCTGCAATGCATTGCCTCACTGCCCTGGATCAGTGGGCAGTGCAACTCCAGCAATACACTGCCGCACTGCCTGGGGGCAGTGGGCAGTGCAACTCCTGCAATGCACTGCCTCACTGCCTGGGGGCAGTGGGCAGTGCAACTTCTACAATGCACGGCCTCACTGCCAGGGGGCAGTGGGCAGTGGAACTCCTGCAATGCACTGCCTCACTGCCTGGGGGCAGTGGGCAGTGCAATTCCTGCAATGCACTGCCTCACTGCCCCGGGGCAGTGGGCAGTGCGACTCCTGCAATGCACTACCTCACTGCCCTGGGGGCAGTGGGCAGTGGAACTTCTGCAATGCACTGCCCCACTGCCTGGGGGCAGTGGGCAGTGCAATTCCTGCAATGCACTGCCTCACTGCCCCGGGGCAGTGGGCAGTGCAACTCCTGCAATGCACTACCTCACTACCTGGGCGCAGTTGGCACTGGAACCCCTGCAATGCACGGCCTCACCGCCTTGGGGGCAGTGGGCAGTGCAACTCCTGCAACGCACTGCCTCACTGCCTAGGGGCAGTGGGCAGTGCAACTCCTGCAATGCACTGCCTCACTGCCTGGGAGCGGCGGGCGGTGCAACTCCTGCAATGCACCGCCTCACTGCCCGAGGGCAGTGGACAGTGCAACTCCTGCAATGCACCGCCTCACTGCCTGGGGGCAGTGGGCGGTGCGACTTCTACAATGCACGGCCTCACTGCCCTGGGGCAGTGGACATTGGAACTCCTGCAATCCACTGCCTCACTGCCTGGGGGCGGTGGGCAGTGCAACTCCTGCAATCCACTGCCTCACTGCCTGGGGGCAGTGGGCAGTGCAACTCCTGCAATGCACCGCCTCACTGCCCTGGGGCAGTGGACGGCGCAACTCCCGCAATGCACCGCCTCACTGCCTGGGGGCAGTGGACGGCGCAACTCCTGCAATACACTGCCTCACTGCCCTGGGGCAGTGGGCAGTGGAACTCCTGCAATGCACTGTCTCACTGCCCTGGAGCAGGGGAATGGAACTTCTGCAATGCACTGCCCCACTGCCTGGGGGCAGTGGGCAGTGCAATTCCTGCAATGCACTGCCTCACTGCCCCGGGGCAGTGGGCAGTGCAACTCCTGCAATGCACTACCTCACTACCTTGGCGCAGTGGGGAGTGGAACCCCTGCAATGCACGGCCTCACCACCTTGGGGGCAGTGGGCAGTGCAACTCCTGCAACGCACTGCCTCACTGCCTAGGGGCAGTGGGCAGTGCAACTCCTGCAATGCACTGCCTCACTGCCTGGGTGCAGTGGGCAGTGCAACCTCTGCAATGCATTGCCTCACTGCCTGGGGGCAGTGGGCAGTGCAACTTTTGCAATGCACTGCCTCACTGCTGTGGGGCAGTTGGCAGTGGAACTCCTGCAATGCACTGCCTCACTGCCTGGAGGCAGTGGGCAGTGCAACTCCTGCAATGCACTACCTCACTGCCAGGGGGCAGTGGGCAGTGGAACTCCTGCAACACACTGCCGCACCGCCTGGGGGCAGTGGGCAGTGGAACTCCTGCAATGCACTGCCTCACTGCCTGGGGGCAGTGGGCAGTGCAACTCCTGCAATGCACTGCCTCACTGCCTGGGGGCAGTGGACAGTGCAACTCGTGCAATGCACTGCCTCACTGCCTGGGGTCAGTGGGCAGTGGAACTCCTGCAATGCACTGCCTCACTGCCTGGGGGAGTGGGAAGCGGAACTCCTGCAATGCACTGCCTCAATGCCTGGGAGGGGGGGGCAGTGGAAGTCCTGCAATGCACTGCCTCACTGCCTGGGGGAGTGGACAGTGCAACTCCTGCAATGCACTGCCTCACTGCCCTGGGGCAGTGGGCAGTAAAACTCCCGCAATGCACTGCCTTACTGCCTGGGGGCAGTGGGCAGTGCAACTCCTGCAACGCACTGCCTCACTGCCTGGGGGCAGTGGGCAGTGCAACTCCAACTCCTGCAATGCACTGCCTCACTGCCTGGGGGCAGTGGGCAGTGGAACTCGCGCAATGCACTGCCCCACTGCCTCGGGTCAGCGGGCAGTGCAACTCTTGCAATGCACTGCCTCACTGCCGTGGGGCACTGGGCAGTGGACCTCCTGCAATGCACTGCCTCACTGCCTGGGGGCAGTGGGCAGTGGAACTCCTGCAATGCACTGCCTCACTGCCTGGGGGCAGTGGACAGTGCAACTCGTGCAATGCACTGCCTCACTGCCTGGGGGCAGTGGGCAGTGGAACTCCTGCACTGCACTACCTCACTGCCCTGGGGCAGTGGGCATGGGGCAGTGGGCAGTGGAACTCTTGCAATGCACTGCCTCACTGCCTGGAGGCAGCGGACAGTGCAACCTCTGCAATGCACTGCGCCACTGCCCTGGGTCAGTGGGCAGTCAACTCCTGCAATACACTGCCTCACTGCCTGGGGGCAGTGGGCAGTGCAACTCCTGCAATGCACTGCCTCACTGCCTGGGGGTAGTGGGCAGTGCAACTCCAACTCCTCCAATGCACTCCCTCACTGCCTGGGGTCAGTTGGCGGTGCAACTTCTACAATGCACCGCCTCACTGCCTGGGGGCAGTGGGCAGTGCAACTCCTACAATGCACTGCCTCATTGCCCTTGGGGCAGTGGGCAGTGGAACTCCTTCAATGCACTGCTTTACTGCCTGGGGGCAGTGGGCAGTGCAACTCCTGCAATGCACCGCCTCACTGCCTGTGGGCAGTGGGCAGTGCAACTCCCGCAATGCACTGCCTCACTGCCCTGGGGGCAGTGGACAGTGCAACTCCTGCAATGCACTGCCTCGCTGCCTAGGGGCAGTGGGCAATGGAATTCCTGCAATGCACTGCCCCACTGCCTGGGGGCAGTGGGCAGTGCAACTCGTGCAATGCACTGCCTCACTGCCCTGGGAGAGTGGGCAGCGGAACTCCTGCAATGCACTGCCTCACTGCCTGGGGGCAGTGGGCAGTGAATTTCCCGCAATGCACTGCCGCACTGCCTGGGGGCAGTGGGCAGTGCAACTCCTGCAATGCACTGCCCCGCTGCCTGGGGGCAGCAGGCAGTGCAGCTCGTGCAATGCACTGCCTCACTGCCCTGGGGCAGTGGGCAGTGGACCTCCTGCAATGCACTGCCTCGCTGCCTGGGGGCAGTGGGCAGTGGAACTCCTGCAATGCACTGCCTCACTGCCTGGGGGCAGTGGGCAGTGGAACTCCTGCACTGCACTGCCCCACTGCTTGGGGGCAGTGGACAGTGCAACTCCTGCAATGCACTGCCTCACTGTCCCAGAGCAGTGGGCAGCGGAACTCCTGCAATGCACTACCTCACTGCCCTGGGGCAGTGGGCACTGGAACTCTTGCAATGCACTGCCTCACTGCCCTGGGTCAGTGGGCAGTGCAACTCCTGCAATACACTGCCGCACTGCCTGGGGGCAGTGGGCAGTGCAACTCCTGCAATGCACTGCCTCACTGCCTGGCTGGTGACCTGGCACCAGTCTAAAAACCCTCAGGATGGTAGCTGTAGGACGGATTGCCTACACGCACTGCCACGCTCGACACCAATCCTGAATCGTCGTGAAAGTCGTGCCACCACGTGACTCAGCTCTGCCATCGTGGCCCCCTCTCCGCCCAGCTCCACCCGTATGGTGCACTCTCTCTCTCCCTCTTCATCCCGTGTCTCCAAGGGCTGAGTGCCGCACCTCAAGTGCGTCCCTCCCCCTTGCAAGCCGTTTCCTGCTCACAGTGGGCACGTCGTTCTAAGTTCGGCTTTGGCAAGACGTCGACCTCGCCGTGGCAGTCTTCCAGGCCGCTACACGGGGAGCCGCGACGGGGACTGCATTCGACGTATCCGCTGCTCAAGCGTGACGCCTTGTGCAGGGGTATCATCAGTCGTCCGATTCGTCGTCCCAACGTGGGGCCCCTCTCTCCCGTACGCCACTAGGGTTGCAGCACCACGCGCCAGCGCGGTGCTCCCCTCGCACCCCCGCCCTGTGTGTCCTGGGACCCCCGCTCACCGACCCGGTCCGCCAGACGGCCCCATGTTGCTCCGCGCCATCGCGCCATGCTCTTTGTTTTGTCACACTATGGCCACGCTCGTGGTACCCCTCGTTTCTCTCCTGCGCGCCCCATCTGATTGGGGCTGCCTATGATGTCAGTACACCTCCGTTTACCAACACCTCGATCTGCTCCCCCCCCCGACGTATTGCGGCCACAGGCCACCCGCTCTTTTCTTGCCACAGCCTACCATGTCAGACCGCTCAACACCGTCCCAGGACACCCCCTCTCCCGCCCCCGACACCGGTCGAGGCGGCGCCATTCGTCGGGGGCCGTTCCCCATGTCTCTGATGGACATCGCCCAGTCCGACGATGCTGACCGTCTGCTGCGAGAGCTGGACATGCTGAAGGATGACGCACTGGAAGCGGCAGATACGGCTATCCAGGCCACCGACCCCGCCCTGGCTGACTTGTGTGATGCCCTGCGATGGACGGCTGCCAACGGCGACATCCAGGCTATTACAGCGGTGGCGGGGGTGTGGACGCCGCGGGGGCTCCTGCTCACAGCCACCGTAACAGTCGCCGCAGGCCCGTCTGACACGAAGGTCATCGAACACGTCCCCCTGTCGCTGGTACAAGGAGGCCCACTGCTGGAGTATGTCTCCAAGGACCCTGAGGCCCTCACAGCGGCTCTCGTCACGCGGTGGAGCCCAAGCCATGCCCCAATCTCGGCGTCACGCCTCCGCAGCCAAGTCTTCAAGGGCCTGTACACAGCCCGCGAACAGCCACCGCCCGTCGACACTGCCGTCCCTCCAGACATCCAAAGCCAGAAGGTCTCCCACAAGATCCACAAGCCCATCAGCCAGTTCCTTGCCCCCCACCTCAGACCGTCATGGGACCGCCTCCGCACCCGAGAGGTAGTTGCGGCCTTTTGGGCGCTGCCCAACGACGTGCATGCGGTCCTGCAGGCAGCCCATATCCCGACGGCAGACCTCGTCCCGCTGAAGTTCGGACTCTTGGCGTGGGCCTCCTCCTTCTGCCTCACAGGACAGTACACGCCAGCCCCGGTTCCCACACCCCCCGCCCTCGCCAACAAGGGCATGTGGACCCCCGAGCAGCTGCGGCCGCTGCTCGAATGCTCCGTCTTGCCGATCCGCAGCGTGGAGCTGCTGCATCAGATCGAGCAGGCTGGCGAGCACTCCTGGGCCACAGCCCCCACTTTCGCCCTGCTGCAGGCCGGCATCGCCGACACCGCCAACCCGCCCCCGCTCACGCCGCCCAGCCACGCACCTTACCTCACCAAAGGGCAAGCAGCGCCCAGCCCCGCCGGCACTCTGTTTGCCACGGCGGCGTTCACCCCAGCGTCAGCCCTGTACAAGGCCCAGGGCAAGCCCACCCCTTCAGGGTCCGAACCATCGCCTTCATCACTGTTGCCCGAACAGACAAGGCTTTCTTTCCATCTCCCAGAGCCTGCCTCCCAGGTACCACCGGCTGCCGCGGACCCCACGCCTCCGGAGTCGCCGGCCCCGGCCGTCGGGTCGGCCCCCCCCAGTCCCTCCCAGGTGGGGGAGCCTTTCGTCCCGGACCTGGATGTCACGGCCTACTCCACCGACTACGCTCAATTGCATGACGAGTATGAGGCCCAACGGCGGGAGCTAGCCGTGGCACGGGGCGACCTGGAGTCCCTCACGCGGGATCTGGACACAGTGCGCACCGAACGGGATAATGCCCAGCAGCAGGCCCAGCGTTGCGCCGCGGCACAGCGGCAGACCGAAGCCGTTAGGCTCAACAACTTCATCAGGTCGGTTCCCCCCCTCCTGTCCATCGCCACCAGACTCCACGGCCTCCAGTCCACGCCGCCAGCGTTCGCCAACGCCGTGCGCAGTACCGTTCCGGCTTCATTCGAGCTGCCTCCCCCCGGCTCTCAGCAGTTCCTGGTCCTCGTGCCGGTCATCCTCGCCGCAGCAGTTCTCACCTCGCCCCAGGCACCCAATCTCGAGGAATTGGCCGACGTCCTCCGTAGGGCTATGGCCGCGCCAAGCGCCGTGCCGGTCCCGGAGACCCCTGCGCCTGCACCCGAACTGTCGTTCGCTGTCCCGGACCCGATCCCTAAGCCGAGGGCGGTCTCTGCCTTTCGGGCACCGGGCGCAACCGCCCAACCGCCGCCGTCTCTGCCGTCGCCTGCTGATGCCGCCCTGACCTCCCTGCTGGAGTGGATCCCGGAGATCCCCAAGGGCTGTGAGGACGAGGTTGCGCACGCGCTCCACCTCCAGCTCTTCCGCCAGTACGGCGCGAAAGTCAACACCCTCCCGCAGTCGCCGATTCGGGAACAGTGGGCCTGGGTCCACAGCCACGCGCCCAGCCTGCCCGGCATTGCGGAAGTCCTGCGCTCCTTCCTCTCCAACCCCCCTGCAGTCCAACGGGTTTCTGCCAGCCCAGCCACCTCCCCAGCAGAAGCTGCAGCCGCCAACCAGGCACAGGGCGCAGCGAAAAAGAAGGGGTATACACCCCAAAAAATTGATCCGCAGGTTTTCTCGAAAGCCCTGTGGGTCGGCTGGCAAAGGGTCGACGATCCGCCGTCCGGTGAAGTTGATGCAGGACTCCTCGGTGGTATCCTTCGGGATAAATTTGGTGCAGGCCTTTCCTCCATTACTGAAGAACAATTGAACCATACATCCAAGTTCACAATCGTCGGAATCCGACCAGCAGAGTACGAGCGCGGCATGCGACTGACGAGGCAGCACACGGCTCGTGGCTGGCGAGTGACATGGGCCGAATCGAAGAAACAACCGTTCACGCCCTGGGTGCCTGACCCAGACCGAGACCATCCGCCCCGGAAGACTCATCGGGGAAGCCGCGGGAAGCAGCGCCGTCCACGGGACCCTGACGATCAGGTGGACCTTACGGCAACGTCGGGATCGGACGGAGAACCAGACTCCAAATATCAGCGCAGGTACAGCCCCCGCCGCTCGGACCGGTCCCCGTCCCGCCGCCGCAGCCCAGGCCATCGCCGCGACAGCCCGCCGCCGAGGCGTCGTAGCGCGTACCGCGATGAGCCCCAAGCGCTTTCCAGCCGCCACGACCACCATGCAGCGGCCCCCCTCCTGCCCTACCCGTACTCGGGGGACCCCCACGACCCCCGGGTGGCCATGGCCCACAACCCCTACGCTCCCCCGCCCTGGAGCCCCCCAGCCGACCCCCACCGCTACCAGCCGTACTTCGGTCGGCATCCGCGAGACCGGTAACCCGGGACATGGCGGGGCGCAACGAGGACATCCCTGCCGCCGTGTCTCGGCTCCGCCACTCCCACCTCGACGGCGTCCCCCATGTCCGGGACCTGCACCTGGGCGCATACACTCCCAGCTCCCCCCCCAGAGAGTGGGGCCTGGTACCGGTGCCGGCCCCGGGCACTGCCCAGTACATCACGCCCCCCTACGCCCTCAAAATGTGCCTGCACCTGCCGGTGGGTGTGCACTACTACCGGGCGTGCAGCGGGGCAGACCCCTGGCCCCGTAACGTTCTGTCGTTAGTGGGCGCCGTGCACTGTGTGCAGGTGACGGGCTCCCATCAGTTGCAGCTCTGCCGCAAGGGCCTGCCACCCACCTCCTTCATCTTGCCCGAGCATCACCACGTGGTCCTCCCACAATCCCTACACAGCCGTGTCTCCATCACAGCCACCGGCCTCACCCGGGCCAGTGTCTTGGCGATAGCAGCCACGTACCACCACCGGCACCTCCGCAAGTGGGTGCGAGGCCTGCCTTGCGCCCTCCCCGCAGCCGTGGACCGCAAGCTAACCCAGCACTCCACCGCCACCAGCTCCTGCCCTGGTCCCCCCCCCACCGGCCACGTGTCGCCCCGCCAAGACGTGATGACCCTCAACGTGCAGATGTCCCTGCGACCTAAGCTCCGCGCCCTGGACGTCCTGGTGCGCGAGTGCCAGTACCCGCTAGCCCTGCATGTTCAAGAAGCGGGGCCCCTGATCATCCAACGGGTGCACCCCCTGTACCACACCATCCAGGCACCAGCAAGAGTGGCTCCCTGAGAACTATGGGATCCTCCACGACGCGTCGTGGTGCCCGAAGACCCGGCGCTGCGGCGGGGCAGTGGCGGTGTTCTGCCCCGTCACCCTCCGGTACCAGGTGTACCCCGTCCCCATCCCCTTGAGGCTGGACAACGCCTACACGGCGGAGTTGTACACGGCATGGGTGGCCCTCACCGCCAAGGGGCCCTCAGCCGACCCTGCCATCGGCTTCCGATCCGGTGCGTGGCACTTTGCGGACTGCAAAGGGTACATCACGGCACAGGAAGGGCGCCGCGAGCCGGAAGACTCGCTACAAGGAGATCTCATAAGATCGTGTCGCGACATGGCCCACGGTCACGCCCCTCCCCGTCACCTCTATTCCCATATCGCCGGCACCTGGCTCGATACCCTGCTGGACCAGGTGGACGAAGCGGCAGGGCAGGCTGCGGACACTTGCCCAGACGCCGTGGGATGGCTCGGCCCCCTACAGCAACCCCGCGTCTGCTTCTCCCACGCGGGCCTCCAGGTCCACGACGCCGTGCCCCACGCGCGCCGCGCCTTGCTCGCCTCCCACCACGCCTATTCTGCGTCCCCCCCGCCACAACGCCGCCCCGACCTCAACGAGTACGCCAACATCGTCAGCCACGGCCTCATCACATGGGGGGACCACCTCACGGTCACCGGCATCCGCCTCTCCCTGTTCCCCCCAAGGGACGCGTCCTGCCCCCTCTGCACCATGCCCGCCTCCGGGGACCACATCCTCTCATGCCCGCTAGACCCGCTCATCCGCGCCCACTACCATCGGTGGCCTGCGGCCCGACTCTCTCAGAGGTGCCATGCCTGGCGCCATTGTACGCCCACTGCTTGGGGCACCCTCGTCCTTTGGGGGGACGAGCCGTTCATACTGGCTGTGGATGGCTCCCCGGCCCACCACACCATCGCAACCTACACTATTGGTCGTCTCGGAGCCATCTCCACGCCACACAGGGATGCCCTGCTGCACAGAGGTCTGCGTCCTGCGCGTCTCCGTCGCCTACTCTGCGACGTCGTTCTCACTACCGTCCTCCTACACAAGCGGCACGCGGTGCCCGTTCTACCTCTTGCCGACCACCTCTCCCCCCTACCGCGGGCCCCCGTGAACCAGTCCCTCGCCAACAACCCACCGCCAGAGTGGTATCACGTTGCCAACTGGGCCCCAACGCCCGGCTCGGGCAGGTGGCCGGCCTGGGACGTCCTCCTAGGACTGTGGCTATCAGGGGACCTCCTCCTGGCCCCTAAGGTGAAGTCCGTCATCTCCACCCGGAACAGGCACAGTCCGTACCGCGTCCTGTATGTGTACAACGAGACGAACCAGATTCCGCCGACCGTGCGGCAGGAGATTGAGCTGAATGCCCATGACGTGATCATCTTGGACAGTCTCGGACGGCACGGGCTTGCCCCTCATCTCCCAGGTCGACGCCGCCTCTGGGCCATCCATTACGGTGGCAATGGACGGAGCCTGGAGGCCGGCCTCTGTGGAGATGTGATCCCCTCGTGGTGTGCCGCACTACATTCCGCGTTCTCGGCCATCCTCACTGCGGCTTCCCAAGGACCCCGCACGGTCTTCAAGGACATGCAGGTGGCCATGGGTCGGCCCGCCCCGTGGCCCTGTCCCCGGCCGTGACCCGTCCTCGACCTCACGCGCCCGGACCGCTCCGGTGCTGCGCGCAGTCGTGCCGGACCGCACTCCTTGTCTGGCGGCGTTCTAAGTCGGAGGTGATGCCCCGGGAGACCCACATCTTCCGTGCCCGTTGATCTTGGAACGCTTACTCGGGTGGATCCAGGACAGGTCGGAGCGGTTGGTGGCCGGGACCGGAGAGCAGATCGAGCCGTAGCGTTGTCGTACACCGACGTTGTGACCCAGACGGCCTGCTGGGAGGAGCGTTCTCAGGTGTGCGACGAGATTCGTCTTGCTCTAGCGGAGGTAAGACGGAGGACTCCCTCGGCAGAGCCTGCGTGGGGCCCCCGAGGGACGACGCCAAGGCTCACCGTACGTGGGACCGCGGCAGGCGCTCCTCCTCCTCCTCCTCCTCCTCCTGGGGGCAGTGGGCAGTGCAACTCCAACTCCTGCAATGCACTGCCTCACTACCTAAGGCAAGGGGCGGTGCAACTTCTACAATGCACGGCCTCACTGCCTGGGGGCAGCGGGCAGTGCAACTCCTGCAATGCACTACCTCACTGCCCTGGGGGCAATGGACAGTGCAACTCCTGCAATGCACTGCCTCACTGCCCTGGGGGCAGTGGGCAGTGCAACTCCTGCAATGCACTGCCTCACTGCCCTGGGGCAGTGGGCAGTGGAACTCCTGCAATGCACTGCCTTACTGCCTGGGGGCAGTGGGCACTGCAACTCCCGCAATGCACTGCCTCACTGCCTGGGGGCAATGGACAGTGCAACTCCTGCAATGCACCGCCTCACTGCCCTGGGGGCAATGGGCAGTGAACTCCCGCAATGCACTGCCTCACTACCTGGGGGCAGTGGGGAGTGGACCTCCTGCAATGCACTGCCTCGTTGCCTGGGGGCAGTGGGCAGTGGAACTCCTGCAATGCACTGCCTCACTGCCTGGGTGCAGTGGGCAGTGGAACTCCTGCACTGCACTGCCTCACTGCTTGGGGGCAGTGGACAGTGCAACTGCTGCAATGCACTGCCTCACTGTCCCAGAGCAGTTGGCAGTGGAACTCCTGCAATGCACTACCTCACTGCCCTGGGGCAGTGGGCAGTGGAATTCTTGCAATGCACTGCCTCACTGCCTCTGCCTGGGGGCAGCGGACAGTGCAACCTCTGCAATGCATTGCCACACTGCCCTGGGTCAGTGGGCAGTGCAACTCTTGCAATGCACTGCCTCACTGCCGGGGGGCAGTGGGCAGTGCAACTCCTGCAATGCACTGCCTCACTGCCCTGGGGCGGTGGGCAGCGGAACTCCTGCAATGCACTGCCTCACTGCCTGGGGGCAGTGGGCAGTGCAACTCCTGCAATGCACTGCCTCACTGCCTGGGGGCAATGGACAGTGCAACTCCTGCAATGCACCGCCTCACTGCCGTGGGGGCAGTGGGCAGTGCAACTCCTGCAATGCACTGCCGCACTGCCTGGGGGCAGTGGGCAGTGCAACTCCTGCAACGCACTGCCTCACTGCCTGGGGGCAGCCGGCAGTGCAACTCGTGCAACGCACTGCCTCACTGCCCTGGGGCAGTGGGCAGTGGACCTCCTGCAATGCACTGCCTCGCTGCCTGGGGGGAGTGGGCAGTGGAACTCCTGCACTGCACTGCCCCACTGCTTGGGGGCAGTGGACGGTGCAACTCCTGCAATGCACTGCCTCACTGTCCCAGAGCAGTGGGCAGTGGAACTCCTGCAATGCACTACCTCACTGCCCTGGGGCAGTGGGCAGTGGAACTCTTGCAATGCACTGCCTCACTGCCTCTGCCTGGGGGCAGCGGACAGTGCAACCTCTGCAATGCACTGCCTCACTGCCCTGGGTCAGTGGGCAGTGGAACTCTTGCAATGCACTGCCTCACTGCCTCTGCCTGGGGGTAGCGGACAGTGCAACCTCTGCAATGCATTGCCTCACTGCCCTGGGTCAGTGGGCAGTGCAACTCCTGCAATACACTGCCGCACTGCCTGGGGGCAGTGGGCAGTGCAACTCCTGCAATGCACTGCCTCACTGCCTCGGGGCAGTGGGCAGTGCAACTCCAACTCCTGCAATGCACTGCCTCACTGCCTAAGGCAAGGGGCGGTGCAACTTCTACAATGCACGGCCTCACTGCCTGGGGCAGTGGGCAGTGCAACTCCTGCAATGCACTGCCTTACTGCCTGGGGGCAGTGGGCAGTGCAACTCCTGCAATGCACTGCCTCACTGCCTTGGGGCAATGGACAATGCAACTCCTGCAATGCACCGCCTCACTGCCCTGGGGCAGTGGGCAGTGAAACTCCCGCAATGCACTGCCTCACTGCCTGGGGGCAGTGGGCAGTGGACCTCCTGCAATGCACTGCCTCACTACCTGGGGGCAGTGGGCAGTGGAACTCCTGCAATGCACTGCCTCACTGCCTGGGTGCAGTGGGCAGTGGAACTCCTGCACTGCACTGCCTCACTGCTTGGGGGCAGTGGACAGTGCAACTCCTGCAATGCACTGCCTCACTGTCCCAGAGCAGTGGGCAGTGGAACTCCTGCAATGCACTACCTCACTTCCGTGGGGCAGTGGGCAGTGGAATTCTTGCAATGCACTGCCTCACTGCCTCTGCCTGGGGGCAGCGGACAGTGCAACCTCTGCAATGCATTGCCTCACTGCCCTGGGTCAGTGGGCAGTGCAACTCCTGCAATACAATGCCGCACTGCCTGGGGGCTGTGGGCAGTGCAACTCCTGCAATGCACTGCCTCACTGCCTGGGGGCAGTGGGCAGTGCAACTCCTGCAATGCACTGCCTCACTGCCCAGGGGGCAGTGCAACTCCAACTCCTGCAATGCACTGCCTCACTGCCTGGGGGCAGGGGGCGGTGCAACTCCTCCAATGCACTGCCTCACTGCCCTGGGGCAGTGGGCAGTGCAACTCCTGCAATGCACTGCCTCGCTGCCTCGGGGCAGTGGGCAGGGGCCTCGCTGCCTCGGGGCAGTGGGCAGTGGAACTCCTGCAATGCACTGCCCCACTGCCTGGGGGCAGTGGGCAGTGCAACTCCTACAATGCACTGCCTCACTGCCCTGGGGCAGTGGGCAGTGGAACTCCTGCAATGCACTGCCCCACTGCCTGGGGGCAGTGGACAGTGCAACTCTTGCAATGCACCGCCGCACTGCCCTGGGGCAGTGGGCAGTGAAACTCCCGCAATGCACTGCCGCACTGCCGGGGGGCAGTGGGCAGCGCAACTCCTGCAATGCACTGCCTCACTGCCCTGGGGGCAGTGGGCAGCGGAACTCCTGCAATGCACTGCCTCACTGCTTGGGGGCATGGGCAGTGCAACTCCTGCAATGCACTGCCTCACTGCCTGGGGGCAGTGGGCAGTGCAACTCCTGCAATGCACTGCCTCACTGCCTGGGGGCAGTGGGCAGTGGAACTCCTGCAATGCACTGCCTCACTGCCCGGGGGCAGTGGACAGTGCAACTCTTGCAATGCACCGCCGCACTGCCCTGGGGCAGTGGGCAGTGAAACTCCCGCAATGCACTGCCGCACTGCCCTGGGGGCAGTGGGCAGCGGAACTCCTGGAATGCACTGCCTCGCTGCCTCGGGGCAGTGGGCAGTGGCCTCGCTGCCTCGGGGCAGTGGGCAGTGGAACTCGTGCAATGCACTGCCTCACTGCCTGGGGGCAGTGGGCAGTGCAACTCCTGCAATGCACTGCCTCACTGCCTGGGGGCAGTGGACAGTGCAACTCTTGCAATGCACCGCCGCACTGCCCTGGGGCAGTGGGCAAAGAAACTCCCGCAATGCACTGCCGCACTGCCGGGGGGCAGTGGGCAGCGCAACTCCTGCAATGCACTGCCTCACTGCCCTGGGGGCAGTGGGCAGCGGAACTCCTGGAATGCACTGCCTCACTGCTTGGGGGCAGTGGGCAGTGCAACTCCTGCAATGCACTGCCTCACTGCCTGGGGGCAGTGGGCAGTGCAACTCCTGCAATGCACTACCTCACTGCCTGGGGGCAGTGGGCAGTGGAACTCCTGCAATGCACTGCCTCACTGCCTGGGGGCACTGGGCAGTGCAACTCCTGCAATGCACTGCCTCACTGCCTGGGGGCAGTGGGCAGTGCAACTCCTGCAGTGCACTGCCTCACTGCCTGGGGGCAGTGGGCAGTGGAACTCCAGCAATGCACTGCCCCGCTCCTGGGTCAGTGGGCAGGGCAACTCCTGCAATGCACTGCCTCACTGCCTGGGGGCAGTGGGCAGCGCAACTCCTGCAATGCACCGCCTCACTGCCCTGGGGCAGTGGGCAGTGGAACTCCTGCAATGCACTACCCCACTGCCTGGCGGCAGTGGGCAGTGCAACTCCTGCAATGCACTACCTCACTGCCCTGGGGCAGTGGGCAGTGGAACTCCTGCAATGCACTGCCTCACTGCCTGGGGCCAGTGGGCAGTGCAACTCCTGCAATGCACTGCCTCACTGCTCTGGGGCAGTGGGCAGTGAAACTCCCGCAATGCACTGCCGCACTGCCGGGGGGCAGTGGGCAGTGGAACTCCTGCAATGCACTGCCTCACTGCCCTGGGGGCAGTGGGCAGTGCAACTCCTGCAATGCATTGCCTCACTGCCTGGGGGCAGTGGGCAGCGGAACTCCTGCAATGCACTGCCTCACTGCCTGGGGGCAGTGGGCAGTGCAACTCCTGCAATGCACTGCCTCACTGCCCTGGGGGCAGTGGGCAGCGGAACTCCTGCAATGCACTACCTCACTGCCCTGGGGCACTGGGCAGTGGAACTCTTGCAATGCACTGCCTCACTGCCTCTGCCTGGGGGCAGCGGACAGTGCAAACTCTGCAATGCACTGCCTCACTGCCCTGGGTCAGTGGGCAGTGCAACTCCTGCAATACAATGCCGCACTACCTGGGGGCAGTAGGCAGTGCAACTCCTGCAATGCACTACCTCACTGCCTGGGGGCAGTGGGCAGTGCAACTCCCACTCCTACTGGCAGTGCCTCACTGCCTGGGGGCAGTGGGCGGTGCAACTTCTACAATGCACGGCCTCACTGCCTGGGGGCAGTGGGCAGTGCAACTCCTGCAATACACTGCCTCACTGCCTGGGGTCTGTGGGCAGTGCAACTCCTGCAATGCACTGCCTCACTGCTAGGGGGCAGTGGGCAGCGCAACTCCTGCAATGCACTGCCTCACTGCCCTGGGGGCAGTGGGCAGCGGAACTCCTGCAATGCACTGCCTCACTGCCTGGGGGCAGTGGGCAGTGCAACTCCTGCAATGCACCGCCTCACTGCCTGGGGGCAGGGGGCGGTGCAACACCTGCAATGCATTGCCTCACTGCCCTGGGGCAGTGGGCAGTGCAACTCCTGCAATGCACTGCCTCGCTGCCTGGGGGCAGTGGGCACTGGAACTCCTGCAATGCACTGCCCCACTGCCTGGGGGCAGTGGGCAGTGCAACTCCTGCAATGCACTGCCTCACTGCCCTGGGGCAGTGGGCAGTGGAACTCCTGCAATGCACTGCCTCACTGCCTGGGGGCAGTGGGCAGTGCAACTCCTGCAATGCACTGCCTCACTGCCTGGGGCAATGGACAGTGCAACTCTTGCAATGCACCGCCGCACTGCCCTGGGGCAGTGGGCAGTGAAACTCCCGCAATGCACTGCCGCACTGCCTGGGGGCAGTGGGCAGCGGAACTCCTGCAATGCACTGCCTCACTGCCTGGGGGCAGTGGGCAGTGCAACTCCTTTAATGCCCTGCCTCACTGCTTGGGGGCAGTGGGCAGTGCAACTCCTGCAATGCACTGCCTCACTACCTGGGGGCAGTGGGCAGCGGAACTCCTGCAATGCACTGCCTCACCGCCCTGGGGGCAGTGGGCAGCGGAACTCCCGCAATGCACTGCCTCGCTGCCTGGGGGCAGTGGGCAGTGGAAGTCCTGCAATGCACTGCCTCACTGCCTGGGGGCAGTGGGCAGTGCAACTCCTGCAATGCACTGCCTCACTGCCTGGGGGCAGTGGGCAGTGCAACTCCTGCAATGCACTGCCTCACTGCCTGGGGGCAGTGGGCAGTGGAACTCCAGCAATGCACTGCCCCAACACCCTGGGTCAGTGGGCAGGGCAACTCCTGCAATGCACTGCCTTACTGCCTGGGGGCAGTGGGCAGTGCAACTCCTGCAATGCACTGCCTCGCTGCCTGGGGGCAGCGGGCAGTGGAACTCCTGCAATGCACTGCCCCACTGCCTGGGGGCAGTGGGCAGTGCAACTCCTGCAATGCACTGCCTCACTGCCTGGGGCCAGTGGGCAGTGCAACTCCTGCAATGCACTGCCTCACTGCCTGGGGGCAGTGGACAGTGCAACTCTTGCAATGCACCGCCGCACTGCCCTGGGGCAGTGGGCAGTGAAACTCCCGCAATGCACTACCGCACTGCCGGGGGGCAGTGGGCAGTGGAACTCCTGCAATGCACCGCCTCACTGCCCTGGGGGCAGTGGGCAGTGCAACTCCTGCAATGCACTGCCTCACTGCCTGGGGGCAGTGGGCAGCGCAACTCCTGCAATGCACTGCCTCACTGCCTGGGGGCAGTGGGCAGCGGAACTCCTGCAATGCACTGCCTCACTGCCTGGGGGCAGTGGGCAGTGCAACTCCTGCAATGCACTGCCTCACCGCCCTGGGGGCAGTGGGCAGCGGAACTCCTGCAATGCACTGCCTCACTGCCTGGGGGCAGTGGGCAGCGCAACTCTTGCAATGCACTGCCTCACTGCCTGGGGGCAGTGGGCAGCGGAACTCCTGCAATGCACTGCCTCACTGCCTGGGGGCAGTGGGCAGTGCAACTCCTGCAATGCACTGCCTCACCGCCCTGGGGGCAGTGGGCAGTGGAACTCCTGCAACGCACTGCCTCACTGCCTGGGAGCAGTGGGCAGTGCAACTCCTGCAATGCACTGCCTCACTGCCCTGGGGGAGTGGGCAGCGGAACTCCTGCAATGCACTACCTCACTGCCCTGGGGCACTGGGCAGTGGAACTCTTGCAATGCACTGCCTCACTGCCTCTGCCTGGGGGCAGCGGACAGTGCAACCTCTGCAATGCACTGCCTCACTGCCCTAGGTCAGTGGGCAGTGCAACTCCTGCAATACAATGCCGCACTACCTGGGGGCAGTGGGCAGTGCAACTCCTGCAATGCACTACCTCACTGCCTGGGGGCAGTGGGCAGTGCAACTCCAACTCCTACTGGCACTGCCTCACTGCCTGGGGGCAGTGGGCGGTGCAACTTCTACAATGCACGGCCTCACTGCCTGGGGGGAGTGGGCAGTGCAACTCCTGCAATGCACTGCCTCACTGCCTGGGGGCAGTGGGCAGTGCAACTCCTGCAATGCACTGCCTCACTGCCCTGGGGGCAGTGGGCAGTGCAACTCCTGCAATGCACCGCCCCACTGCTGGTGACCTGGCACCAGTCTAAAAACCCTCAGGATGGTAGCTGTAGGACGGATTGCCTACACGCACTGCCACGCTCGACACCAATCCTGAATCGTCGTGATAGTCGTGCCACCACGTGACTCAGCTCTGCCATCGTGGCCCCCTCTCCGCTCAACTCCACCCGTATGGTGCACTCTCTCTCTCCCTCTTCATCCCGTGTCTCCAAGGGCTGAGTGCCGCACCTCAAGTGCGTCCCTCCCCCTTGCAAGCCGTTTCCTGCTCACAGTGGGCACGTCGTTATACGTTCGGCTCTGGCAAGACGTCGACCTCGCCGTGGCAATCTTCCAGGCCGCTACGCGGGGAGCCGCGACGGGGACTGCATTCGACGTATCCGCCGCTCAAGCGTGACGCCTTGTGCAGGGGTATCATCAGTCGTCCGATTCGTCGTCCCAACGTGGGGCCCCTCGCTCCCGTGCGCCACTAGGGTTGCAGCACCACGCGCCAGCGCGGTGCTCCCCTCGCACCCCCGCCCTGTGTGTCCTGGGACCCCCGCTCACCGACCCGGTCCGCCAGGCGGCCCCATGTTACTCCGCGCCATCGCGCCATGCTCTTTGTTTTGTCACACTATGGCCACGCTCGTGGTACCCCTTGTTTCTCTCCTGCGCGCCCCATCCGACTGGGGCTGCCTATGATGTCAGTGCACCTCCGTTTGCCGACACCTCGATCTGCTCCCCCCCCCCAACATATTGCGGCCACAGGCCACCCGCTCTTTTCTCGCCACAGCTACCATGTCAGACCGCTCAACACCGTCCCAGCACACCCCCTCTCCCGCCCCCGACACCGGTCGAGGCGGCGCCATTCGTCGGGGGCCGTTCCCCATGTTTCTGATGGACATCGCCCAGTCCGACGATGCTGACCGTCTGCTGCGAGAACTGGACATGCTGAAGGATGACGCACTGGAAGCGGCAGATACGGCTATCCAGGCCACCGACCCCGCCCTGGCTGACTTGTGTGATGCCCTGCGATGGACGGCTGCCAACGGCGACATCCAGGCTATTACAGCGGTGACAGGGGTGTGGACGCCGCGGGGGCTCCTGCTCACAGCCACCGTAACGGTCGCCGCAGGCCCGTCTGACACGAAGGTCATCGAACACGTCCCCCTGTCGCTGGTACAAGGAGGCCCACTGCTGGAGTATATCTCCAAGGACCCTGAGGCCCTCACAGCGGCTCTCGTCACGCGGTGGAGCCCAAGCCATGCCCCAATCTCGGCGTCACGCCTCCGCAACCAAGTCTTCAAGGGCCTGTACACAGCCCGCGAACAGCCACCGCCCGTCGACACTGCCGGCCCTCCGGACATCCAAAGCCAGAAGGTCTCCCACAAGATCCACAAGCTCATCAGCCAGTTCCTTGCCCCCCACCTCAGACCGTCATGGGACCGCCTCCGCACCCGAGAGGTAGTTGCGGCCTTTTGGGCGCTACCCAACGACGTGCATGCGGTCCTGCAGGCAGCCCACATCCCGACAGCAGACCTCGTCCCGCTGAAGTTCGGGCTCCTAGCGTGGGCCTCCTCCGTCTGCCTCACAGGACAGTACACGCCAGCCCCGGTTCCCACACCCCCCGCCCTCGCCAACAAGAGCATGTGGACCCCCGAGCAGCTGCGGCCGCTGCTCGAGTGCTCGATCTTGCCGATCCGCAGCGTGGAGCTGCTGCATCAGATCGAGCAGGCTGGCGAGCACTCCTGGGCCACAGCCCCCACTTTCGCCCTGCTGCAGGCCGGCATCGCCGACACCGCCAACCCGCCCCCGCTCACGCCGCCCAGCCACGCACCTTACCTCACCAAAGGGCAAGCAGCGCCCAGCCCCGCCGGCACTCTGTTCGCCACGGCGGCGTTCACCCCAGCGTCAGCCCTGTACAAGGCCCAGGGCAAGCCCACCCCCTCAGGGTCCGAACCATCGCCTTCATCACTGTTGGCCGAACAGACAAGGCTTTCTTTCAATCTCCCAGAGCCTGCCTCCCAGGTACCACCGGCTGCCGCAGACCCCACGCCTCCGGAGTCACCGGCCCCGGCCGTCGAGTCGGTCCCCCCCAGCCCCTCCCAGGTGGGGGAGCCTTTCGTCCCGGACCTGGATGTCACGGCCTACTCCACCGACTACGCTCAATTGCATGACGAGTATGAGGCCCAACGACGGGAGCTGGCCGTGGCACGGGGCGACCTGGAGTCCCTCACGCGGGATCTGGACGCGGTGCGCACCGAACGGGATAATGCCCAGCAGCAGGCCCAGCGTTGCGCCGCGGCACAGCGGCAGACCGAAGCCGTTAGGCTCAACAACTTCATCAGGTCGGTACCCCCCCTCCTGTCCATCGCCACCAGACTCCACGGCCTCCAGTCCACGCCGCCAGCGTTCGCCAACGCCGTGCGCAGTACCGTTCCGGCTTCATTCGAGTTGCCCCCCCCCGGCTCTCAGCAGTTCCTGGTCCTCGTGCCGGTCATCCTCGCCGCAGCAGTTCTCACCTCGCCCCAGGCACCCAACCTCGAGGAATTGGCCGACGTCCTCCGTAGGGCTATGGCCGCGCCAGGCGCCGTGCCGGTCCCGGAGGCCCCTGCGCGTGCGCCCGAACTGTCGTTAGCAGTCCCGGACCCGATCCCTAAGCCGAGGGCGGTCTCTGCCTTTCGGGCGCCGGGCGCGACCGCCCAGCCGCCGCCGTCTCTGCCGTCGCCTGCCGATGCCGCCCTGACCGACCTGCTGGAGTGGATCCCGGAGATCCCCAAGGGCTGTGAGGACGAGGTTGCGCACGCGCTCCACCTCCAGCTCTTCCGCCAGTACGGCGCGAAGGTCAACACCCTCCCGCAGTCGCCGATCCGGGAGCAGTGGGCCTGGGTCCACAGCCACGCGCCCAGCCTGCCCGGCATCGCGGAAGTCCTGCGCTCCTTCCTCTCCAACCCCCCTGCAGTCCAGCGGGTTTCCGCCAGCCCAGCCACCTCCCCATCAGAAGCTGCAGCCGCCAACCAGGCACAGGGCGCAGCGAAAAAGAAGGGGTATACACCCCAAAAAATCGATCCGCAAGTTTACTCGAAAGCCCTGTGGGTCGGCTGGCAAGAAGTCGACGATCCGCCGTCCGGTGAAGTTGATGCAGGACTCCTCGGTGGTATCCTTCGGGATAAATTTGGTGCAGGCCTTTCCTCCATTACTGAAGAACAATTGAACCATACATCCAAGTTCACAATCGTCGGAATCAGACCAGCAGAGTACGAGCGCGGCATGCGACTGACGAGGCAACACACGGCTCGTGGCTGGCGAGTGACGTGGGCCGAATCGAAGAAACAACCGTTCACGCCCTGGGTGCCTGACCCTGACCGAGACCATCCGCCCCGGAAGACTCATCGGGGAAGCCGCGGGAAGCAGCGCCGTCCACGGGACCCTGACGATCAGGTGGACCTTACGGCAACGTCGGGATCGGACGGAGAACCAGACTCCAAATATCAGCGCAGGTACAGCCCCCGCCGCTCGGACCGGTCCCCGTCCCGCCGCCGCAGCCCAGGCCATCGCCGCGACAGCCCGCCGCCGAGGCGTCGCAGCGCGTACCGCGATGAGCCACAAGCGCTTTCCAGCCGCCACGACCACCATGCAGCAGCCCCCCTCCTGCCCTACCCGTACTCGGGGGACCCCCACGACCCCCGAGTGGCCATGGCCCACAACCCCTACGCTCCCCCGCCCTGGAGCCCCCCAGCCGACCCCCACCGCTACCAGCCGTACTTCGGTCGGCATCCGCGAGACCGGTAACCCGGGACATGGCGGGGCGCAACGAGGACATCCCTGCCGCCGTGTCTCAGCTCCGCCACTCCCACCTCGACGGCGTCCCCCATGTCCGGAACCTGCACCTGGGCGCATACACTCCCAGCTCCCCCCCCAGAGAGTGGGGCCTGGTACCGGTACCGGCCTCGGGCACTGCCCAGTTCATCACGCCCCCCTACGCCCTCAAAATGTGCCTGCACCTGCCGGTGGGTGTGCACTACTACCGGGCGTGCAGCGGGGCGGACCCCTGGCCCCGTAACGTTCTGTCGTTAGTGGGCGCCGTGCACTGTGTGCAGGTGACGGGCTCCCATCAGTTGCAGCTCTGCCGCAAGGGCCTGCCACCCACCTCCTTCATCTTGCCCGAGCATCACCACGTGGTCCTCCCACAATCCCTACACAGCCGCGTCTCCATCACAGCCACAGGCCTCACCCGGGCCAGTGTCTTGGCGATGGCGGCCACGTACCACCACCGGCACCTCCGCAAGTGGGTGCGAGGCCTACCTTGCGCCCTCCCCGCAGCCGTGGACCGCAAGCTAACCCAGCACTCCACCGCCGCCGGCTCCTGCCCTGGTCCCCCCCCCACCGGCCACGTGTCGCCCCGCCCAGACGTGATGACCCTCAACGTGCAGATGTCCCTGCGACCCAAGCTCCGCGCCCTGGACGTCCTGGTGCGCGAGTGCCAGTACCCGCTAACCCTGCATGTTCAAGAAGCGGGGCCCCTGATCATCCAACGGGTGCACCCCCTGTACCACACCATCCAGGCACCTGCAAGAATAGCTGGGGGATGTGCCACTCTCCTCTACAGGACCCCGGACCTGGTCGTGACCGGCCACAGCGCCCACCCGTCGGGACGAGCCCTCGTCACGCACTTCACCATGGCTGGCGTGACCCACTGCCACGCCAACGTGTATTTCCCCGCCGACGGGAACCTCGACACCCTCCAAGAAATCCTGGATTGGGTGTACCCGTACCTCCTCCTCACCCCGGCTAGAGTGGTTGTCCTGACAGGGGACCTGAACGCCAACTGCCGCTGGGTCTCGCACCTCCCTGTCTCCCCTGCCTCCCTCTGTGACCTCGTCCTCCCCACGCTCACGCGCCTTGGGATGCGCCGTCTACGCCCCCTTACGGAGGCCCCCACGTGGGTGAGCCCGCAAGGTTTCGCCGGTGCCCTGGACCACATCTTCCTCCGCACCCCTTCGGAAGCAGCCCACACCACGGAGGTGCGCTCCGATTCCAGTTTCCCATCTGACCACCTACCCGTGACTGCCACCCTCCATGACCTCCCGCCAGCGCCCCAATTGGTATGCCCTTCGAAAAAGGGCCGCTTCCCCATCCCGCGGGAGCCCCTCGCCAGCCAGCTCCGCACCCTCAACGACACCTTTCGGGCCGAACTCGCTACGCCGCCCCCGGGCGCGCCCGAAGCACAGCCACGCTATACCGAGGTGACCTCAGCGCTATACGCCGCGGCTACGGCTGCCTACGGGCCCCCCGTCCCCAGCCGGCCGGTACCGTCGACGGTACGTGTCCACGTCACCAACCTTCAACGCTACACGCTCGCCTACCGGGATTGGGCGTCCCAATCGTCACACCTCGTGGAGGTCGCCCGCCTCAAAGAACGCATCCGAGCGGCGTGGGACGTTCTCCTTCTGGAGAAGGATGTAGGGCTGGCGCCCCTACCCGCTGCCCCTGGCCAACCCACCAAAGTGGACTACCGCCGCACGTTGGGGGCGCGCTACGTACCCCCAGCGGATCCGGTCTACGTGGTGGGCGTCCCAGTACCTCTTCATCAACAAGCCGCCGTTGCGTTGGACCAGCTGCGCCAAACGCACCTTGCCCCTCTTGAGGCGCTCTCACTCGCGCGCGTCCGGACCATCACGGGATGGGAGGAAAGGCCGCTCGGCCCACCACCCAACGCCACCACCGCAAACCTGCGGGCCATCATCCGCCGGGCGGCGGCCACTGTGCCGTACCACGACTTACTGGAGTACCGGCTGTTCGGACAATTGGAGGATGCCCAGTTTGCGGCGATCGTGAGCCTGATCAACAGTATTCTCCGTGGGGTGCCCGTGCCCCAGGCACACTCTGCAGACTTCATCAACCTTCCGAAAAAGACGCCGCACGGCCCCATTGCAAACGGCAGGCCGCTGACCAATCTGGCCACGATATGGAAACTCACGGCTGCCCTCATCAAAGACCACTACCAGCCCCGCCTGGTTCAGAACGGCATCCTGCCGCCCTACCAGTTCGGGATGTCCCCGCACTGCTCCTCCGTGGAGCTACTCCGCGTCCTGCACGATGTATGGTGGGACCGCTGGCGCAGACGCCTCGAAGCGTGGGTCCTGTCGGACGATGTCCGCCACGCGTATGGCTCCATCAACCACACCACCGAGTACGCCGTCCTCACCGCCGCAGGGATCTCCCCAGCCGACGCCGCGACCCTTCAGCACCATGACCGCGCCCTTGAGGTGCACATGGGGGGAGCTGACGGACGCTCTCCGTCCTCCACCCGGCTGGGGGCCGGCACGGGGCAAGGGTGCCCCGTGTCCGGCATGAAGTACTGCATATATGGCGAAGTTCGGGGGCACGAGGCCTGCCGTTCCGTCCCCCCCACCGACACCCCCGCGGGCCCGCTGAACCGGGTTCTCCCGATGGATGACACCCAGTGGCTGCCCGGCGACCGTTGCCATTTGCCCGCCCTCGCCAGCGGCATTGAGAGAGCGGGCCGCCTCACCAACCTCCACTCAGACCCAACAAAAACGGTCTTGATCGGCACCGACATGCGCGATGGTCAGGTCTATTTCCTCAACGACACGGTATACCTCAATGGTCACCCCGTGCGATGTGCCACGAGCCAGGACTACGTCCGCGTCCTTGGCCACCATGCCCTTCCCCACCTCTTCCATCCCGTCGACTCCCGGCGCCTGTTCTCGGGCGCCCGCGCTGCGTGCCGGGCGCTCCGCGCCCCACGACTCCCCGCCCACTACCCCCTCGCCATGTATACTGCCAAGTGTCATGGGACGGTCAACTGGTTTACCAGTGTCCGCCCCCCCTCCTACGGGGCCCTGCGCGTGCTGGACGCCATGACCGCCTCGGCCATGCGCGCCACCGCTGGGTGGACCCTCTCCGCCTCTGCTCACTTCCTCCGTGAGGTCCCCGAAGGGGGAGTCGGTATACCCCCGGCACCGGTCGTTGGGTTTACTAACTTCTTCGGCGTCTACATCCGACACCTGAACCACCCAAACTCCCTGGTCTGCCGGTCCACGCGCCACGGGCTCCTCACTGCCCTCTGGCGGTTCCATCCTTCCCAGCCCTGCCTCACCCCGGAGCTCGGGCTCCGGTGCACCGCACACCCCACGGACCACGATCTATTTGTTGCCCTGTGCCACCGGTGCGACATCGCCATCCACTTACCCCCTGACAGCCATCTGCCACAGCACACCCCCCATGTGCTGGCCCTGTCGTCACCCGGACTCGAGGTCCAGGACACCCACGCGTGGATGCTTGCGGGCCATCGCAGTACAGAGGACGCGCGACGCAAGAGGTGGCCCCGGGCCTCGCCCCGCCCCACTCCGCCGGTCGGCACCGTCCCCCCGGTTAGACGCTGCCAAGCGGTGACTGCGACCGTCCCCACGTTCTCCTGGCTCCCTGAGAACTATGGGATCCTCCACGACGCGTCGTGGTGCCCGAAGACCCGGCGCTGCGGCGGGGCAGTGGCGGTGTTCTGCCCCGTCACCCTCCGGTACCAGGTGTACCCCGTCCCCATCCCCTTGAGGCTGGACAACGCCTACACGGCGGAGCTGTACACGGCATGGGTGGCCCTCACCGCCAAGGGGCCCTCAGCCGACCCTGCCATCGGCTTCCGATCCGGTGCGTGGCACTTCGCGGACTGCAAAGGGTACATCACGGCACAGGAAGGGCGCCGCGAGCCGGAAGACTCGCTGCAGGGAGATCTCATAAGATCGTGTCGCGACATGGCCCACGGTCATGCCCCTCCCCATCACCTCTATTCCCATATCGCCGGCACCTGGCTCGATACCCTGCTGGACCGGGTGGACGAAGCGGCAGGGCAAGCTGCGGACACTTGCCCGGACGCCGTGGGATGGCTCGGCCCCCTACAGAAACCCCGCGTCTGCTTCTCCCACGCGGGCCTCCAGGTCCACGACGCCGTGCCCCACGCGCGCCGCGCCTTGCTCGCCTCCCACCACGCCTTCTCTGCGTCCCCCCCGCCACAACGCCTCCCCGACCTAAACGAGTACGCCAACATCGTCAGCCACGGTCTCGTCACATGGGGGGACCACCTCACGGTCACCGGCATCCGCCTCTCCCTGTTCCCCCCAAGAGATACGTCCTGCCCCCTCTGCACCATGCCCGCCTCCGGGGACCATATCCTCTCGTGCCCGCTAGACCCGCTCATCCGCGCCCACTACCATCGGTGGCTTGCGGCCCGACTCTCTCAGAGGTGCCATGCCTGGCGCCACTGTACGCCCACTGCTTGGGGCACCCTCGTCCTTTGGGGGGACGAGCCGTTCATACTGGCTGTGGATGGCTCCCCGGCCCACCACACCATCGCAACCTACACTGTTGGTCGTCTCGGAGCCATCTCCACGCCACACAGGGATGCCCTGCTGCACAGAGGTCTGCGTCCTGCGCGTCTCCGTCGCCTACTCTGCGATGTCGTTCTCACTACCGTTCTCCTACATAAGCGGCACGCGGTGCCCGTTCTACCTCTTGCCGACCACCTCTCTCCCCTACCGCGGGCCCCCGTTAACCAGTCCCTCGCCAACGACCCACCGCCAGAGTGGTATCACGTAGCCAACTGGGCCCCAACGCCCGGCTCGGGCAGGTGGCCGGCCTGGGACGTCCTCCTAGGACTCTGGCTATCAGGGGACCTCCTCCTGGCCCCTAAGGTGAAGTCCGTCATCTCCACCCGGAGCAAGCACAGTCCGTACCGCGTCCTGTATGTGTACAACGGGTCGAACCAGATTCCGCCGACCATGTGGCAGGAGATTGAGCAGAATCCCCATGACGTGATCATCTTGGACAGTCTCGGACGGCACGGGCTTGCCCCTCATCTCCCAGGTCGACGCCGCCTCTGGGCCATCCATTACGGTGGCAATGGACGGAGCCTGGAAGCCGGCCTCTGTGGAGATGTGATCCCCTCGTGGTGTGCCGCACTACATTCTGCGTTCTCGGCCATCCTCACTGCGGCTTCCCAAGGACCCCGCACGGTCTTTAAGGACATGCAGGTGGCCATGGGTCGGCCCGCCCCGTGGCCCTGTCCCCGCCCGTGACCCGTCCTCGACCTCACGCGCCCGGACCGCTCCGGTGCTGCGCGCAGTCGTGCCGGACCGCGCTCCTTGTCTGGCGGCGTTCTAAGTCGGAGGTGATGCCCCGGGAGACCCACATCTTCCGTGCACGTTGATCTTGGAACGCTTACTCGGGTGGTTCCAGGACAGTTCGGAGCGGTTGGTGGCCGGGACCGGAGAGCAGATCGAGCCGTAGCGTTGTCGTACACTGACGTTGTGACCCAGACGGCCTGCTGGGAGGAGCGTTCTCAGGTGTGCGACGAGATTCGTCTTGCTCTAGCGGAGGTAAGACGGAGGACTCCCTCGGCAGAGCCTCCGTGGGGCCCCCGAGGGACGACGCCAAGGCTCACCGTACGTGGGACCGCGGCAGGCGCTCCTCCTCCTCCTCCTCCTCCTCCTCACTGCCTGGGGGCAGGGGGCGGTGCAACCTCTGCAATGCACTGCCTCACTGCCCTGGGGCAGTGGGCAGTGCAACTCCTGCAATGCACTGCCTCGCTGCCTGGGGGCAGTGGGCAGTGGAACTCCTGCAATGCACTGCCCCACTGCCTGGGGGCAGTGGGCAGTGCAACTCCTGCAATGCACTGCCTCACTGCCCTGGGGCAGTGGGCAGTGGAACTCCTGCAATGCACTACCTCACTGCCCGGGGCCAGTGGGCAGTGCAACTCCTGCAATGCACTGCCTCACTGCCTGGGGGCAATGGACAGTGCAACTCTTGCAATGCACCGCCGCACTGCCCTGGGGCAGTGGGCAGTGAAACTCCCGCAATGCACTGCCGCACTGCCTGGGGGCAGTGGGCAGCGCAACTCCTGCAATGCACCGCCTCACTGCCCTGGGGGCAGTGGGCAGTGCAACTCCTGCAATGCCCTGCCTCACTGCTTGGGGGCAGTGGGCAGTGCAACTCCTGCAATGCACTGCCTCACTGCCTGGGGGCAGTGGGCAGCGGAACTCCTACAATGCACTGCCTCACTGCCTGGGGGCAGTGGGCAGCGGAACTCCCGCAATGCACTGCCTCGCTGCCTGGGGGCAGTGGGCAGTGGAACTCCTGCAATGCACTGCCTCACTGCCTGGGGCCAGTGGGCAGTGCAACTCCTGCAATGCACTGCCTCACTGCCTGGGGGCAGTGGACAGTGCAACTCTTGCAATGCACCGCCGCACTGCCCTGGGGCAGTGGGCAGTGAAACTCCCGCAATGCACTGCCGCACTGCCCTGGGGCAGTGGGCAGTGGAACTCCTGCAATGCACCGCCTCACTGCCCTGGGGGCAGTGGGCAGTGCAACTCCTGCAATGCACTGCCTCACCGCCCTGGGGGCAGTGGGCAGCGGAACTCCTGCAATGCACTGCCTCACTGCCTGGGGGCAGTGGGCAGGGCAACTCCTGCAATGCACTGCCTCACCGCCCTGGGGGCAGTGGGCAGTGCAACTCCTGCAATGCACTGCCTCACTGCCTGGGGGCAGTGGGCAGTGCAACTCCTGCAATGCACTGCCTCACTGCCCTGGGGGAGTGGGCAGCGGAACTCCTGCAATGCACTACCTCACTGCCCTGGGGCAGTGGGCAGTGGAACTCTTGCAATGCACTGCCTCACTGCCTCTGCCTGGGGGCAGCGGACAGTGCAACCTCTGCAATGCACTGCCTCACTGCCCTGGGTCAGTGGGCAGTGCAACTCCTGCAATACAATGCCGCACTACCTGGGGGCAGTGGGCAGTGCAACTCCTGCAATGCACTGCCTCACTGCCTGGGGGCAGTGGGCAGTGCAACTCCAACTCCTACTGGCACTGCCTCACTGCCTGGGGGCAGTGGGCGGTGCAACTTCTACAATGCACGGCCTCACTGCCTGGGGGCAGTGGGCAGTGGAACTCCTGCAATGCAGTGCCTCACTGCCTGGGGGCAGGGGGCAGTGCAACTCCTGCAATGCAGTGCCTCACTGCCTGGGGGCAATGGACAGTGCAACTCCTGCAATGCACCGCCTCACTACCCTGGGGCAGTGGCCAGTGAAACTCCCGCAATGCACTGCCTCACTGCCTGGGGGCAGTGGGCAGCGGAACTCCTGCAATGCACTGCCTCACTGCCTGGGGGCAGTGGGCAGTGCAACTCCTGCAATGCACTGCCTCACCGCCCTGGGGGCAGTGGGCAGTGCAACTCCTGCAATGCACTGCCTCACTGCCTGGGGGCAGTGGGCAGCGCAACTCCTGCAATGCACTGCCTCACTGCCTGGGGGCAGTGGGCAGCGGAACTCCTGCAATGCACTGCCTCACTGCCTGGGGGCAGTGGGCAGTGCAACTCCTGCAATGCACTGCCTCACCGCCCTGGGGGCAGTGGGCAGTGGAACTCCTGCAATGCACTGCCTCACTGCCTGGGAGCAGTGGGCAGTGCAACTCCTGCAATGCACTGCCTCACTGCCCTGGGGGAGTGGGCAGCGGAACTCCTGCAATGCACTACCTCACTGCCCTGGGGCACTGGGCAGTGGAACTCTTGCAATGCACTGCCTCACTGCCTCTGCCTGGGGGCAACGGACAGTGCAACCTCTGCAATGCACTGCCTCACTGCCCTAGGTCAGTGGGCAGTGCAACTCCTGCAATACAATGCCGCACTACCTGGGGGCAGTGGGCAGTGCAACTCCTGCAATGCACTACCTCACTGCCTGGGGGCAGTGGGCAGTGCAACTCCAACTCCTACTGGCACTGCCTCACTGCCTGGGGGCAGTGGGCGGTGCAACTTCTACAATGCACGGCCTCACTGCCTGGGGGGAGTGGGCAGTGCAACTCCTGCAATACACTGCCTCACTGCCTGGGGGCTGTGGGCAGTGCAACTCCTGCAATGCACTGCCTCACTGCCTGGGGGCAGTGGGCAGTGCAACTCCTGCAATGCACTGCTTCACTGCCCTGGGGGCAGTGGGCAGCGGAACTCCTGCAATGCACTGCCTCACTGCCTGGGGGCAGTGGGCAGTGCAACTCCTGCAATGCACCGCCTCACTGCCTGGGGGCAGGGGGCGGTGCAACACCTGCAATGCACTGCCTCACTGCCCTGGGGCAGTGGGCAGTGCAACTCCTGCAATGCACTGCCTCGCTGCCTGGGGGCAGTGGGCAGTGGAACTCCTGCAATGCACTGCCCCACTGCCTGGGGGCAGTGGGCAGTGCAACTCCTGCAATGCACTGCCTCACTGCCCTGGGGCAGTGGGCAGTGGAACTCCTGCAATGCACTACCTCACTGCCCGGGGCCAGTGGGCAGTGCAACTCCTGCAATGCACTGCCTCACTGCCTGGGGGCAATGGACAGTGCAACTCTTACAATGCACCGCCGCACTGCCCTGGGGCAGTGGGCAGTGAAACTCCCGCAATGCACTGCCGCACTGCCTGGGGGCAGTGGGCAGCGCAACTCCTGCAATGCACCGCCTCACTGCCCTGGGGGCAGTGGGCAGTGCAACTCCTGCAATGCCCTGCCTCACTGCTTGGGGGCAGTGGGCAGTGCAACTCCTGCAATGCACTGCCTCACTGCCTGGGGGCGGTGGGCAGCGGAACTCCCGCAATGCACTGCCTCGCTGCCTGGGGGCAGTGGGCAGTGGAACTCCTGCAATGCACTGCCTCACTGCCTGGGGGCAGTGGGCAGTGCAACTCCTGCAATGCACTGCCTCACTGCCTGGGGGCAGTGGGCAGTGCAACTCTTGCAATGCACTGCCTCACTGCCCTGGGGCAGTGGGCAGTGGAACTCCTGCAATGCACTGCCTCACTGCCTGGGGCCAGTGGGCAGTGCAACTCCTGCAATGCACTGCCTCACTGCCTGGGGGCAGTGGACAGTGCAACTCTTGCAATGCACCGCCGCACTGCCCTGGGGGCAGTGGGCAATGGAACTCCTGCAATCCGCCGCCTCACTGCCTGGGGGCAGTGGGCGGTGCAACTCCTGCAATGCACTGCCTCACTGCCCTGGGGGAGTGGGCACTGCGACTCCTGCAATGCACTGCCTCGCTGCCTGGGGGCAGTGGGCAGTGCAACTCCTGCAATGCACTGCCTCACTGCCTGCGGGCAGTGGGCAGCGGAACTCCTGCAATGCACTGCCTCACTGCGTGGGGGCAGTGGGCAGTGCAACTCGTGCAATGCACTGCCTCACTGCCTGGGGGCAGTGGGCAGCGGAACTCCTGCAATGCACTGCCTCACTGCCTGGGGGCAGTGGGCAGCGGAACTCCCGCAATGCACTGTCTCACTGCTTGGGGGCAGTGGGCAGTGGAACTCCTGCAATGCACTGCCTCGCTGCTTGGGGGCAGTGGGCAGTGGAACTCCTGCAATGCACTGCCTCACTGCCGGGGGTTAGTGGGCAGTGGAACTCCTGCAATGCACTACCTCACTGCCCTGGGGCAGTGGGCAGTGGAACTCCTGCAACGCACTGCCTCACTGCCTGGGAGCATTGGGCAGTGCAACTCCTGCAATGCACTACCTCACTGCCCGGGGTCAGTGGGCAGTGCAACTCCTGCAACGGGTGGTCGGAGTATAGTAACGGGCCTGTGAGGATGTACTACTGGGCGCACCGGCCTGGGGGGATGGGGAGTCCAACCCAGGGGGTGGTCGGGGCATCCTTCAGGGCCTATGGGGGGCCATCATCTTCGGAGAACCGGGCGCACCGGCTTGAGGGGGACGGGGAGTCCAGGCCAGGGGGGGTTCGGAGCCTCCTGCAGGGCCCATGGGGAGGCGACATCTGCTAATAACCGGGCGCACCGGCCTGGGGGGGACGGGGAGCCCAGCCCAGGGGGTGGTCGGAACCTCCTGCAAGGCCCATGGCGAGCCATCATCTTCCAATAACCGGGCGCACCGGCCCGGGGGGGACGGGGAGTCCAGCCCAGGGGGTGGTCGGAGCCTCCTGCAAGGCCTATGGAGGGCCACCTTCTTCAGAGAACCGGGCGCACCGGCCCGGGGGGGGACGGGGAGTCCTGCCCAGGGGGTGTTCGGAGCCTCTTGCCAGGCCAATGGGGGGCCAATATCTTCGGAGAACCGGGCGCACCGGCCCGGGGGGGACGGGGAGTCCTGCCCAGGGGGTGTTCGGAGCCTCGTGCAAGGCCAAGGGGGGGCCAATATCTTCAGAGAACCGGGCGCACCGGCCCGGGGGGGACGGGGAGTCCTGCCCAAGGGGTGTTCGGAGCCTCCTGCCAGGCCAAGGGGGGGCCATCTTCTTCAGAGAACCGGGCGCACCGGCCCGGGGGGGACGGGGAGTCCTGCCCAGGGGGTGTTCGGAGCCCCCTGCCAGGCCAATGGGGGGCCATTATCTTCGGAGAACTGGGCGCACCGGCCCGGGGGGGACGGGGAGTCCAGCCCAAGGGGTGTTCGGAGACTCCTGCCAGGCCTACGGGGGGCCACCTTCTTCAGAGAACCGGGCGCACCGGCCCGGGGGGGGACGGGGAGTCCAGCCCAAGGGGTGTTCGGAGCCTCCTGCCAGGCCAATGGGGGGCCAATATCTTCGGAGAACCGGGCGCACCGGCCCGGGGGGGACGGGGAGTCCTGCCCGGGGGGTGTTCGGAGCCTCCTGCCAGGCCAAGGGGGGGCCATCTTCTTCAGAGAACCGGGCGCACCGGCCCGGGGGGGACGGGGAGTCCTGCCCAGGGGGTGTTCGGAGCCTCCTGCCAGGCCAATGGGGGGCCATCTTCTTCAGAGAACCGGGCGCACCGGCCCGGGGGGGACGGGGAGTCCTGCCCAAGGGGTGTTCGGAGCCTCCTGCCAGGCCAATGGGGGGCCATCTTCTTCAGAGAACCGGGCGCACCGGCCCGGGGGGGGACGGGGAGTCCTGCCCAGGGGGTGTTCGGAGCCTCCTGCCAGGCCAAGGGGGGGCCACCTTCTTCAGAGAACCGGGCGCACCGGCCCGGGGGGGACGGGGAGTCCTGCCCAGGGGGTGTTCGGAGCCTCTTGCCAGGCCAATGGGGGGCCAATATCTTCGGAGAACCGGGCGCACCGGCCCGGGGGGGACGGGGAGTCCTGCCCAGGGGGTGTTCGGAGCCTCGTGCAAGGCCAAGGGGGGGCCAATATCTTCAGAGAACCGGGCGCACCGGCCCGGGGGGGACGGGGAGTCCTGCCCAGGGGGTGTTCGGAGCCTCCTGCCAGGCCAAGGGGGGGCCATCTTCTTCAGAGAACCGGGCGCACCGGCCCGGGGGGGACGGGGAGTCCTGCCCAGGGGGTGTTCGGAGCCTCCTGCCAGGCCAATGGGGGGCCATCTTCTTCAGAGAACCGGGCGCACCGGCCCGGGGGGGACAGGAGTCCTGCCCAGGGGGTGTTCGGAGCCTCCTGCCAGGCCAATGGGGGGCCACCTTCTTCAGAGAACCGGGCGCACCGGCCCGGGGGGGACGGGGAGTCCTGCCCAGGGGGTGTTCGGAGCCTCCTGCCAGGCCAAGGGGGGGCCATCTTCTTCAGAGAACCGGGCGCACCGGCCCGGGGGGGACAGGAGTCTTGCCCAGGGGGTGGTCGGAGCCTCCTGCAAGGCCTATGGAGGGCTATTTCCTTCAGAGAACCGGGCGCACCGGCCTGGGGGGGACAGGGAGTCCAGCCCAAGGGGTGTTCGGAGCCTCCTGCCAGGCCTACGGGGGGCCACCTTCTTCAAAGAACCGGGCGCACCGGCCCGGGGGGGACGGGGAGTCCTGCCCAGGGGGTGTTCGGAGCCTCTTGCCAGGCCAATGGGGGGCCAATATCTTCGGAGAACCGGGCGCACCGGCCTGGGGGGGACGGGGAGTCCTGCCCAGGGGGTGTTCGGAGCCTCGTGCAAGGCCAAGGGGGGGCCAATATCTTCAGAGAACCGGGCGCACCGGCCCGGGGGGGACGGGGAGTCCAGCCCAGGGGGTGTTCGGAGCCTCCTGCCAGGCCTATGGGGGGCCATCTTCTTCAGAGAACCGGGCGCACCGGCCCGGGGGGGACGGGGAGTCCAGCCCAGGGGGTGTTCGGAGCCTCCTGCCAGGCCAATGGGGGGCCATTATCTTCGGAGAACCGGGCGCACCGTCCCGGGGGGGACGGGGAGTCCAGCCCAAGGGGTGTTCGGAGCCTCCTGCCAGGCCTACGGGGGGCCACCTTCTTCAGAGAACCGGGCGCACCGGCCCGGGGGGGGACGGGGAGTCCTGCCCAAGGGGTGTTCGGAGCCTCCTGCCAGGCCAATGGGGGGCCAATATCTTCGGAGAACCGGGCGCACCGGCCCGGGGGGGACGGGGAGTCCTGCCCAGGGGGTGTTCGGAGCCTCCTGCCAGGCCAATGGGGGGCCAATATCTTCTGAGAACCGGGCGCACCGGCCTGGGGGGGACGGGGAGTCCTGCCCAGGGGGTGTTGGGAGCCTCCTGCCAGGCCAATGGGGGGCCAATATCTTCGGAGAACCGGGCGCACCGGCCCGGGGGGGACGGGGAGTCCTGCCCAGGGGGTGTTCGGAGCCTCCTGCCAGGCCAAGGGGGGGCCATCTTCTTCAGAGAACCGGGCGCACCGGCCCGGGGGGGACGGGGAGTCCTGCCCAGGGGGTGTTCGGAGCCTCCTGCCAGGCCAATGGGGGGCCACCTTCTTCAGAGAACCGGGCGCACCGGCCCGGGGGGGACGGGGAGTCCTGCCCAAGGGGTGTTCGGAGCCTCGTGCAAGGCCAAGGGGGGGCCAATATCTTCAGAGAACCGGGCGCACCGGCCCGGGGGGGACGGGGAGTCCTGCCCAGGGGGTGTTCGGAGCCTCGTGCAAGGCCAAGGGGGGGCCAATATCTTCAGAGAACCGGGCGCACCGGCCCGGGGGGGACGGGGAGTCCAGCCCAGGGGGTGTTCGGAGCCTCCTGCCAGGCCTATGGGGGGCCATCTTCTTCAGAGAACCGGGCGCACCGGCCCGGGGGGGACGGGGAGTCCAGCCCAGGGGGTGTTCGGAGCCTCCTGCCAGGCCAACGGGGGGCCATTATCTTCGGAGAACCGGGCGCACCGTCCCGGGGGGGACGGGGAGTCCAGCCCAAGGGGTGTTCGGAGCCTCCTGCCAGGCCTACGGGGGGCCACCTTCTTCAGAGAACCGGGCGCACCGGCCCGGGGGGGGACGGGGAGTCCTGCCCAAGGGGTGTTCGGAGCCTCCTGCCAGGCCAATGGGGGGCCAATATCTTCGGAGAACCGGGCGCACCGGCCCGGGGGGGACGGGGAGTCCTGCCCAGGGGGTGTTCGGAGCCTCCTGCCAGGCCAATGGGGGGCCAATATCTTCTGAGAACCGGGCGCACCGGCCTGGGGGGGACGGGGAGTCCTGCCCAGGGGGTGTTGGGAGCCTCCTGCCAGGCCAATGGGGGGCCAATATCTTCGGAGAACCGGGCGCACCGGCCCGGGGGGGACGGGGAGTCCTGCCCAGGGGGTGTTCGGAGCCTCCTGCCAGGCCAATGGGGGGCCATCTTCTTCAGAGAACCGGGCGCACCGGCCCGGGGGGGACGGGGAGTCCTGCCCAGGGGGTGTTCGGAGCCTCCTGCCAGGCCAATGGGGGGCCACCTTCTTCAGAGAACCGGGCGCACCGGCCCGGGGGGGACGGGGAGTCCTGCCCAAGGGGTGTTCGGAGCCTCCTGCCAGGCCAATGGGGGGCCATCTTCTTCAGAGAACCGGGCGCACCGGCCCGGGGGGGACGGGGAGTCCTGCCCAGGGGGTGTTCGGAGCCCCCTGCCAGGCCAATGGGGGGCCATCTTCTTCAGAGAACCGGGCGCACCGGCCCGGGGGGGACGGGGAGTCCTGCCCAGGGGGTGTTCGGAGCCTCCTGCCAAGCCAAGGGGGGGCCATCTTCTTCAGAGAACCGGGCGCACCGGCCCGGGGGGAACAGGAGTCCTGCCCAGGGGGTGTTCGGAGCCTCCTGCCAGGCCAATGGGGGGCCACCTTCTTCAGAGAACCGGGCGCACCGGCCCGGGGGGGGACGGGGAGTCCTGCCCAGGGGGTGTTCGGAGCCTCCTGCCAGGCCAATGGGGGGCCAATATCTTCTGATAACCGGGCGCACCGGCCCGGGGGGGACGGGGAGTCCTGCCCAGGGGGTGTTCGGAGCCTCCTGCCAGGCCTACGGGGGGCCACCTTCTTCAGAGAACCGGGCGCACCGGCCCGGGGGGGGACGGGGAGTCCTGCCCAAGGGGTGTTCGGAGCCTCCTGCCAGGCCAATGGGGGGCCAATATCTTCGGAGAACCGGGCGCACCGGCCCGGGGGGGACGGGGAGTCCTGCCCAGGGGGTGTTCGGAGCCTCCTGCCAGGCCAATGGGGGGCCAATATCTTCTGAGAACCGGGCGCTCCGGCCTGGGGGGGACGGGGAGTCCTGCCCAGGGGGTGTTGGGAGCCTCCTGCCAGGCCAATGGGGGGCCAATATCTTCGGAGAACCGGGCGCACCGGCCCGGGGGGGACGGGGAGTCCTGCCCAGGGGGTGTTCGGAGCCTCCTGCCAGGCCAAGGGGGGGCCATCTTCTTCAGAGAACCGGGCGCACCGGCCCGGGGGGGACGGGGAGTCCTGCCCAGGGGGTGTTCGGAGCCTCCTGCCAGGCCAATGGGGGGCCACCTTCTTCAGAGAACCGGGCGCACCGGCCCGGGGGGGACGGGGAGTCCTGCCCAAGGGGTGTTCGGAGCCTCGTGCAAGGCCAAGGGGGGGCCAATATCTTCAGAGAACCGGGCGCACCGGCCCGGGGGGGACGGGGAGTCCTGCCCAGGGGGTGTTCGGAGCCTCGTGCAAGGCCAAGGGGGGGCCAATATCTTCAGAGAACCGGGCGCACCGGCCCGGGGGGGACGGGGAGTCCAGCCCAGGGGGTGTTCGGAGCCTCCTGCCAGGCCTATGGGGGGCCATCTTCTTCAGAGAACCGGGCGCACCGGCCCGGGGGGGACGGGGAGTCCAGCCCAGGGGGTGTTCGGAGCCTCCTGCCAGGCCAACGGGGGGCCATTATCTTCGGAGAACCGGGCGCACCGGCCCGGGGGGGACGGGGAGTCCAGCCCAAGGGGTGTTCGGAGCCTCCTGCCAGGCCTACGGGGGGCCACCTTCTTCAGAGAACCGGGCGCACCGGCCCGGGGGGGGACGGGGAGTCCTGCCCAAGGGGTGTTCGGAGCCTCCTGCCAGGCCAATGGGGGGCCAATATCTTCGGAGAACCGGGCGCACCGGCCCGGGGGGGACGGGGAGTCCTGCCCAGGGGGTGTTCGGAGCCTCCTGCCAGGCCAATGGGGGGCCAATATCTTCTGAGAACCGGGCGCACCGGCCTGGGGGGGACGGGGAGTCCTGCCCAGGGGGTGTTGGGAGCCTCCTGCCAGGCCAATGGGGGGCCAATATCTTCGGAGAACCGGGCGCACCGGCCCGGGGGGGACGGGGAGTCCTGCCCAGGGGGTGTTCGGAGCCTCCTGCCAGGCCAATGGGGGGCCATCTTCTTCAGAGAACCGGGCGCACCGGCCCGGGGGGGACGGGGAGTCCTGCCCAGGGGGTGTTCGGAGCCTCCTGCCAGGCCAATGGGGGGCCACCTTCTTCAGAGAACCGGGCGCACCGGCCCGGGGGGGACGGGGAGTCCTGCCCAAGGGGTGTTCGGAGCCTCCTGCCAGGCCAATGGGGGGCCATCTTCTTCAGAGAACCGGGCGCACCGGCCCGGGGGGGACGGGGAGTCCTGCCCAGGGGGTGTTCGGAGCCCCCTGCCAGGCCAATGGGGGGCCATCTTCTTCAGAGAACCGGGCGCACCGGCCCGGGGGGGACGGGGAGTCCTGCCCAGGGGGTGTTCGGAGCCTCCTGCCAAGCCAAGGGGGGGCCATCTTCTTCAGAGAACCGGGCGCACCGGCCCGGGGGGAACAGGAGTCCTGCCCAGGGGGTGTTCGGAGCCTCCTGCCAGGCCAATGGGGGGCCACCTTCTTCAGAGAACCGGGCGCACCGGCCCGGGGGGGACGGGGAGTCCTGCCCAGGGGGTGTTCGGAGCCTCCTGCCAGGCCAATGGGGGGCCAATATCTTCTGATAACCGGGCGCACCGGCCCGGGGGGGACGGGGAGTCCTGCCCAGGGGGTGTTCGGAGCCTCCTGCCAGGCCTACGGGGCGCCATCTTCTTCAGAGAACCGGGCGCACCGGCCCGGGGGGGACGGGGAGTCCTGCCCAGGGGGTGTTCGGAGCCTCCTGCCAGGCCAAGGGGGGGCCATCTTCTTCAGAGAACCGGGCGCACCGGCCCGGGGGGGGACGGGGAGTCGTGCCCAGGGGGTGTTCGGAGCCTCCTGCCAGGCCAATGGGGGGCCAATATCTTCGGAGAACCGGGCGCACCGGCCCGGGGGGGACGGGGAGTCCTGCCCAGGGGGTGTTCGGAGCCTCCTGCCAGGCCAAGGGGGGGCCATCTTCTTCAGAGAACCGGGCGCACCGGCCCGGGGGGGACGGGGAGTCCTGCCCAGGGGGTGTTCGGAGCCTCCTGCCAGGCCAATGGGGGGCCACCATCTTCAGAGAACCGGGCGCACCGGCCCGGGGGGGACGGGGAGTCCTGCCCAGGGGGTGTTCGGAGCCTCCTGCCAGGCCAAGGGGGGGCCATCTTCTTCAGAGAACCGGGCGCACCGGCCCGGGGGGGACGGGGAGTCCTGCCCAGGGGGTGTTCGGAGCCTCCTGCCAGGCCAATGGGGGGCCATCTTCTTCAGAGAACCGGGCGCACCGGCCCGGGGGGGACGGGGAGTCCTGCCCAGGGGGTGTTCGGAGCCTCCTGCCAGGCCAATGGGGGGCCATCTTCTTCAGAGAACCGGGCGCACCGGCCCGGGGGGGACGGGGAGTCCTGCCCAGGGGGTGTTCGGAGCCTCCTGCCAGGCCAAGGGGGGGCCATCTTCTTCAGAGAACCGGGCGCACCGGCCCGGGGGGAACATGAGTCCTGCCCAGGGGGTGTTCGGAGCCTCCTGCCAGGCCAATGGGGGGCCACCTTCTTCAGAGAACCGGGCGCACCGGCCCGGGGGGGGACGGGGAGTCCTGCCCAGGGGGTGTTCGGAGCCTCCTACCAGGCCAATGGGGGGCCAATATCTTCTGAGAACCGGGCGCACCGGCCCGGGGGGGACGGGGAGTCCTGCCCAGGGGGTGTTCGGAGCCTCCTGCCAAGCCTACGGGGGGCCATCTTCTGCAGAGAACCGGGCGCACCGGCCCGGGGGGGACGGGGAGTCCTGCCCAGGGGGTGTTCGGAGCCTCCTGCCAGGCCAAGGGGGGGCCATCTTCTTCAGAGAACCGGGCGCACCAGCCCGGGGGGGACGGGGAGTCGTGCCCAGGGGGTGTTCGGAGCCTCCTGCCAGGCCAAGGGGGGGCCATCTTCTTCAGAGAACCGGGCGCACCGGCCCGGGGGGGACGGGGAGTCCTGCCCAGGGGGTGTTCGGAGCCCCCTGCCAGGCCAATGGGGGGCCATGTTCTTCAGAGAACCGGGCGCACCGGCCCGGGGGGGACGGGGAGTCCTGCCCAGGGGGTGTTCCGAGCCTCCTGCCAGGCCAATGGGGGGCCACCTTCTTCAGAGAACCGGGCGCACCGGCCCGGGGGGAACAGGAGTCCTGCCCAGGGGGTGTTCGGAGCCTCCTGCCAGGCCAATGGGGGGCCACCTTCTTCAGAGAACCGGGCGCACCGGCCCGGGGGGGGACGGGGAGTCCTGCCCAGGGGGTGTTCGGAGCCTCCTGCCAGGCCAATGGGGGGCCAATATCTTCTGAGAACCGGGCGCACCGGCCCGGGGGGGACGGGGAGTCCTGCCCAGGGGGTGTTCGGAGCCTCCTGCCAGGCCTACGGGGGGCCATCTTCTTCAGAGAACCGGGCGCACCGGCCCGGGGGGGACGGGGAGTCCTGCCCAGGGGGTGTTCGGAGCCTCCTGCCAGGCCAAGGGGGGGCCATCTTCTTCAGAGAACCGGGCGCACCGGCCCGGGGGGGACGGGGAGTCGTGCCCAGGGGGTGTTCGGAGCCTCCTGCCAGGCCAATGGGGGGCCAATATCTTCGGAGAACCGGGCGCACCGGCCCGGGGGGGACGGGGAGTCCTGCCCAGGGGGTGTTCGGAGCCTCCTGCCAGGCCAAGGGGGGGCCATCTTCTTCAGAGAACCGGGCGCACCGGCCCGGGGGGGACGGGGAGTCGTGCCCAGGCGGTGTTCGGAGCCTCCTGCCAGGCCAATGGGGGGCCACCATCTTCAGAGAACCGGGCGCACCGGCCCGGGGGGGACGGGGAGTCCTGCCCAGGGGGTGTTCGGAGCCTCCTGCCAGGCCAAGGGGGGGCCATCTTCTTCAGAGAACCGGGCGCACCGGCCCGGGGGGGACGGGGAGTCCTGCCCAGGGGGTGTTCGGAGCCTCCTGCCAGGCCAATGGGGGGCCATCTTCTTCAGAGAACCGGGCGCACCGGCCCGGGGGGGACGGGAAGTCCTGCCCAGGGGGTGTTCGGAGCCTCCTGCCAGGCCAATGGGGGGCCATCTTCTTCAGAGAACCGGGCGCACCGGCCCGGGGGGGACGGGGAGTCCTGCCCAGGGGGTGTTCGGAGCCTCCTACCAGGCCAAGGGGGGGCCATCTTCTTCAGAGAACCGGGCGCACCGGCCCGGGGGGAACATGAGTCCTGCCCAGGGGGTGTTCGGAGCCTCCTGCCAGGCCAATGGGGGGCCACCTTCTTCAGAGAACCGGGCGCACCGGCCCGGGGGGGGACGGGGAGTCCTGCCCAGGGGGTGTTCGGAGCCTCCTACCAGGCCAATGGGGGGCCAATATCTTCTGAGAACCGGGCGCACCGGCCCGGGGGGGACGGGGAGTCCTGCCCAGGGGGTGTTCGGAGCCTCCTGCCAAGCCTACGGGGGGCCATCTTCTGCAGAGAACCGGGCGCACCGGCCCGGCGGGGACGGGGAGTCCTGCCCAGGGGGTGTTCGGAGCCTCCTGCCAGGCCAAGGGGGGGCCATCTTCTTCAGAGAACCGGGCGCACCAGCCCGGGGGGGACGGGGAGTCGTGCCCAGGGGGTGTTCGGAGCCTCCTGCCAGGCCAAGGGGGGGCCATCTTCTTCAGAGAACCGGGCGCACCGGCCCGGGGGGGACGGGGAGTCCTGCCCAGGGGGTGTTCGGAGCCCCCTGCCAGGCCAATGGGGGGCCATGTTCTTCAGAGAACCGGGCGCACCGGCCCGGGGGGGACGGGGAGTCCTGCCCAGGGGGTGTTCCGAGCCTCCTGCCAGGCCAATGGGGGGCCAATATCTTCGGAGAACCGGGCGCACCGGCCCGGGGGGGACGGGGAGTCCTGCCCAAGGGGTGTTCGGAGCCTCCTGCCAGGCCAATGGGGGGCCATCTTCTTCAGAGAACCGGGCGCACCGGCCCGGGGGGGACGGGGAGTCCTGCCCAGGGGGTGTTCGGAGCCTCCTGCCAGGCCAAGGGGGGGCCATCTTCTTCAGAGAACCGGGCGCACCGGCCCGGGGGGGACGGGGAGTCCTGCCCAGGGGGTGTTCGGAGCCCCCTGCCAGGCCAATGGGGGGCCATCTTCTTCAGAGAACCGGGCGCACCGGCCCGGGGGGGACGGGGAGTCCTGCCCAGGGGGTGTTCGGAGCCTCCTGCCGAGCCAAGGGGGGGCCATCTTCTTCAGAGAACCGGGCGCACCGGCCCGGGGGGGACGGGGAGTCCTGCCCAGGGGGTGTTCGGAGCCTCCTGCCAGGCCAAGGGGGGGCCATCTTCTTCAGAGAACCGGGCGCACCGGCCCGGGGGGGACGGGGAGTCCTGCCCAGGGGGTGTTCGGAGCCCCCTGCCAGGCCAATGGGGGGCCATCTTCTTCAGAGAACCGGGCGCACCGGCCCGGGGGGGACGGGGAGTCCTGCCCAGGGGGTGTTCGGAGCCTCCTGCCAGGCCAATGGGGGGCCATCTTCTTCAGAGAACCGGGCGCACCGGCCCGGGGGGGACGGGGAGTCCAGCCCAGGGGGTGTTCGGAGCCTCCTGCCAGGCCAAGGGGGGGCCATCTTCTTTAGAGAACCGGGCGCACCGGCCCGGGGGGGACGGGGAGTCCTGCCCAGGGGGTGTTCGGAGCCTCCTGCCAGGCCAATGGGGGGCCATCTTCTTCAGAGAACCGGGCGCACCGGCCCGGGGGGGACGGGGAGTCCTGCCCAGGGGGTGTTCGGAGCCTCCTGCCAGGCCAAGGGGGGGCCATCTTCTTCAGAGAACCGGGCGCACCGGCCCGGGGGGGACGGGGAGTCCTGCCCAGGGGGTGTTCGGAGCCCCCTGCCAGGCCAATGGGGGGCCATCTTCTTCAGAGAACCGGGCGCACCGGCCCGGGGGGGACGGGGAGTCCTGCCCAGGGGGTGTTCCGAGCCTCCTGCCAGGCCAAGGGGGGGCCATCTTCTTCAAAGAACCGGGCGCACCGGCCCGGGGGGGACGGGGAGTCCAGCCCAGGGGGTGTTCGGGCCTCCTGCCAGGCCAAGGGGGGGCCATCTTCTTCAGAGAACCGGGCGCACCGGCCCGGGGGGGACGGGGAGTCCTGCCCAGGGGGTGTTCGGAGCCTCCTGCCAGGCCAATGGGGGGCCATCTTCTTCAGAGAACCGGGCGCACCGGCCCAGGGGGGACGGGGAGTCCTGCCCAAGGGGTGTTCGGAGCCTCCTGCCAGGCCAATGGGGGCCATCTTCTTCAGAGAACCGGGCGCACCGGCCCGGGGGGGACGGGGAGTCCTGCCCAGGGGGTGTTCGGAGCCTCTTGCCAGGCCAATGGGGGGCCATCTTCTTCAGAGAACCGGGCGCACCGGCCCGGGGGGGACGGGGAGTCCTGCCCAGGGGGTGTTCGGAGCCTCCTGCCAGGCCAAGGGGGGGCCATCTTCTTCAGAGAACCGGGCGCACCGGCCCGGGGGGGACGGGGAGTCGTGCCCAGGGGGTGTTCGGAGCCTCCTGCCAGGCCAATGGGGGGCCAGTATCTTTGGAGAACCGGGCGCACCGGCCTGGGGGGGACGGGGAGCCCAGCCCAGGGGGTGTTCGGAGCCTCCGGCAGGACCCGTGGGTACTCCCTCCTACCTCTTAGCAGCAGCAGGCAAGTAAGTAGGCAGTACCGGGGGTCATAACCCCGGGGTAACAGTATCTGGGACTCAACGTGAGTCCTCTTAACCAGGAACAACCCCAAACACCGCCGGGGCTTAACTCCCGAACGTAACGGTGTTTGGGGCCCCCGTGGGCCTTATGAGCCCACGGAGTGTACTGAGGCGTGGCTACCAGCACTTAAAGTCTGGCCTGCCATACCCATTTCTGGGCTCGCCTCAGTACGGCCGGTCGGGTCCGGCTCTGGGGGCTGCGCACTAAACCGGCACCGGGAGAGGGCCGTTTTACCCGGTTAAGCATTACTTATGGCAGTAGGCACTAATTATTACATTAGGGTTTTACTCAGCGCATTTGTTTACCCCGCAGACATGCCCCGCCAGTGGTGCGCTCACCTTTGGGGCTGCCTTTGGGGGATCGGGGGCTGTTACCCCTCCCGGACGCCCTCCCTGGTGTTGGCGCCGGGGTGGTGGCCGGGGGGCCTTATACCGTACCTAAAGGATGTTGGATACCGATACCGGGGCGTCCAGCCGGACGGGGACAGGGACTGTTGCTCATAAAATCATTCTCATAGGCTGTCTCTCACAAAATCTTACCCACTCACACACCCATCATACCCCCGTTGACCCTGTTGCGCCATTGAAGCCCCCGCATAGGGGCCTCCTCGGTGTGGCTGACACCCTCACGCGGCCGGCCGCCGATGCGGGGCCCTGGGGGCGCGCCGCTCAGGCGCTGCCAGCCTGCAAGAGGAGTAGGGTCAGGGAGGGTTTTGGGATGGGTGAGGCAGCAGGGGGCGAGGAGAGGAGGCAGCACAGGGGGGAGGGGCCGACGGGGCATGCGGAGGGGCGGCCGTGGGGGGGGCTGGGGCAGGAGCGCCAGGAGGGGCGCGTGTCTGGGCTTCGGTTTGGGCTCGGTGCGTGGGCGGGCGCGTAGGGGAAGAGAGGAGGGGGAGGCTTGGTCAGCCGTCCTCTACGGGGGGTCGCTGATCGTTCCCAGGGCCAAGGCGGCCGGTACTAGGGGCCGCAGGGTCCCTGGGGATGGTGCTTGGCACTGGGACGTGCGCGCACCCGACACTGTTAGTACACCGCCTATTGGCAGTGCCCGGGCCCTGTCGTCGGGGGCTTCGCACCCGGCACCCAGCCCGTGAGTAGAGCTGGGGAGTACTCAGGGTGGTGTGTGGTGTGGTGTGGTGTGGTGTGGTGCGGTATGGTGTGATGCAGGCTTCTCAACCCCCGACACCCCCGCCCATTCAGCACTCAACAGGACTCACCCAAAATCTGCATGTGACCCAATCGGATATAGCCCACCCAATCGTGCCCGACTGTCTAGACGCAAGCTGTTGCAAGTGCAATTTCCGTCGTCATTTTGATATGGAAGTTGCGGTATCTTGGAGGCCCCTTTACTCTTTGGCAACTGTGTAAATCTGAGCATTTGCTTTCTTTGGCGCCCAGTCGCCCTCTTAGACCACCACAGCCGACGATTGCAGGATGAGCAAGGAGAAGGAGACTCACGACCGCAGCATTGCCCTGGCACATTTTTGGGTCATTCGGCGGCCGACTTCAGGTGGTCATCGAATTATTACTGCAGTCACTTGGACCTTTGTTTCCCAGTTTTAATGGTAGTGAGACTGAGAATGAGCCTCCGTTGACCAGCAACCGCCGTCGGCCAATCGCCACGGACAGCAGTTGGCGATCTACGGACGGCAGTTGCTGGTAACTGACCTCTCGAGCAGGTTGCCCCTCTGCCGTCAAAGGCCGCTTTTCTGACTGGTGACTGCGTTGCAAGGGCAGTGGGTGTCTGTGTGTGACACACTGAAGGTACGAGGTGTTGAAGAGGTCTGCGGGTTTGGCTGCAGGCACAGACAGTGAAGCACTGTGCAATTTACGGCCACATCCATTGCGTGGAGTGACAGAGGCAGGCACTAGCTGACTTCGGCTCAGGTTGCGCCTGTAGGGCCATTGACCCTGCAGTCATCGTGACACTTGGCTGATGAGTTGACGCATTGCAAACGGCCCCCCTCGGCCTTATCATGTCTGCGAGGGGAGTAAAGGCAAACCTGACGAAAATGGGGGACCCCGAAAGGTGCGTTCTGGCTCTCGAAATAGAGCTACGAATACCAATGTCTTGCATTTACCTGCCGCAAGCAGGTAACTTGGCTTTGGAGACAGGTTTATTGGGGCAAGTTAATTCAGTCCCCAGCGACTGGATGTGCACGTCCTAGACCCCCAGGTCCAATGCAACAAGTAAAAAGGCCACAGAGTCATGGGTCGAAAATTGCGCCCTTGAAACACCAGAACACAAAAAGAGCATCCATCCTTGAGTGGCACAGATGGTGAATACAACAGCGTAAAGGGTTCCGCAGCACAGTAGTGGCTTGTGCGGGAGTGTCCAAAATCTCATCAAAAGGTAGAGAATTTGCAAAGGCATACATAGAACAACGAACACAAGGCATACATAGAACGACGAACACCCCACAGCCCAAATTGAGTTAGTACTGGTCGCCAGCCCCAGGTTTTCCAATTATAGGGGAATGCTGCAGATGGGCGCACTGAATAATTTCTTCTGTGATCAGGAATTTGTTCATTTCGCCACAAAACCAAATGGTGAGCAGTACATGGCTGTCCGAAGAATTGACTGTGAGTGTAGCAGTGCAGTGCATGTCAGGCAGGGTGGCGAAACAAAACAGCACCCCAGAGTTTTCTACAGGGTGTCTCACAGGTCCTGAGCCGTTGGTGCTGCAGATTCAATGCTGCCATGCTCGCCATTGACTGCTGCTGGATCAGAGTTCCCTGGGTAGAGCAATAAGGGCTCCAGAACAGATCCAATTCTGCAGGGAGGTGTGCAATGATGGCACAAAGAGGGTCCAGTATGGACAAACCAGCAAAAGGCGTGCGAATCTGTGTACTCTTCCCTTTGCACAAACAACTTTGCCCACACAACACTAGGTTTGTGACCATGATACTCGAAAACAGATCATTTGCAGATTGCACTGTACTACACCCCATTGGCAAGGGAAACAAACCCAGTACGTGCCACAATGAATGCATTGAGCGTATGTTGCTTTCGGTCACTTTCAACGTGTAACATACCGGGGGGGTGGGGGGGAATTTGGCAGGTGCGAAATTCGGAACGGCAAAATGTGGCACAGCAAAATTGTACCACATTCTGCTGCGGTATTGAAGGACCGAAGCCACGTTCTTGCCTTTACCAGATCTATGCACATTTTCTCTCCATTACAAGGTTCCGAGGGTCTGAATTGTTGGGGATATCATGTTTTCACTTTGAACCCTGTTTCACAGGTGCGTTGCAGGGAAAGCAGATAGCTGAGTTGTAGAAGGACTACCCCTCCAAACTGCAAACCCCTCGTTCCAATTCCTGCCAGTCCATTATTTGGAAAATTTGTACCACATTTTTCCATGGTATTTAAGATTTTGTACCAAATTTTCCCCTCAGCGAATTTTGCCTCACCAAAATCCCCCCCCCCCGGTAGTTACATGGTGATTGGGTCGCAGCATTGATTGAGAGTCAGGCAGGTGGTCTATGATAGGGAATTGCCTGTGGTGATGCAATTACCACTGCAAGGTTTACCCCCTATTTGGAGCAAGCCGGCGTCATCAAGAATGTTGGAGTATTTTCTTCAGCCTTTGAAGAAACCCCCCTTGTAGGCGGGCGGGCACTGGAGGTGTGGGTTCAGTTTTCCAGGCTTTAAATGCTGGGTTCGTAGTAGGACTTTATGCAAATGGCACTGTGGTGGCGGTTGACTGTGGGTGCCAAGGCTGTGTATCATTGCCCTTTATGTGGTTTTTGCTTTGTGTTAGAAACGGTCACCCACTGTCACAGTGGGAGCATATGGCAGTGAGAGGCGCCAAACAGACGCACGGTCGTGCAAGACGGTCTTGCCATCACGGTCATAAGTGATGCGGCGATATGCATCACCGTGCTCCAAATGTCCAACGACCTGCGCCAAAACAGGTTCCCCTGTGGAGCGGATGAACATCACACTTGTCCCAGGCGGAAACATGGTTGTGCTATCAAGTTCCATTTCAGCGAAAGTGAGCAAGATGTCCTGCCATGAGTGCAAGGGATACAGGTGGCAGTGCCCCACACCACAGTCACCCACACAACAACACAATGAGCCGCAACGAAAATTTTTGGGTTGACCAAGTGACGGTCCCCCACCCCCCCCCCCTGGGGAACGACAAGGGGTGGGGAACAACAAACGGGGGGGGGGGGATTAGCAGGTGCACCCCCACTCGCGAGGGTATCCAATGGACACTCACACCATCCCCGAACAACAACGATCCCACAGTTCAATCCAAAGATCCGTGTGCGGCAAGGGTCCTCTTGAGCCCACTCACTTATGTCCTTTCCATTTTTCACATTTTCCTCTTAGCCCCACATACACAAGCTCATAATCAATACCAATATGCAACAACACACATGGCCGCCCTTTCATTAGCGCCCAGAGAGCTCCTCTAAGCTTTGCCCGCGTGATCGACTGCCGCTCATCCACAGGCATTGGTGAGCATCCACCAGTGCCTTTCACATTCACCAAACCATGTCCCAAACCCCGCATAATCAACGCCCTATCAATGGTCCTTAGACCCATCTACAAAGGCCACATCCCACCCCGATGATTGCTTTTCTGCAATGACTTCCAGCATCCCTTGCAATGGATGTGCGCACTTCTGCGATTTGGGCAGCCCCCCCCCCCTCCCCCCCGAATGTTGAAGTACTGCCCCTTTTGTAGCCACAATTGGGGGGAACATTTGTGACCCTTGCAAAACCCGCTCCAAGCACTCACTTAGGTGTTTTACCTCCTACCTAGAAAAATAAATTTGAGGCGCACGGCACTCCGCTATTGTGCGCCAAGTTACCACAAAATCTTCAAGGAATGGGCTGTGCGCCCGGAAATACGCATCACTTTGCAAGACCCACGACGCACATGCCGCCCCCCACATAGCCAACCCTTGCGTAGCTGTCAACGACAACAAGGGCTCCTAGACAATAAGTGCCTGCAGATCACACACGACCCCCTTCTTGTTCCATACCAGCCCAAATGCCTTGTCCACAATATCTGAAGCCACCACAAAAAAGCGGCACTCTCCACCCCGCGTGTACGGTGGTGGTGCGGTCCCCTAGGGGGGGGTGGGGGACCGTCACTTGGTGACCGTCCCCCAAGGGGTGGTGGGGGACCGTCTTCCCTGGGGTGGGGATGGACAAAGGGGGGGGGGGGGGTACTTGCGGTGTATCCAATGCCCACCTATTGGTCTCCCCTCCTATCCATGTTATTATCCATCTGTGCCACGGCTCCATTGCCTTGCCCATGCTTGGAGTACCCAAAATGTCCGTGGGTGTGAGTTTGCCTCCCTTCACTTCTCCAAGTAGCAATGGCGGTTAGATTGGATTTTTTTTCCCCTCGGCATTTGCGCTGACACTCAAAAAAAAAAAGAAAATATGGGGGTACACTCACGCTGACACTCAAAAAAAGTAATGTATACAACAATATATATGGGCGTTTTTACCGGGGGGGGGGGGGTCATTTCTGGGGTTTTGACGCTGATTGGGGGGGTTTTTTGCCGTTTTTGGTCCATCGGCCCGAGGTCAGTATGGACTTTGCCCAAAAGTTGGTCCCCCCCTATTGTGGACATGGAGAATTTAAAAATCAAGGTTTCGTGGCCCAACGAAACGGTGGCGGGGCTATCCGTGGTCCCGAACACGGACGATTTTCAGGAAATTTGCTGCTACTGGTCTGGCATATGTACAGGGTTTTCACGGTGCTTGGCCCGGTGCTCAAACGTATTGTCACTATGGCAAATTTCAGTGATCTAGTAAATTATGTAGAATTTCATGGCGAATCCACTGGTGTAGGTCCCACCCTTCAACTCAACGATATTCTAGGGGAAATCACCAAAAATTGCTGGCAGCGTAGCCTACAAAAGTCAAGCTAACCAGACACATTTTGATGCAAAGTAGGCTTGCACACAGTTTTTGGTAAACTTCTCCAACATATCGTTGAGTTGAAGGGTGGGGCCTTCACCAGTGGATTCGGCATAAAAATCTGCACCATTTACCATGTCACGGAAATGTGCCATACTGACGACATGTTGGAGCACCAAGCCAAGCACGGTGAAACCCTGTATACCAACCAGACCACACCAGACCACATTTTTGAAGCACATACCAAACCGCCAAAAAGTTCGGGTCCGGTACGAAAAAATTTGGCCACCTACCCCCCCCCTAACCCATACCATCGGTGATAAACCATCGGTGATGGTCCAGATCAACTGGACCCTGAAGTCTCAGGCTCTGGCGAACATGCAGGTCCAGTGGCGACCCAAAAGTGCAGGCAAGTGGCACCCGTTCCAGTGGGAGGCGATCCTCCACTGTCCGACGGCAGAGGGACACAGAGCGGTGCCCTCCTCGGTGAGCAGAACTGGAGATTGCATGCATGTGTGGCTGGCAGGCCGAGCGGACCTCTTGCGGCTGTTCCAAAGAACGCTCTTCAGGCAGGCGGACCCGGTACCCGGGGACGCTGTGCGGTTCCTCTACACGCTGCTAAACACACCCCCATGCGAAAGAAGATACGCATGACAGGGGGTGACACACAGGAGAGAAAGATTGGAGCGCATGGTGCAGATACCCATCGTCGTGGCCCAGTGGATACACCACACCTCTTCTGTCCTGTAGAGGATGGTTCGAACCCCGGGGGGGATAGAGATACACCAAACGACCCGAACCCCCTTTTTGGGCGAGAGGGAGAGAGAGAGAGAGAGAGAGAGAGAGAGGGTAGGACACAGTGGGAAAGGAACAAAGAGGAGCAGCAGAGAGGAGAGAGAGAGAGAGTGGGACACAGGAGAGAGAGCAAGAGAGAGCAAGAGAGAATGGGAGGGAGAGAGTGGGAGAGAGACCCACAGAGCAAGAGACGGGGGCTAACCGGCGCAAAGGGAGGGTGGTGGGTTCGAGCTTACCAGGGTATATGGGACGCCAAGACAGCACGGAACTGTAGTTCCGTAGGAATGGAAGTTCCGCCCGGAGTGCGTGTGTGTGTGCCCGATTGACTCCACTGGGGGCGTCTCCCTCCCTGTTGTAGATAAGTTTTTCTGTGACTGAGGTGCACTGCTCTAGTGCCATGTCTGACCTGCAAAACGCTTCTGGTAGATCATCGTCTGCAACAGCGCGGGTGGGGCGCGGGGGCCGCCGGTCGAAAGGCCCAAAGCGCCCGGCTGCTCCACAGGAGTGGGAGTGGGAAAAGCTGGTTGCGGACGACAAGCACACCCTAGATACCGCCTGGTGCATGCTCCTGGACACGCCAGGCCTGGCTGAGGACGTACCAGTAGAAAGCCGCACGCCTGTCCTGGACTGCGGCTTCACTTGCTAGAACTCTTCGTTGACGGTGACGACTACACGCTGCGCGGTGTTGTTTCGGCGCCTGCTGGGCGTGCCCATGGTCAGCTCGGAGTTCGTGACGTACAGGGACGCGTTTCTGTTCGCCCTCTCGGTGCACTGGGACGTCGACGTCGCCAAATACGACCTGACCCCCGAGCAGTCCCAGGCAGCTTTCGCTTTCGTGGACCTGCTGGCGGCAGATCTCACATACGGGCGTGCTGGGCTCACCTCTGGGGAGGAGGCCACGGCGGGGCGGGCGTCAGCTCCAGCGCCGGGGAATCCTGCGGACGCCGACGACCCCTCTGAAGGAGAACGTCCCGGCCACGCGGATGGCGAGCTTGAGGAGCCCGACAAGTATGCGATGACCAAGCAAAATATCCGGGCTGTACGGAAACAAGCTGGGGCGTCGCGCTGGGCAATCAGACCGGGGCGACTGCTTGAGAACATCATCATGGACACTGACGACCGCGAAAGTAACGGTGCTGGCATGGACGTCGACGGCTGGCGGAGCCAAGCAGCCACGGAGCCAGCGAACGGAGGAGGCAAGCTCGAAGTCGCGATGGAGGTGTGGTCTGTGCTGCTCCGCACGGAGGAAGGGGCACAAAAGCTTCTCAAGGACAAGCACCGCGAGGCAAAAGCCCGCCGCAAGCGCAAGGCCAAGCGGGCGGAAAAGCGCGAACGCAAGGCCAAAGACAAAGGGCGTGGGGGCGCGAAAGGCAAAAGGTCGTATTCTTCCTCGGAGTCCTCGTCGGCATCCTCGGACTTCTCCGATAGCTCCTCCGACGACGGTGGGCGCGCGGCGCGCAAGTCATCCAGCTCATCGACGTCACCGGACTACCAGAAGGTGTTTGAAAGCATACAGCACGCCCCTGGGGCGCCGGCTTTCGTGTGGATCAAAGGGGAGCCACACTTCAGGAGTCGAAACTCAGGGGACCTGGTGAACTGCGCGCGACAGCCAAAAACCCCCTGCCGCATCTGCGGCCACTGCCACTGGTACTGGCAGGGGGGGGCATACAGCTGCCGCGGGCAGTACGCGAAAAAGCACTGACTCGGCGATGGGCGGAGGGGCTCTGACTCAGACTCCCCGATCCGCCCTCGCTGCCCTCGTCCAGAGGGCCCTGCCGCGCATCCGACCGACGGACAGTCAACGCCCTGCGGGTGTGGGGTTGGCGGCGCTGCCGGGGCAGTTGTTGCAAGTGATCGAGGAATCGGCGTACGGACTGCAGATGCCATCGCCCTCTTGGAGGCCATCACACGGTACCGGGGGGCGGCCGCTGCCGACTTCGCCACCACCTACGACAGCACAGCTCTCTACGGATTCGCGAAAGACACAAGAGACAGCTATGGAGATGCGCTGCGACGCCTCGCCGTCACCGTCAGGCGACAGCCGGGTGCCAGCGCCCGGGAATGCCTGCAAGACCACATGCTTGGCCTCATCCGCACCACGGAATCGGACAGTGGCCCCCGAAAACTTCTCGCAGCGGTCAGGGTACTGGAGAAGTTCAAGTGGATCCAGCCCATCGTCTGCCCAATGGACTGGAAACTGGTCGAAGCCGTCGCCTCTTTCCATGAAAAGCGCCGGGGAGCCTCGTACAAATTCTGGGCGTCCATGCGAGCGTTCCGCAGCCTCTGCGAGCTCGCCTCCGCACCACACGAATGGGAAGTGGTGGCGCTGGCGGCACTCAGCATCGCATTTGGCCTCCGGGCAAAGGAAGCCGTCATCGCTTACTATGATGGATCCACCGTCCGCTGGCAAGGGGCAAAGGGGCGCAGTGGACCCTGCGAAGAGGTGCCAGGCCCCTGGACAGCCTTGTGGGCGCAGCGCCTCTGGGACCTCCGTGCGCGCCACGGTTACCACCCAGAGCGCCCGGCATGGCACAGTACTCGGCAGGGCCTGCACAAAGCTCTCAAAGACCTCGTCAATCGCCCGAACTCGGGCTGCTCGCTACTGCGCTGGCATGGCTGGCGGTGCTTCGGGAGCGCGCAGCTCCGCTGCTTGGGCGCCCCCACGGACACGCAATTGCGCTGGGGGGGCTGGGCGACGCCGGCAATGCTCCGCATTTACGCGTACCCCACGCACACGTGGGAGTTCGTTCGTGGGGGGCCGCTCATCATCCCCTCACAACAGGCGGAGACACTTGGCTGGCAGGAGCAGACGGGAACCACGTATCAGATCTGGTCACCATGGGTCCGGGCCGACCTCACCCGGGCGCAATCGGCCCCACCCCGCCCAACGCTACAGGGTCCTCCACGACCCGACGGGGAGGTTACGAGCACACCACCGATGCGGAAAAAGCGAGTTCGTACAACATCGAGCGGCACAGCAGGAGCACACGGAGCTGCGACCGCAAATTGAGTTGCTGGCGCGCACAGTGTCGAGCCTGGACGGTATACGTTGGGGGCGCCGGGAGATGGTCCGCACGGCTCTCGTTGACATGTACTTGGCGCTACTAAACATCGATGGAGGTGCGGCGGCAGCTCCTCTTTTCCGAGATGTTCTAGAAGGCATAGCGGAAAGTGGCCTGTGCCGTCCAGACGACATGCTTTACGACGACAGTACTCCGCTGCCACCAAAGAACCAGTCCCAGAAGGTGCCCGAGCAGGTGGCAGCCAAGGGCTTGGGCCCAACAGGACGCGTCAGCCTCGCGCGCAGCCTCTGGCGGAAATGTGTCCCGCGGGGGCTTCGGGCGATCTACCGTCGGTGTACCAAATCCTTCTCTTGCCGGGGGGCGGCACGCCACTCCAGCGCGACAGCCCCCCTTTCTCACATGTTTGAATCGGTTCACGCTGTCACGTGTGGCGCTAAGCCCACGTCGGCCCCTGTTTCTGCTAGCGCCTTTCTTAGACCTAAGTCTTCCGACAAGTGCAGGCTGCTCCTCAATGCCACTGCCATAAACGCTTATGATGAGCGTCCTCCTCCCAGGGTCAAGCTCCCTGCCCTCTCTGCTATCATGTCTCGCTTCCAGCACAGACCCCCTGGGCCACTGTACATGTGTAAATTGGACTTGACCAATGCCTATTGGAGTATCATACTCCCAAGACGGTGGCGCCGCACATTTGTAGTTCAGGCAGGCCAGCGTCGGTGGCGCTTTACGCGCCTGCCATTTGGCTGGAAGTATTCTCCAGCAATCTGCCAGCGCCTCGTTTCTAGGATTGTGGCGCGTGCACTGCGCGGCACAAATGTTGACTGGGATGTCTACCTTGACGACATCCTCATCACCGCCACTAGTCCGGCGGCAGCCCGGGCAGGGGTGCAGCGTGTGGCTGCGGCTCTCCGTGATGCGGGGTTTATAATTAGCCCCAAAAGCGAGCTGGAGCCTTCAACCTGCATCACCTTCCTCGGCAAGCGGCTGGACTCTGTTAGGCGCTCTGTTTCCAACAGCGTGGACATGCTCAAGGCCACGCTGCGTTTGTGGCTGCAAGGGGTCGGCACGGGGCGCATGCCAACGAGAGAGATGGCCCGCTTCCTGGGGCGATTACAGTGGGTCTTCAGACCAATGGGGGAGGCATCTGTTTTCCTGGCGGGGGCCTATAATGCCATGCTCCACCGCTCCCCATTTTTCAGCCGCACGCTGATCCGTGCCACTGGTACGGCTCTGCTCCTCTCCTTCCCGTCTCACGGTCTCAGTGACCCATCACATGTGCGTGTACATACTTTCTTCTCAAACGCAGCGCCCTGCGGACGGCGTTTCAGAATCGGGGTCGTTGGTTCCCCAGGTTTTTACAGATCCTACGTCTGTCCCCGCTGGGTCCGCAGCCTGCAGCAGGCAGAGCTATATGGCGTATATGGAGCTCTAAAAGCTGCAGTAGGCTGCCGGTTGCGTTCTGTGGCTGTGGGTATCGACAATGAGGCGGTCCGAGTCCAGTCCGCCTCCCTACGGGCGTCCACTGACTGCCCTGTACAGCTGCGTCTGTTGCGACGCATCTTCTGGCTGCGGGCGTGGAGTGGCCTGCAACTGTCTGTTTTTCGAGTGCCTTCAGCAGTGAACCCCGCTGACCCTCTGAGCCAGAAGCATGAAATGCTTTCCCGGGCCTCCATGCTGAGCCTCTGCGAGCAGCGTCGGGTGGCCTGGGGGGAGTCAGACCTGCCGTTTGACCGCCTACGACAGTCCGTCCCCACTCCCAGGGTGGCTCCATGAGAGCAGGTGCAAGGCTCGCATTCGCTCGCGGGCCTCTGTGAGTAGCACCGAAGAAGCAATGTGTTTTGGATGGAGAGTGTCTTACAGTGGAGGGTGCACATGCTTGTCTCCTGCTTTGATGCGCGGCGCACACACACGCACGGGGGAACTGTAGTTCCGTAGGAATGGAAGTTCCGCCCGGAGTGCGTGTGTGTGTGCCCGATTGACTCCACTGGGGGCGTCTCCCTCCCTGTTGTAGATAAGTTTTTCTGTGACTGAGGTGCACTGCTCTAGTGCCACCCGCCCAACCCGCCCTCTATTACCGTGACCTTCTCACGGGTATGCGTTCCAGTCGAACTGTCCTCTGGAGCCTGTGCTCCAGTGACTGTGAGTAGCACCGAAGAAGCAATGTGTTTTGGATGGAGAGTGTCTTACAGTGGAGGGTGCACATGCTTGTCTCCTGCTTTGATGCGCGGCGCACACACACGCACGGGGGAACAGTCAAGTGGTGAAAATACAGGGCGCCGTAGCGCCTCTGAGCCACAGGCTCGACACGTCGTCACGTGTTGAAAGGCCGAAGCATGACCGCTGCGAGAGTGCGGCCCAAGTGAGGCAGTTGGAAGCCAGTGGGCAAGGAAAAGTGGGCAGCATGCGCATGCATGGTGTCGAGCAGAAAAGGTAGGCGCCACACACAGTACAGCAATGATCTGTTGAGATACCTGACAGCAGGAGCACATGCTGAAAATTGAGACGCCTTTGCGCCACCAAAGGCACCTTTGCGCCCCTGAGGCACGAGTACGACACGTCCTCACGTGCCAGGGAATGAGTGCAAGACAGGGGCACGACCTGCAGGGCAAGGGTTAGAGTCTAACCGGCACTGTGGGTGGGTGGTGGGTGCGAGCTGACCTCACTGTTCAGAGGAACAGAGCCAATGCACAGTCAGCAACCACCTGGTGTGGTACAGAACTGGTCTACGCTGCAGTGCAGCAAGCATAACACTGAACAATGTGGTTATGACCATGCGCCTGTGACACGGGGGCGTATGCGAACCCAGTTTCCGTTGCCTCATGGCCCCTAACCCATACATCACCGAAAAGCCCTTTTCTTGGAGATTTCAAAAAGGTAAACATACCCCAACCTCCGGAACAACATTTTTGAGAAAATCAGCAAAAACTTAAAAAAAAACCTCCCACTTTGCATCGGAATGACCCCCCCCCCCCCCGTAAAAACGCCCATATATTTTTTTTCTGAGTGTTAGGCGATTACACTCGCGTGTAATTTTCCCATGTGACTGCGTTGATGTGCCCTGACAAGACGGTCTTTAAGGACACAGTTTGTTTCCTCTTTTTTTTCCTATTTTGCTGCCCCCCATAAAGACCATCCCCTTTCTTGCCTCCTACTGCCATCCCTCAGTCCTGTCACTTTCAATCACTTGCAAGATTGAGAAATCTAAAGAGGATCCACAATTGACCTAGTATTGGGGCGCAAGGTGGTCTTTTGCAACACCAAAAAAACAAACTTTGGCACCCATCGCATTGAGCCTGTCAGCTGGCACATAGAAAAGTTCCATCCAGATCATTGCTGTATGTAAGGCTTTCTAGTTTGACTGGCTATTACCTGTGATTAGTCATGCCTTGTCAGCAATGACAGCTGGCCGGCATTCTACTATGCATGTCGGGCAGTCCCAGCAGACCCTGCTCATGGCTGGCACTCGATCAGCTGGCCTTTTGAGGCTTGTCCTAGAGGTCAGGTGGAGAGGGAGAAGTGGTGTCGGGGTACGTGCTATGATTATCTGTGTGTGTGCATGAGATTTCCTTGCAGATCACTGAAATGTGCTTTGGACACACCCACCAGTCCATCCCCAATGGTTTCTGCCACACCACTGTAAACTCGGTTGTTGGTTCCCCTACAACCAACAGACATTGTTGAACATGCATACCAGGATGTGCATGTGTGCCAGCATGTGCCAAGGAGTAATAGCAAAAGCCAGTCACTGCTGACAGCGGACAGAATCGAAGAGTTTTGGGCCAGCTTGGGTGCTGTGTCATTAGTTTCCATTCCAAACCTTCTGTTTATTCTGTTTCTCTGCAGGCTCAAAATGATACCTCCATTGCCTGAGGAAGTATGGGATGCCATTGCAGAGTTTCTGCAGTCAGAGTCACTGAGTCAAGTTTGTAAGAGGCTGAGGAAAGTACTTGGGAGCCATCGTTATGTGAAGATCAATTGTGGGGCAGAGCAGATTGTGGCGTGTATAGAGGGACTAATAGGGAATGCGAGAGTACTGAATTTTGGAGGGCACTCTGTCGGAGACAGTGGGGCCCAAGCACTGGCAGCACTGAAGAAGGCCCCCTTGCTGCACACTCTGGCCCTTGATCTTCAGTCCAATTCAGTAGGAGACAGTGGAGCCCAAGCACTTGCAGCACTCAAAGACGCCCCTTCGCTGCACACTCTCATCCTCAATCTTTCCACCAATTCAGTAGGAGACAGTGGGGCCCGAGCACTTGCAGCACTCAACGAGGCCCCATCGCTGCACACTCTGACCCTTGATCTTAAGTACAATTCAGTAGGAGCCAGTGGAGCCCAAGGACTTGCAGCACTCAACGAGGCCCCATCGCTGCACACTCTGACCCTTGATCTTGAGTACAATTCAGTAGGAGCCAATGGGGCCCGAGCACTTGCAGCACTCAACGAGGCCCCATCGCTGCACACTCTGACCCTTGATCTTAAGTACAATTCAGTAGGAGACAGTGGAGCCCAAGCACTGGCAGCACTGAAGAAGGCCCCCTTGCTGCACACTCTGGCCCTTGATCTTCAGTCCAATTCAATAGGAGCCAGTGGAGCCCAAGCACTTGCAGCACTCAAAGACGCCCCCTCGCTGCACACTCTGATCCTCAATCTTTCCACCAATTCAGTAGGAGACAGTGGGGCCCGAGCACTTGCAGCACTCAACGAGGCCCCATCGCTGCACACTCTGACCCTTGATCTTGAGTACAATTCAGTAGGAGACAGTGGAGCCCAAGCACTTGCAGCACTCAACGAGGCCCCATCGCTGCACACTCTGACCCTTGATCTTGAGTACAATTCAGTAGGAGCCAATGGGGCCCGAGCACTTGCAGCACTCAACGAGGCCCCATCGCTGCACACTCTGACCCTTGATCTTAAGTACAATTCAGTAGGAGACAGTGGAGCCCAAGCACTTGCAGCACTCAAGGAGGCTCCTTCGCTGCACACTCTGACCCTTGATCTTCAGTCCAATTCAGTAGGAGACAGTGGGGCCCAAGCACTTGCAGCACTCAAGGAGGCCCCCTTGCTGCACACTCTGACCCTCAATCTTCGGTGCAATTCAGTAGGAGACAGTGGAGCCCAAGCACTTGCAGCACTCAACGAGGCCCCTTTGCTGCACACTCTGACCCTCAATCTTCGCAGCAATTCAGTAGGAGACAGTGGAGCCCAAGCACTTGCAGCACTCAAGGAGGCTGCTTCGCTGCACACTCTGACGCTCAATCTTCACCGCAATTCAGTGGGAGACAGTGGAGCCCAAGCACTTGCAGCACTCAAAGACGCCCCTTCGCTGCACACTCTCATCCTCAATCTTTCCACCAATTCAGTAGGAGACAGTGGGGCCCGAGCACTTGCAGCACTCAACGAGGCCCCATCGCTGCACACTCTGACCCTTGATCTTGAGTACAATTCAGTAGGAGACAGTGGAGCCCAAGCACTTGCAGCACTCAACGAGGCCCCATCGCTGCACACTCTGACCCTTGATCTTGAGTACAATTCAGTAGGAGCCAATGGGGCCCGAGCACTTGCAGCACTCAACGAGGCCCCATCACTGCACACTCTGACCCTTGATCTTAAGTACAATTCAGTAGGAGACAGTGGAGCCCAAGCACTTGCAGCACTCAAGGAGGCTCCTTCGCTGCACACTCTGACCCTTGATCTTCAGTCCAATTCAGTAGGAGACAGTGGGGCCCAAGCACTTGCAGCACTCAAGGAGGCCCCCTTGCTGCACACTCTGACCCTCAATCTTCGGTGCAATTCAGTAGGAGACAGTGGAGCCCAAGCACTTGCAGCACTCAACGAGGCCCCTTTGCTGCACACTCTGACCCTCAATCTTCGCAGCAATTCAGTAGGAGACAGTGGAGCCCAAGCACTTGCAGCACTCAAGGAGGCTGCTTCGCTGCACACTCTGACGCTCAATCTTCACCGCAATTCAGTGGGAGACAGTGGAGCCCAAGCACTTGCAGCACTCAACGAGGCTCCTTCGCTGCACACTCTGACCCTTGATCTTGAGTACAATTCAGTAGGAGACAGTGGAGCCCAAGCACTTGCAGCACTGAAGGAGGCCCATCGCTGCATACTCTGACCCTTTATCTTTCCGCCAATTAAATAGGAGACAGTGGGGCTGAAGCACTGGCAGCACTGAAGAAGGCCCCCATCGCTGCACACTCTGACCCTTGATCTTCAGTCCAATGCAGTAGGAGCCAGTGGGGCCCAAGCACTTGCAGCACTGAAGAAGGCTCCATTGCTCCATACTCTGACTGCACATTTAATTTAATGGGGTTTTTACTATTGCATGGTCCTATAGGATTTTGCAATGACAAGAGTTGTTTGAATTGGTAGAATCGGGTCGTGTTGATATCCTGCTATTTGTATGTGTGCTCCCTGGTACCCCCGGCACCCTAGTTTGAGCACCATGGTATCCATTGCTTTCGGATTTCTGTCTCAGCAAAATGGCACGACAACCGAATGGTATGAGAGGACGACAAGAGGGTAGCACTGTCAAGGACTGGCACCGATGTAGTGGAAGGTGTGCAGAGCACCACCAGCAGCCCCAATCAAGGAAGAAAAAAATGGCTCATCCCACTCAGATGTGTCAGCGTCCTCGGCGAGTATTCACTTGACTGCATCCAAATGGATGGCAGGGGAGGGCACAAGTATACCCCTTCCAACCAGAGGGCAGAAGTTGTGCATTCTGAGGTCTCATGGCAACAGAGTAGTTTAGTGACACGCACACAATTCCAAACTATGGTCTATCAAGTGTTGACTAAGTGGGTGTGATATACGGATTCAGAAAGCCGGTGAAAAAGGCTATTTGGAACACCCTGGGTTTGTATGCTGTACTGACGACATGTTTGAGATTTTCGTCCGTTTTGGAAGATGCCTGTGTTGCTTGCTGCCGCTTTTTGTCAACAGGCAGCTACCATGTCTGCAAACAAATGCACAGCACGTGCTGTTGCTTCCCCAGATGCACCACAGAAGCCTTTGGTTCACAAAAGAGCATGCTCTGGGGTGAAACTTGGATGAAGGTGACCGGGGAGCCTGTGAGGCAGGCCAAGAAGCCTCGTATAGCCGGCTTACAGCAACCTGCATGCACCCACGAGGACCACCAGATTCTGTCCACCATAGAGGCCGCTTCTTTTGCAACCCAATTTTGTGCTTGTAAAGTGCACCCCACAAAAGCTGCACAGCATGAATTCTTGGCCACATGCATTGATGTTGATTTGGAAGAAAACGTCAGGCACAGTGGCACAAGTACATTAGAAAGAGGGGGCATCAGACAACTTATTTCGTACCGCACGGTGGGGCACATTGACAAATCTGCAAAACACAGTTTTGCACTACTTCAAGATTTCACACAGAGATGTCGAAAGTGTGGCCAAGGACAAGGCAGATGCGGCTGTTGCCACCCCCCTTAGCCGTTTTCGCACAGATTTCAAAAAGTCTACACATACGCCCTCCCCAAAGAAATGAAATTTTTGTGCATTGGACCAAAAGTACACGAACCCTAGGAAAAGTGCCAAAACCCACCGTGTTGGTGTGTACCAAATGTCCCCAAGAGATATGCGGAGCAATTGGAGGAGTGCACTATTTGGCAGTGGGAGGACACTTCTCAGGTCATATGCGAGTAGGTTGTTACGGTGGTTGGCATAGGTGCTGGGCATGTCGGGCATACCGGACGATGAATTTATGGCAGCCGTGGGCGCTTATGCTAGTCGACAAGGGATGGTCCTTGATTTTGATGTTTTGGCCTTTGTGGCTGGCAAGCCTAAATCGCGGGTGTCGTCGACCGAAAGGGCAAAGCGCATGGTGGCACTCATGCCGGCATAGAGACCATAGTTAGAAAGTACCATTGGATGTCGCTGTTGCTCAGCACTATCGACGGCATCCAGCAATGACCACTTAAAGCAGAGGGCTGGACGAAGAGCCTGCTAGTGCAGGGCCATGCATGAAGTGCACATCCTTGAGTGCTTGCTTTCAGCATGTCAGCCACGGTCAAGGACTGTGCAGGCTGGTCTTCCAATGGGCAACGAGCATGCAGACCAGCCAGCAGCGAAGGGGGCAAAATTTCGCTGCAGCAAGTGACAGTGCACAAGACAGTCACGGACAAAGGCTCCAGAGGAGATGCCTGATGGATATACGGACTCTGATGTGTCGGGGGGTTCGAGGATCTTGGATGATGACTCATCTGGTGATGATTATGACTGTCCGTGTGACCAAGGTTCATCTAAATGCCCAATGTTGTTGAGGTATTAGTTTGCTAACCGGCACCCTGGGAGGGATGAGCTGAACAGACAGCCCAAGAAACATTCGATAGCTGCTGTGGCAGCGAACTCAAGGCAACACTCGGTACTGTTCTGAAGAGCGATGACCGTATATCTGTGTCCCAGGGGTGTACGGAAGCGAAGTATCTGGTGCTTCCTTTCCCCTGTATGGAAGCAAGGACACCCAAGTGCATGCGTGTACAGCCATCACCACCTGTCTGCCACCCACCACCACCAGCACCTGCCCTCAAGAGCTCGCCAATTTCTCGTCACAGATGTTCTGAGTGTCTGTTTTTTGTGCCTATTTTTTCCCTGTTTATGCTTTGAGCCGTCTGATTTCCCAAACCTCGCGTCCGCTTTCGTACCCAATCCCCACGTGTCCAAGGAGAGCCAGCACCTTCCGTCGAGCATCAACACAAAATGGGGGGATCCGCCAGCACGCCATCCAGGAGGCAGCAGCACCCCAACGGCAGGATGAAGGTCCCCGTGCCGCCAGAAAGCCCAAGCCCCAAGGACAGCCTGCGTCCCGTGCGGCCACCCCTTCTGTCCCGCAAGAGCACGGTGATGTGTGTCGGCCAGCCTAAGCTCGTCCCTGACAACAGCAGCCCCTCCTACTTCATCCTCACAGGCGACATCGGGGGCACCAACTCCCGCCTGACCCTCCATGAGGTTGGGCGCCACGAGACGGTGACGCAGGGGGGCCCAATGCCAGGGGTGAGCGTGTTCCACAAGGAATACCTGAACTGCAACTACCCAACGTTCCAGGACCTGCTCAAGACCTTCTTCGCCGAAGCCCCGGCCCGCACACAGGCGGTGGTGCCCGCTGCGGCCTGTTTTGCCGTTGCGGGGCCTGTGGACGGAAACGCTGTGGCCTTCACCAACCGCGCCGGCTGGGTCATTGACGGCAACGAGTTGCAGGTTCTCTCCACACGTGCCCCGCCCCACTACCCCAGGCCAATACTGTGCTCAGCCCCCACAGACTGGTGGATGAGGATTAGCCCTAGTGTACCAGGGGACTGGACGCGGGGGCACTCAGCTTTGGATGTGTTCCCCCGACGAAAGGGCGAAGGCGGCGCTGCTGGAGTGGACCTCCCTTGGCCTCATACCGCGTCCATGCACCACCACCAGCTGCGTGGCGTGTGGCACAGCACCAAGGCACGTGGGCCCCCCAGCGAGCGCCAAGGGGTGCTCGTGCCTGTGCGTCATTTTTCGGCCATTGGGGCATCGTAGCCCCTCGGCGGGTTGAGGGACATCACTCAGTGCACCCCCAGCATTCACACCCATACCCTGCACTCCCGCACAGTTCTTACGACCCAGAGGCAAAGCTGTTGTTGATTGGGTGGTCCTTAGGGACTCATATCGCTTTTTTTTTTTGTTTGGTCGAAGACCGCTGTCAAGGACTGCCCTCAACCGTGCAACTGCCATCGGTGACCCTCCAACTGCCAGGTTCTGGGGATAATAGCCCAGCGCACAGGGCAGAATTTGACTTTCACACATGCACACCTGAGGGCAAATGGAAAACAACGACTCATGGAAACAGCAGATGACAGACCGAAGCAGGAAAGCTGCAGGGCAAAGACGAAACCGATGCGACGGCCTTACAATGAATGTGTCCTCACCATGCCCCCATTACTGACCAGCTGCCCCTCAAAGAGCAATATTGCCCCCCTTGGTACTTAGATTCCCGCGCTTAAGGTCGGAACTGTGCTCTTTGGGCCCTTGCTATCACGTGTTATCATTATGCCTATCGCCCACGTGCAGGGCAAACACCCTCTTAGAATGGAGGAGAGGCGAATGCAAGCAGCAACGCCTGAATCCCCTGGAAGACTCAGCATTCAGGCTCTCTTTGGGGGGCACCTGCTTCAGTCAAGTGTGGCAAGCAGCACGTGGGGTGCGAGCGCTGCAGGTGGCGAATGTGTCCGTTAAGTGCCCCCACGTGAATGGATTCCAGTGAGCGCCCAGTGGATGGCCCTAGTTGAACCTCCCAACTTCAGCGTTTAAGAATGTCTTGGCGCACGTGCACAGGCACACACACAGCACGCACGCATGCACGCACGGATATATTCCTCCAAGGGAAGCCCACGGCGCCCCGCAACATCTTGGCCATTAAGGCGGAGATCTGGGGGCAAATGAAGCCACAACGCCTGGCCCCCAACGCGGCCATGATGGTCCTGGAGGCCAAGTTCATGCCGAAGCTGTTCGCTACGGCCAGCATGTACCGACCCACGGCCACCATCTGGCAAGCGAAAGATGCGTTGGTGGTACGGTGTTGGGAACAGGTCACAGGCACATCCCGCCACGCCCACACCGAGTCGCTGTGGGAGCCATGAAACGATGGCTACATGGGGCTCCGCCGGTCGGGGCACTTGTGGCAGGTGGCTGTGGCCCGTGAGTGGGTATGCCAAGGGGCATGGGCGAAGGACCACTTCCGGCGGGCCCCGGGGGCGGACTTGGCGGACCCCGGGCCAATGGTCCCACCGCCGTCACTGCCCCCACTTGCTCCGAGGCTTGCAAGTGGCAGTCGACCAGGCGGGCCTGCCCATGTGGCTCCTAGGGCAATGCCAGGGGACGACCGCCATCATTGCTCTCGCCCAGACCCCCCCCCAAGCGAGGTCCGGCCCAGCCGCGCCCACCCATGCAACCGCCCCCGGAGTTTAGGATGTACGACACAGAGTATGGCGCAACAATCCTGGTCCACATGCCCCGGGTAGTCTTCTCCGCAGCCCGAGTGCTGGGATACCACCACCTTGGGGACTTCTACACCCCGGAGGGCATGCTGCACAGTGCCAACGACCTGCGGGGGCGGGCACCCTGGAGCCGCACCGATCCGGACCTGGCTCCAGCAGCACAATGCCATGTGACAGCCCCAAGTGGGGGCCCCAACCGCCCGATGGCAACAGGCCCCCAAGACATGGTCGCCCGGCCCGATGTGGCCGGCCACCACCACGGTGGTCGTCGGCGGGTAGGAGGCCAAGACCACCCGAGACCTGGTAGTGTCCCAGCAGGGCCAGAACATACAAGTCACCAAAGCGATGGAGGTCGTCATGGCGGTTATGGGATGGTTTGTGGTGCTGCCTGTCTGCGAGCAGCCACGGCACGACCTTCCCAGTGACACCCACCTCCACCGACTGCTGATGAGCCTGTTGGACATGAGCACACAAGCCGAGCCCCCCATGCATGTGTGCCTACACGGTGACTAGCGAGACCACGCTCGTGCAGTTACAGGCCACAGGCACGGAGGGTCCCACAATGGAATGGCACCGCAGCTAGCCAGGCAACCACTACTGGGAATGGGTGGCTTGGGCGCAGCACACAGTGTTGACAGTCACTCACACCCCACCATGGGTCGAGCTTTGGCCCGAGGCGGTGGCCCTATTCAAGTCCCCCACCTGGTGCCTTACCCACAAGTGCCCAGGCCACCCTCATTGGGGCCTGCTCTACATGGCCCTACATACAACGGGGGCCCTACCGTCGGAGCTAGGCTTGGCGCTGCAGACCTATCTGCGGGAGCACTTCGGGGGACACGCCGCTGGCCACAATCCGGGGGGCCATCGTGTCCATTGACGCCTGCACCACCCTGGCGGGCATGACAATGGCGAGTCGGAGCTAGTTGGCAGAGGTCCCAGTACCGCACCGGAGCACGCAAGCGTACGGGCACAGCAGCATCTAGGTGAGGTCCGCCCGCGGCTCCTCCCTAGTCGCCGCATCCACCCGAACGTTGATGGAGGCTATCCAGTGGGAGGGGGTGACCACCACGTTGATTGCAGACCTCAGGGATAGGCGCTCCGCCCCCAGGGTGCACGCGTCTTGGTGGTGTATCCCGTCTCCACACTTCCCTCCTTCCTAGTAGGTTCGGAGGGCGCCGACTGCTGACTCTGAGTCAGGTACCACCCAGTAGGTGCCCTATTGTGCTGCCAGCTACCTGACGCGGATCAACAAGGTCAGATTTCTTCTTCTTGGGAAGTACCCACCCCGACGTTGTCATGGTTGCGTACTCCCCCGATGCACTCTCATATGCGACCTGCAAGAGTTGTGGTAGGAGCAAGCGGCGGTACCCGCGCAGGTGCGCTATGAGCACTGGTGGGGGCCCAATTACCAGCCAGGCTTGGGTGTGCCACTAGACTGGTTCACCAGTGACCAGCAGCGGCACACCGTGGCCCACTGCATGCGCAACTTGCCCACCATGACGGTGTTGGCAGAGCGCGCACAACACCGCAATGTGCAGTTGCACGAGCAGTGCCTGCTATGCGGTAGTGGCCCGGAGACGGCTCAACATGTGTGGGCATGCCCGGTGCAAGCCCACGAGTGGCGCCTGGCCAGGCAATGCCTGCACACGTGGCTCACTACCTACATTGGGCCGCGGGCCTCGCAAGTGTAGGGCCAGCTATGGGACCCTGCCGTCTTGGAGCAGTGGGTGGCGGCTATTGCGACGCCATCCCTACGCACAGCCCACCTGGGACTGGCGGGACCGCACGACATCGGGATGGAGTTCATCAGATGGGTGGTGACGGAGTCCCAGCACGTGTGGCTCTCACACGTAAAGGCAAGAGAGGGCCTCATCAAGGCCTGAGCAGGACTCGGGGGCACCATGGCGTGGGCCCTGTAGGAGCTGCAATTGCACCAACAAGTGGAGCGGCAGGGGGTTCCAAGGCGGCTTTGAACTAGATCCGCCACACGCGAGGGCGAACCCGACTGCCGCACAGGTGTGTAACACACACAACACATAGTGTGCTCACACACGCACACGCCCCTGCCCGTTTTGCTATTCCCGTAAGCAAGACATCCCGGCCAATGCCTTTTGGTAACAGCGCGTTCGGCACGCACGCACGCACGCACGCACGCACGCGCGTGCGCGCACGCGCAGGCACACACACACACACACACACACACACACACACACACAGAGAGAGAGAGAGAGAGAGACACGCACGCACGCACGCACGCACGCACGCACGCACACACAGAGCAAGCGAATGCGCGCCAACGCGCACCCAATGGAGCGGCATCGCACACACAAACACATGGGCGGTAAGGACTGAGGTTGGCTCCAATGGCCAGGAAGCTGAGAATCAGTGTGACAGAGGCTTCCGCAGGGCCCACCCAAACAATGAACTGATGGTTCTGCAGCCCTGCAGGAAAGTGGGAATGTGGACCCTTGCAGTTGCAGCATGATTGGCTGGATCCCCTGGCACACACACGTGCGGGCGGACGAACGGACGCATGCACCCACGCGTGCCGCACGCACCCACCCGCACCTGCACCCACACCCCAGACACACCCGCACACACCCATGCGCACCATCACACCACAGGACTCACTCCAGATCCCCCACATCCGCCTGATCAATGACTTCGTGGCCAACGGCTACGGGCTGCTGACTCTCTCGGAGAAGGAAACCGTCACGCTGCAGCAGGGCACCCCCAAAGTTGGGGCCCCCATCGCCTGCCTCGGTGCCGGCACTGGGCTGGGGGAGTGCTACCTCACGTGCAAGGACGGGGTATACGACTGCTGGCCCAGTGAAGGAGGGCACGCCGAGTTCGCGCCCCGTGGGGAGCTGCAGATCCGCCTTCTGCACTTCCTGATGGCCAAGTTCAAGGCGACCCACCGTGTGTCCCTGGAGCGCATCGTGAGCGGCAAGGGGCTGGTCAATGTCTACGAATTCCTGCGAAAGGAGTTTCCGGAAAAGGCGAATGCAGCAGTGGACCAGGTCTGAGCCCGAGGGGATTGGGGAGCATGCGGTTTGGGTCTGCGCCCCCAGGGATCGTTGCTCCTCCTGTCGTGTGTGTCTGACAAGGTGGCTGCCGACCAGCGGACGGCAGTTGAGCCAGACACAGACACAGACCAAATCACAGAAAAAAGGTTCCTCCTCACAGGCGACATGGCTCCAAAAGTTGCAGCAACAGCACCTCATGCCGTGTTGATGATGACATTGTGATTGCAGAACATTGCACTGCATTGAACTGAGTACGTCTCGCATGAGGTCAGGATCCTGCTGGTTATCGCAAAACCTGACATCATGGCCCATCCGCCACCACCGGACATGCGCTTGGAGTTGCAGGCTCACACATTTCACACAAGCCCTCCACCATGTGAGTGTATATGGTTCGTTTTCACTCGAAATATCCTCTACTTCTGCCCATGCTTCACTGTGTTTGTTTCGCATAGTTTGTTTTGCAAGTAACCAAAAGACAAATCCCAGCACATCTGCCGCGAGGGGACAGTTTGTCCCTCCCTCCCTCCCTCCCTCCCTCCCTCCCTCCCTCCCTTCGCCCTGCTCCTATGCTCCCAGTCCCGTCCCGCTCCTGCGACCGGTTGACTCAAGCCCCCTTTGCGTGCCCCGGTGGCGGTTCGCGCGCCCTGGTGGTGGTTCGCGCGCCGTGGTGGCGTTTCGCGCGCCCTGGTGGCGGTTTGCGGGCCCTGGTGGCGGTTCGCGCGCCTTGGTGGCGGTTAGCGCGCCTTGGTGGCGGTTCGCGCGCCCCGTTTGCGGTTCGCGCGCCCCGGTGGCGGTTTGCGCGCTGTGGTGGCGGTTTGCACGCCGTAGTGGCGGTTCGCGCGCCCCGGTGGCGGTTCGTGCGCCCTGGTGGCCGTTCGCGTGCCTAGGTGCCGGTTCGCGCGCCCTGGTGGCGGTTCGCGCGCCCCGGTGGCGGTTCGCGCACCGTGGTGGCGGTTCGCGCGCCCAGGTGGTGGTTCACGCGCCCTGGTGGCGCTTCGGGCACCCCCCTTCCCTTGCATCAGGAGTTGCAGGCGGCGGGCGACCTTGGAGGGCGCGTGGTGGCGTCCAATGCCGGCCATGACGACCTCTGCAGACAGGCCATGCACATCATGATCGATGTGTACGGGTCCGAGGCCGGCACCGTCGCACTGAAGTGGCTGCCCTTCGGGGGGCTCTACATCGCCGGTGGGCTGGCCCCCAAGAATCTGTCCTACTTCACCAACTCAGACCTCTTCATGAACTCGCTGATGGACAAGGGCCGTGTAACGCCGGCCCTCAAGCAGGTTTGTGGGGTGGACTCCGCCCTTGTAGAATTGCACGTCACGTGCTAACATCTCGACGGCCAGGCGGGGGCACCAACTGCTAAGGCCTATTGAGGGGCCTATTGGGGGACCTATTAGGGGGCCTATTGGGGGGCCTATAACTAAGTATAACGGGGCCTGTTGGGGAGTGCGTCGAAAAAAAACATCATGCAAGTGGTTTGTTGGCGACAGTGCCAAAATTAAACCTGAGATGCAGTGTTACATCAACATGTTACCGCCGTAAATGTGAAGGTACGGACGCAAGATGACTGTTTGTCACCATTTCCGCTGACTGGCTGTTGTGGGAGGTAATCTGTTTGGATCCTGATTTGTTTGGAGGGTTGTGGAGAGACGATTGTTTTGCGCGCAGCTGTGGTGGGCTGCCGAGGCACACAGCTTCTGTTTTGACTGTTGTGGCTGACTTGCTTCCATAATTACCAACTCCTGATTAGGACTCGGCTGTGCCAGGGAACTTCGAAACGGCCCCGCCACCAACTGCACAGTCTCCTGTGCCAGTCCAGAGACCTCACCAGGCCTCTTTATAGGCCCCGATTGTTGTTGCTGTCGGGATCCGATCTGGAGACCATCTTGGTAGACTACCTATCAGCAAGCCTCCTTAGCATAGTGGTAGTGCGTCTCATTCGTAATGAGAAGGTCGTGAGTTCGAACCTCACAGGGGGCTCACTTGTTGCCGGTTGTTCAACCATTTGATGTGCTGTCATAGTGATTTAGGAGACCACATCAGTGCTGGCCAACAAAGAACTCACAGGGGCTGACTTGTTGCCGCTTGCACGTTCGACGTGTTCAACCACATCATGCCGTGACAAATGAGACCACATACGCGCTGGGCAGCAAGAAAAATGTATCACCCACAACCAATTTTGACCAACAAACGGCTCACAGAAATGGCACTTGACAATGAATGCATCACACCGTAACCAACGAGCGGTTGTGGTGGCAAACGTTTTCGTGTAGCCGGGATTCGAGCAGGACTGCATGCTGCCGCGGCAGCGTTAGCAGTCAGTCGGGGCAATGTGGGGGCAGTTGGTGTTGTTGGTGTTGAACTTGGGAAGAGGAAATTCCTTGCATTGTTTGTTCCGCAACGGTGAGAGTGGGACAACTGCACCCACAGTTGCAGTTTCTGCCCCCGTGGCGTCCGCTCCGCTGCCAACTGTTTCGAAAGTGCGAAGTTGTCTCGACAATAGCTCACCGGTTTAATAGAAGCACCCCCACATGGCACAAAAAAGCATTGTTTTGAAAACTTTTTTGGGAAAAACCAGCCACGGAAAATCCGACTGCCACTTCATTTGGCCATTCCCCGCCGCAGGTGCCCATCAAAATCGTGCTGGCGGAGAACATCGGCCAGAGGGGGGCCCTCCTGATGGCCGTGCGAGCGCTGGAGAAGATGACGCAAGACGACGGCAGAGCCTTCCTGGAGCCGAGCGTCGGGTTCGCCGGGGAAGGGCCCAACGTGGCGCTCAAGCGGCAGCTGACCATCGTCGACGACCCGACGGCCTCGGACCTCAAGGGCCAGGACCAGCCGTACGCCGTGGGCAACACGCCCTCGATCGGCACGGACACGGAGGACGCCATCGAGACCATCCGCCTCTAAACCCGGATGACGTGCGGACACCACCCGCCGGGCGCGCCCGCGTCGCACCACGGCCCTGGTGCAGCGGGTCCAACCGCCCGGTGCTGCAGTGCGCTCCTGCGCGTCGCACGCCAGGGCACATCACCGCGTCCGGCACACGGCTGCCTGTCATGCATATTTTTCAGGCATGCCGCAGGGGTCAGCACGCAGCCCCATGAGCCCGGGAAATGTGACCGCGAGAGCATTCAATCGCAGGCTCAATAATGATGTACGACGCAGCGATGTTCCCTCGTCACATACATTGCGATTTTCTTTTCTGGGGGCGATCCGGAAATCGAGGCAGGCAGCCACATGGGGGCTGAGGCAATGCGGTGTCCTTGCGCTGCTGACTAACCAGCAGCGCAGGGTTCGAAATCTTGCATGTGCATGCCCCAGCCCCCCCACCCCCCCCCCAACGGCATCCGCCTCCCAAAAAGGATGATGCTGGGGATCTGAAACCCAATGCCCTGGCCCCGACTTGTGTTGTATGTACTCTCCTCTCCCCGGTGTCCATTTTGTGCATGCCTCCCTCCTGCAAGTCCATTTGCGCCACAGCCGCTGCACTCGTCCCCCATTGATGTGCAGCACGGTTTTCAACCCAGGCCCCCGAACTTGAAGCCCCAGTCCCAGTACCGCAAAATTTGGTTTGAGCTGCCTGTCGCAGTCGATGAACCGCATTGGGGCACCGGAAGAGCGTTTCCCCGTGGCACCTAGAGGCGCACCGGGCAGTCGCCTGGGAACTCCCGGGAGGGAGGGTCACAGGGAGGAGCCTACGGGGTGTGCATGGTGTGCATGGAGTTGGGTGGTCCGCTGTCGAGCCCCCTTTCGGCTCCGTGCACACCAGCTCCGGCCACAGCCGACAGCCGTGCGCGCGCGACGCCACAGTTATGCAGGCGCCCACGTTTGGTCACGTTGGAGTCGGCATTGAATCCATGGCGCGGGCATGTTTTAAGAATGTCGTGGGTGATGCTTATGGGGGCTGGTCCTTCGTTGCTGTAGCGCCAAGCACGTGTTGCAACGCGAGGGACACCAAATGAGCTGTCACCAGCGTACCGTTGCTGTAGTGCCAGGCACCGGCTAGGCTGTGCCCCCCAGTGTGTGTGGGGGCTGTCGCAGCAGTCCCATCGTCCCCCAGACCATTGCGATTGCGGGACGTGTTCTGTCGCAGGCAATGCTGAGGTACGGTCCGCAGACCGCCCGAGGGGCGCTGCGGGCGCGAAACGGATCCGCGTGTCCCCCCGCGCGGTCGCATGAGGCCCCCTGCAGTTTGCTGCAGGGCCATTACAAGATCAAAGTCGTTACCCTCCCCAATTCGCTTGAGGAGGTCGCAGCTGCATCGTTTTGTTTTGTTTTGTGCCTGTGCCAGGCAGACACGCCCCCCCCCTTTTGTGCCGCGGCACCTATCATTTGATATACCCTCCTGGCCCTGAGCCCGCAACCGCTTGTCCCCCCGTTGACGGCGGGAACACGGGCGGGAACACGGGCTATTTCTTGGTAGGATTCTATGGCAGTCAGGCAGATCCTTCGTCTTGCCGCATTCAGTGCGCGCGTGGGGATGGGCTGACCAGGCCTTTGCATAAGGTCAATTACCGGCTGCTGCTGCTAGGCACCACTCCACGCACATCTGAGCGCGCGGTGGTGTTCCAACGGCGGCAGGTGGCTGACGAATGGCTGTTCCAAATTAACCGACACAGCGGTTGGCAGCATCCCAACGCGGGTTAACGGACACCAGGCGGCAGCCCAACAACGGCTGGCAGCTAGCCAACACAGCCCATGATACACAGTCCGCTGCTTCAAGCCGAAGGGGGGGGCAGAGGCCGAACAATGGTCCGCATTCAGGCAACAGGTAGCCTCCGCAGGTTACCAGCGCTCGGCGCTTTGGGGGGCGCACCGTGCGCTGTGCGCGCATTGTGCCCGCGCTGTGCCCGCGCTGTGTGAAAAGTAGGCTATTTTCGACCCGCTGTCCCCGATGGCCAAGGCGACCGCAGTACCGACTGCTTCCCATACAAGCGGCTGCTCAGATTCTTACAGTCCAAAAATTGAGGCAATGAGTTGAGGCAAACTATATTTCCCACTAAAAATGCCTGTCTGAATCTGCTGTTTTTGCCCTGTGGACGTAGCTCCCCCGGTAGTGGGGGGGTTTCAGGGTGGTCACGGGAATGCTCACTTACTATTGGATGCTGTGCCCACGCTGTGCAGAAACGCCCCCTTGAAGCAATGCCTGTTGCCAGTCCACGTTGATTTGCTGGTATTTCCGGCCCCCTGTCATTTTCTCTGTCTGTTCTCCCTCCCCCATGACCCACGTTTCGGCACTGCTGGTGGTTTGCAATTCATAGGCGTGGGCCTAAGATGGCGTTTCCTGAACTGTGGCGCTACTGTGGCGTTTTTGGTTTCCACTGCGGTGATCTGCTTTGAGTTGGAGGTTGTGAGGCTGCGGCGTTTTGGCACATCGCCTCAACCGCCAGTGCCAGTGCTGCCCCAGGTTTATTGTCCTCTACCGCTATTTGTGTTCTGAGTGGTGGGCTTCTCTCAAGGCGAAACTGATATTTTCGATGCAGAGCCCAAGAGGTGTGGGGCTGAGTTCATATGAGGGTGCCTCCAGTGCTCGTCTCAGTGGCGTTTGTTTTATGTGTGCGTGAGCGCGCGTGCGCGCGTGTGTTGCTCAGTTTGTCCGGTGAACACACGCATGTGTGTATGTGTATGTGTTTGCGGTTGCATTTTTGAGTGTTTGTTTTTTTTTCGAAAGGCGCTCAGTTGTTGATGACTGTTTGAGTGATCTGATGAGATTTGATCATTTAGGCTTTTGACCACTGCCTGTTGGTCGGGCATGTTGTGTGTCCTGGTTTTGGTGTGTTTGCATGTCATGGTGTGGGTGTGGGTGTGGGTGTGAGTGTGGGTGAATGTGGCTTTTCATGGGTTCTGCCTGTTGACAGTTTTTTGGGCAGTATTTCTTTTCTTCGCTCTTTTCTTCGCTTCGCTATGCTGTGACACCCAAGTACGGGTGCACAATGCACACACAGCCGTGAACTATGATGCATCTGTACCCTTTGTGGCTTTGGTGCTTTGCTGAGGGCCTTGACTACGACAATCTGGGAAGCCACGCAACGAGGGTGGGCTCCACCGAGTTCAGCAACCCTTCTCAACCCAACTGCGATCACACAGCGTTGTCGAGGCACGGCATAGTTTTCTGGTCAGGATTGCATTTGACTGTAAGGTGGCATGTGTGTCATCCGGTTGTAGGGGGTGCTGCACTGTACGTCCCTGGGGTCTCCACAACCCCTTTTTTCAGATGGGTAGAGTTGCCTGAACGGTGCGCACACCGTGTAATGTTTTGGGATTTACCCATGGACCCACAAAAATTTTCCTTCAGTGCTTTTGGCACCTTAGATTCTGGAAGTCTGTCGTGGGGCTGCTTGACCAAAAGATCCAAACATGCACACACCCTGCGACTATGCCCCTATACTGACCAAATACGAAGGTTTTGCTAAAATATTTAATTCACGGCACGGCACGGCACGGCACGGCATCAAATTTCGTGCAAACGCCAAAAAAATTAATGCAAAAAAAATGAATTTCCCCCCACAAGCCACGAAAATGGCTGACATTTCGCAAAATTAGACAATTGATTAATTAATTACGACTATGACTCGGGGTGTCTTATGACTTTGCATTGTGCATGATCACTGCTTGTGGCGCTCTTTGCTTCCTATGTCATACTCTGTGTGATAGATGTGTTCACTCTCCAATCATTTTTTCTGTCTCTTCCCTTTGAGGAAGCAATTGAACAATTGAGCAATACAACATTTCTGGCCGTACATGATGGGTTCGTCACGCAAAACGGCACATTTGCAAAAAAACAAAAAAAAAAAAAGGCGCAAAAAAGAATTATGTTTTCCACCTTTTCCGGACAAAAACAAAATTTTGCTAACTATTAATTGTTTTACAGCTTCACAAAAAATTCGTATTTTAAGATTTTTCGTGTTTGATCGGTAGTTGCACACTGGTAGACAATTTAATGCCCAGTGTTTGCATGATGTGCGTTGTACCACCCCATATGCCCTTTGCGGCACTAGTGTTCGTTGTATCACACCCTAAGCCATTGCTCGTGCAGCTCTGAAACACACTGTCCATGTTTTGGCTTTCCCCTGGTGCACTGGTGTTCTGCATTGGGGTTTCAATGAGAGAGAGGCTGGAAACCGTGTGGGGAAAGATATCTATCCGTGTGCTACAACGTGAATGGTGAACGAGGTGTTACATGATTGCACAGCAATGCAGCGGCAGGAACAGGCAATGACCATCAAGAGGCCTCCAGGAATCAGCAGCAAGTATCCAGAAGCCACTAGGAAGGAAGAGGAACTCCTCAGGAGCCGGGAATTACAAGCAACCATCCCAAATTCTTTGGGAAACAATATTAACAATCTACAAACCAAGGCTCCTTTTTATTTGGGGGCTTGGTTGCAGGGGGTGTCACATCTTGCACTTGACAAACTGAAGTCACCTTACGCCATCCACCACACACCATAACGGATGGCACCCATGCCATGCATGGGAATCGCGACACAATACACACACCACGGACACAGGACGTGGGGCAGGGGGTATATGATGCGCTCGCCACGAAGAGGACTGAGTGCGGGAAAGGACAGACAAAAGGTTGTTACGTGCCCCCATTCGGGAAGTGACCCCACAACTGGAACTGGGCATCCTAGGGCCCAAAAGCCGCAGATGGGAACGGGTTCCCCACCGCTGGTATTGGGTGCGCATTTGGACGCACCTGGCCAACGGCGAGGGCAGTTGCCCTCCTCTGTGTGGACCCAGCACAGAGCAGTGAAACAGGGAAAGTCTGGGGGCTCCATTGGCACAACCTACCAAGGGAAACGAAAGGGTAGTAGAGAGGGAAAGATAGGCCACGGAGGGAGAGAAAGGACACAGGGTGGTCAGAGGCTGATGGGCACCACCGCCTATGGGGGGAAAGGGTCCAAGGGAAGGGCAGTAAGTGAGTGGCGATCGGCCAACTGGCGCCGCCAGCTGCAGACCAAAACACACCAAGGTGTCATACCGAACCCTCTTGCGGACGCCCTTGTCAGAGCAAAAGTCTGTGTTGTTTCTGCAACCTTTGGAACCATGTCCTATTTTGCCCTTTGTAATTTTACCCCACGTGTCAAAGCAACAGTAGGTGTTGTTTCCGCCCTCTTTTAGGATTTTCATGTTGCTCTCGCAAGGGGGGGGCGGTGTAGCCAGAAAATAAGGCAAATGATGGAGTATTTGAGAGCCAGAGGTTCTAATGGCAAGGGTTGGCGCACAAACTACTTGACAGCCTCCAGCCTCAACAATGAAAGTTCGAAAACTGATGTTTTTATTTTTTTGACCACCACAGCAGTAACAAGGACCACCGAAAGAATATTGTACACCGACAGGCCGTGCTTGCAGGGGTGTGTAAGACACACATGCCATTTTGCAGTAGTCCCTCCAAGATTATGACCCGCACTACAAAGGTCACACTTCAGATCCGCACTGCACGCTCTGCACGTACCCTTGTGCTGTTGCACAGGTTGTTTGTGATGGGCAGGGTGCGGCCTCTGCAGAGGGTGATCATTGTGAGTTTCTCTCTCGCATGCATCTGCCTGTGGGTGTTCCTGCAGCGTAATCGCCTGCCGCACATCCACCGCAGGAGGGGGGCAAACAGGGGCGGACAGGAGAGTGTAGCGCAGGACGAGGACCCTGTGCTGCCCGCGGCGGTTGACAGTGTGCCCACACGGCACCTTACGCATGCGAATCCCATTGTCAAGATCCAGATGCAAAGCGGGGGCACAATAAAGGTCTGGTTGCCTTGGTTCTTGGCCTCAGCAATTCTATCTTGCATCTACCTGTGCATGCTTGTATGTCGGCCTGGATCTGTCAGTCTGTCTGTCTGCATGTATGTTTGTTTGTATTTATGCACAGTGGGGGGCAGGGCTTCTCAATGCGCATTTTTCATGCGCGTTTCAAATTTGTGCGAAATTTCCCATACAATTTTCAGGCTGCCATGTGAAATAAATGTGTGTCGAAAATTAGCAAAATTGCTTGTTGTCTAATTGCCTCTGCCAAGCATACCCCCCCCCCCCCTTTGACATGCTGTACGTATAGAAGAGCTCACTGTACATACCTATGATGTTGGGAGCATGGACTCTAACGGGACTGAGCATCTACGGTTCGAGAACGCTATTGCCCTGCTGTAGACCCGCTCTATGTTGTTGAATGTGTTTGCGGCCCCCTTTGACATCCCCCCCCCTTTGCATGCCCAGTGACGGGTGGATACCCTTTGGACACCAGAGCTGATGCAGTGGGAATGATGAACCCCCCCCCCCCTGCCTTTGCAATTCCTAGGGGGGTCACTTTGACTTTTTCTGCTAACAAGTGGTTGTGGTCTCTTATTCTTTTTGTGCTGGTGCCCCCTGTTAGCGGTGAATCACATTGAGACATGAATGTATGTAACAGCACAGGAGCTCATGGTTGGGACCACTCTCGCAGCAAGGGTGCCCCACTGTTGCCCACTGTTGCCCACTGAATATGTCCAGGAGTTCAAGGTTGTTTGGGCTCGCCGACAGAAGTCTCATACAGTGCCTGTGGAAAGGGCACGCGCACAACGGTGACATTATGTTTCAATGGGACACTGCCAGCATTTTCCATTCTGCTGCAGTTAGGGTGCCACGGTTTTGTGGTGCAATCCCCCGCCCCTGGTGGTTTACGGGGCAGGTACCTGGGTAACTGTGCAACCATCTGCCCCAGCCTAATCGGCACTGAATATTGGGACGAAGCGGATGGTGAAAAGAGACTATAACCATGCACCGTGCTTTCTACATGGGACATGCTGTGCATGTCCCAAAACTGCGCCCACCACATTACCAAGGCACACTCATCCATACAATGCAACTTGAACGATGCACACTATGCGGGTTGAATTTGCCAGCCAAATTGGTACCCCCCCCCCCCCCTTGTATAAGCTACGCCCTTGTCCAAGCTACAGATGGGACAATGTGTGTCGCGGCTCCGCCGCGTGATACCTGATGATTGAGGGCGTAGGTCTGTCAGTGGGGACCTATTGCTGAACTTTCCACTGTTCTATGGCCAAGCTACAGTAGGCGTAGGGACCGTATTAATTTGGGACCTAATTTTAATTCGGTACCAAACGTAGTGCAGCCACATAAGACATGGGTTTGGTGATGGATTTGCGAGTCACATAGAGTCATGGACACACTTGTTGTGAGTGTTTGCCCACTTGACCCAGATAGCTCTGATTTTGGGGATGTTTGTGCATTATCTGCCCCTTGCTTGCACCAGCTCACCATGCAATCGTCTCTTTTTGAACGTGGGTGCCCGACATTGGTAGTTGTATGTGTCGCGCGCAAGCTACGCCCGTGTCCAAGCTACAGTAGGCGTAGGGACCGTATTAATTTGGGACTTTGGCGTAGCTTATACAAGGGTGGGGCGGGGTACCTCCAGCCCTAAACTTTTTCAAACTGAGTGCCTTCTGCCCTGACTGCCCCTGTGCATGCGCCACCATCAAACCCTATTCCTAGTCTACCACCTTTGCACATTTTTAGATGGAGCTGCTGCCCAGCGTGGCGCCGAACACTGTCAACAATTTCATCGCCCTTGGCAAAGAGCGCTACTACGACAACACTGAGTTCCATCGCGTCATCCCGAACTTCATTATTCAGGGTGGCCAGGGCCGGCGCCTGAACTACACCATCAAGGGCGAGGTCCCTCCCCGTATCCTTTGACTGCCTCTCCATTGTTCTATTGTGCCTCCTTTGCCTACGCAAGTCTTTCACTCGGGGGGGGGGGAGTCCATGAGTCAAGGGCACACCGATTTACTATGCTGTATGCCAGGCCAGGCCGCAGAGACAATGCATCGACAAGGAAGGAATGCATGCCATACAGCATTAACCTATAGCTTGGTGTCTGGTGTGGTTCTCCTCATAATTTCTATGCTTCACGACCTGATTCGCCAGTCCAGCGACCCACCTGATCTTTTGGGCAAGAGGTTCTGTGCCACCGAGGCCGAGGTCACTTCAATCCTTGCTCTTCTGGCGCCGACGAGGCCATGTGGTTTGTGTGACCTACTCGTCGGGAGAGGTCGTTTCAGGGGGGAGGGGGCGGTGCCATATGTGAACCCTCCGCGCGTGGATGGGGGGGCTGGTTGTCCACACGTTGGGTTGGGGGTGAAGGGGGCGGGTTCGAGAATTGCGAGCGGTGGGGAGCCCGCTCGTAGTGCCACTGTGACGATGTCCCCGTTTTTGAACTGCTCCACCCGCCGGCATCACGACTTTGGAGGCATTTTGCCTCCCCGCGGGCACGTGTCTTGGTTGGTTTTCGACGGGGAGGGTGGGGCGCGATTGCGTGGGTGGGGGCGGGATGGTTGGTCCACTGCTTAGGATTGCAGCGCCTGGCACCGGGCATGCACCCCCCTCCGGGCGCCGGCAGGCTTCGGATTTAGGCTGGCTGTCCACCCGTTGGGTTGCCGGTGAAGAGTGAGGGTTCAGAAAATTGCAAGAGGTGGGCACAAGCTATTGTGTGAAGAGAAAAGCCCGCTCCCTCCGCGGGGGGGGGGGGGGGGGGGGCATCAGAGGCCAAAGAAAAGGTTTGTGTACGTAAAATCGGCCTCAAATTTCCGGCCTCTTTAATAACTTTCATTTTTTGCCGGAGGCAAATTTTTCTGATGTTGGTTTGGGGGTCGGTCGGCCAGGGCTGGCCAGGGCCCCAAACAATCCCGGGGGGGGGGAGGGGGGTCCTTAAGCAATAGCCTGGGAGGGCAGCCAGCTGGGCTGCGTACCAGCCGGGGGGGAAAGATTTTTTGCGGCGTGAGAGTGGGACACTTGTCCCACTACTCACAAGCTTGTGCCCCTCGGCGTCCCTCCGGCACACGTTACCACCGCTTGCCTTTCCACCGTCCCCGTCAGTCTCGCTGTCGAGGGGTATGCCGGGGTGTCCCATTGTCCCCCCATTCCCACGGTCCCTCAATCCCCCCCCCCCTCCCGTTGAGAAGTCCCATTGTGGTTTTTAGAAGCCCCCGTCAGGAAAATTATCCTGCAGATGCACACCCCAGCGCGCACAAGTCAGTGCTGGAGTCGGCAAACCCCCGCATGGACTCGGAGTGTGCATCTGGATGCCCCTGGTCAACGGCACGGGCAACAGCCCGTCTCCGGGACGGCCGACCCCCGGAGTAGTCAAACAGGACAAGTCATCCAGGGGCTCCGTTGACATGACCAAAACACGTTTGGGCCTACAGAGGGTCAGAATGAGCAGTGGCGAGAGGCCAAAAGGCGCCGCCAAAGGCAAACAATCAGATACCGAGGCCTTGTGCCAAACCCCCCCTCCCGCTGTCCCTCCACGCCCCCCCCCCCCCAGTCCTTTCATAGCCCCGCGGCCGCTCCGCCCCCTCGCCCTCTCCGTCGCCCCTCTCCGTGTCCCTCGGTCGTCCCTCTGTCCCCCAGTTCAAGGCCAACGGCTTCGAGAACACCGTCAAACACACGCGGGGGGTCGTGTCCATGGCCCGCACGCACGACCGGAACTCCGCCAGCGCCCAGTTCTTCATCGTCCTCGCCAACAGCCCGCACCTCGACGGGGCCTACGCGGCGTTCGGGCGGGTCCTGCAGGGGCTGGACGTCGCGGACCAGATCGCCAACCAGCCCAAGGGCCGCGGCGACCGGCCCCTCAAGCGGCAGGTCATGAAGCGGGTGGAGGTGTCGTTGCTGGGGCTGCATTACGACCCTCCGGAGAAGGTCCCCAAGAAACCGCCGTAGGGGCCGGCCCGCCGCTGACGTCTCGCTAGCGTCCGGACACCGCAACGGATGGGGTCTGACTGAGTCGGATGTGGAGTGCCGGTGGGCCTGACCGAGCAGCACATCTCCTTCCAGACACCCACCGCCTTTCGACCTTTTTTTGCCTTGCACGAAGGAACGTCCCCCCCGCAGTCCACGGCTCACTCTGCGGTTGGGCCGTAACCGACGGCGGTTGGCGCAGTAACCGACAACAGTTGACGCGTCGCCGCTTCGCGGAAGCGGCTTGTCCCGGCGCGCAGTGTGGCTGTCCGCTGCTGTTTGCCCCCGTTGCATTTCTGCGGGGCATCGAGGGCCGCGCTGCTTCTGAGTGCGGGCCAAGGGGAGGCGTGTGCAACGGAGAGTCCTGCGGAGTGATTCCTACCGAGCGCCCATCCGTGCGCTGGACTCTGGGGGCCCCTCTGCGGTCTCTGAGGCCCGCTGGACCGACGCGCGGGGGGCTGCCCGCTGCGCCACCCGCCCCCGTCCTCGTGCCTCTCGAGGGGACCAGGCGCCACACTTGACGCTGCCGACGGCGGCAGTATCGGTTGGCATCCGGGGCCCGTACCCTGCGGCCCGCCGCCGCGTTGCGGAACAGGGCCGTGTCCGCAGGCGGAGATGGACGTGGCGGATGCGCGCGGGCCGCGGGCAGAGATGGGCCTGCCGAATCTGCAGCGTCGCGGTGCACGGCATCCGTGTTCAGCCGCTCCGCCACCACTCCATTCTTTGTTTTCAATGTCCATTCAGGAGCGCCTGTCACGCTGGCGGTTACGCGGCGAGGGCTGGCGGTCAAGGACCCCCTGTGGGGACCGGTCACCGGCTGTCGGTTAGGCAGCTGTTGGCATCGGCAAACGGCCCAGCGTGCAGGTGACCTGTCGCCTGGTGCTGTGTCACCCGAGTCACATATGGTGTCACGAGGTTTTGTTCTGTCGAAAGGAGCGCCCCGTCGGTGTTCGCGCACTCGGAGCGCCATGGCCTTCGGAAACGGATGCGAGACACCAAAAGGCACAGGGACGATGGCGCAGTACGACTGTCGCCGGGGCTGATTTCGACGCATTTCGCTGCTTTGAAGGCCGAGCCGACCCAGGGCGCTGCCCGGCGGCGCCAGCGGCACAGCGAGTGCGCGCGCGACGACCGTTGTGCTAGGGTCGGAGGAGCAACCCGCCGGACCGCCCGCCCAGCCCGCCAGTGCGACGCGCGCGCCAGTCGTTGCGATCCCCCTGGGGAAACGTCTCCCCCCCTCTCCTTGGGTTTGACACTCGTGGATGTGGTGCAGGCGGCCATGGTCACTGAGGAGGGGCCCCGGGGGCTCCTGGCCACTTACGATGGCCCATTTGTCGGGGACTCAGAATCCTAGAAGCCTTTCGCATGCCTCGCATGCCTCCATCCCGCACTCCCACAGCCACTCAGGAAACGCCCCGCTGGACTTCATGTTTCCTTTCCTGTGAGAGGTTGTGCGGACGGAACCCCCGGACTGTCCCTGCTTCACTGCTCTGGGGCGGGTCCACACAGAGGAGGGCAACGGCCCTCGCCATTGGCCACGTGCGTCCAGGGCGGCCAGAGGGGGGCCTGGGATTGCAGGTGGAAGTGGAAATTCCGGCAAACATGCCCTTTTCGGCGCCCACCCAAATGTAGTCCTATTCGGCATGATGGGAGGGTAGGGAGGTAAGGATGGGCAAGACCGGTAGATCAAGGGCATTAGGTGGGAGAGGGCACCGCTGCCTACGGAGGGAAGGGGTTCCAGGAGACGGACAAGGGTAAGTGGCGAGAGGACAACAGGCACCGCCAGCTTCCGACAGCAACCCACGTCGTCATTGCCCCTCCACCCCCCTCCCAGTGCGCCTAAAGGCAACATTCGGTGCCAGGCTGGTTTGCTCTGCGGAGGAGCAAGGCAAAGGACATTAAGATTGTCACGTTGAGCACGATTGAACTAAGTCTCGCATGAGGTCAGCATCACGCTGGTTATTTCAAACTCCCCCCCCCCCCCCACGCCTTTAGGTCTACACGCAACCTCAACACTAGAGCAAAGGGGGGCGTACCGTGCGCTGTGCGCGCGCTGTGCGAAAAGTTGGCTGTTCTCCACCACCGGGAGTTCGGTAAGTTCAGAAGATTGAAAGGACGTCATTGAATGGCTGCTGCAGTGGACGGGGCTATAGGGGGCAGAATTTAGGTCCCTGGGACCCATGGCAAGCATCAGATGTTTGAATTTTTGAGTTTTGAATTGATTGTGCATGATTCCGCAGGTGGGTGGTTTTCAGGGTTGTTACCTGGATAATCACCGTAATAATTGGCGCTGTGCGCGCGCTGTGCGAAAACGCCCCCAAGGAGACAGGGCATGAAGGGTGGCTTCAACAATAGCTCTGGCAAGAGGCTGGATGGGCTGCTGCGTCCTGATTGTGTTGGGTTTCACTCATTGATCAAGAACTGCCTCCCCCCCGCCCCCCTCGGGAGACTGCCGACCAACAGCCCGACACGAAGCAGTCGTAGTAGCACACCAGAACGTCTGCTCGCAGGCCCCTTTGTGTGGACAGGCTCTTTGTAGCTGCACGGAGATCCTGCGTGCCTGTGGCTGTCAGGATCTGACCTGCAGTCACAGACATTGTACTTTCTGTCCAAGCTATAGTTGCACAACACCCTCCTGAATTGCTGACGGCACATTCCACAAGGGGTCGGGATGGGATGCCCCTTTCTGCAGAGCCTGCCCCCCTAATAAATTCCCCAAAGTGGTTGCCCAAATTTGCTGTCCCCAAGTTGGGGTGCTCCCGAAACAATGGTAGGCAGCCGTGTAATGCAACTGGTGTCCCAGAACATGTCCGTTGTCCGGCCTGCTTGTTGATTGAGATGAGTTCTGGGAGGCCTTGCGTGTTGGGGGGGGGGGGGGTGGCACAAGGCCACAAGGGGGGGGGGGGGTAGTGGGGATGGGGGGAACTGCTCCTGAAAGGGATGACTTGGTGAACCCAAGTGGTAGCAGGCACAGAGCACCACGTGGCAGATCATGTACCCCTACACCCGGGGAGGTTCTCGGCAAGGTGAGGGGCCAGGCCCGGGGATCTGGGCCTTCTGGTTGCCGAGCTGCTGGGCACAGAATGGCCGAAGATCCCGACCGCATCACTGACCGCTGACCCTTACTGGTGTACCTCCGTCATGCGGTTGCCCCCCCTCCCACACCCACACCCGCACCCGCACACGCATGTGCCCACCAAGCAATGAGTAGCTGCTCTCAGCGTGCCACCTCACCAGTTTCATGGGGCGAGAGTGGAATGTCTGCCCCATGTCCCACTGCTGACAGCATTCTGCCCCTCCTGCCCCCCCTCCCCCCCATGGCGTTCATTCCTGTGAGTGGTTCAGGGGCAGGTGCATATGTTGCCATGCACACCAACAATATTTTGGGGTGTCCCCTCCGCAAAACAGTACACAACACTGATGTGTTACCCAGTTCATTTTCTTTGACCGCCCCCCCTCAAAAAAAAACATCTTAAGTGCGCCCTGGTCTCTGTTTGAAGGGAGTTGAGGGGTTGTCAAACACAGTGCAGGTTTGTTGCTGATGGTTGCAGCTGCTCAGGCCCTCCTGCATGAAGGATCATGCAGTGTGCTGGAGACAGTCAGCCCCTGGTAGCCGACAATACAGCCATGGTTGCTGATGGCTTCGATGATGGCCGGTGCGTAACCGAGAGCAGCTGCTGGCCGACCCACGTCCTGTTGAAGTTTAAGGGTATTGCAAAGAGCCGAGGGTGTTGCCATTGCCCTGTGAATGCAAACCAATTAAAACAGAAGAATATGTGGATTGCAAGGCGGACAGTGCTAAGCACCAAGCACAGGGAGCGCAGGGGGCTGGGGGCAGAGCACTCTGCACCCTACCTCTGCAACTAACCCCTCCCAACAGCGATGCGCACCTGAATGAGCTGCTTGATATGAGTGATTTGGACCTGAATTGGCTCTTGCCCTCCTTCACATGCGTCCCTCTGCCTTGTAATCCTACAATAAGGGGGCGCACTGTGTGCTGTGTGAAAAGTAGCCTGTTTTCCACTTGGTGATCCCGAGGGGTCACCTCGAGTACTGTGAAGTGAGCAGGCCACGCCAGCTCATCTTGGTCTGAGCCAAAAAAAAAAAAGTAGCCTGTTTTCCACTTGGTTTCCCCGGTATGGCAGGGGTTATGCAGCCATTGCTGTGGCCGGATGCAGCATGCGGTGCGGCTACTAGGCGGACTGGATGGGAAAGGTGTTGTGCTGTGCTGTGCTGTGTTCTATTGTATCAGTGTATGTTTCTCTCGGTTCGGTGAGCCCCGATACGGCAGTGGCTACGTCTCCGATACGGCAATGGAGACGTAGCCACTGGGTCATTGGGCATGGCCCTGGTATAGCAGAGGATATGTAGCCATCGTTGCACTTTGTTCCAAAGACATGAAGTTTCAAGTCGCTTGCGGCTTGGGGACTTAGTACAAGTGCAAACTATATGGGAAAGGAAAACGCAAAGTATCTTCAAATGACTGTTGGCCATGATGCTGGTAACCAGCACATGGGGTCCTATTGCCGTCAAAGGTTTTGAAGTGCAACCACCTCCTATCTTATGCTATGTTATCTTATCCTTTGTGTTGTGTCGTTTTGTGCTGTGTTGAATTGTATTGGGCGGCATGTTGTATTGCTTTGATCTCTAGATTTCTAGGTCCTAAGGGGCCATTTTTTGGGGGGGGGATCAGCACATTCACATTATATTTGCCACAAAAGTAGCACATTCACATTGTATTTGCCACAAAAGTAGCACGTGGTGCGTGTGCAACACAAATATTTCCCCATCATGGCATCAATTGCCCCCACTTGCCGACATGGACTTTTTGAAAAGGGCCCTGAGCTCTGAAAATGGTGAACACTCGTGATATGGATGCTCTAGTGTAGCCACTTATTTATTTTCATATGTCGCATGGCTGTCCCATGTGACAAATGTTATGTGTCGTCAACGTTTTGGAGATCTATTTTTGGACCACAACTGAGCGAGCCCAACCTTACCTGTATTCTTATGCTATGGGGGCGCCTTAGGCGCAGTGCGCGCGCAGTGCAACTATTTGGGCGTCTGGCCGTAGTAGAAACCCATACTTTGTGGTACTTTGGGCATCATTGTTGTTTGGTAGTAGGTTCTGATGTATTGAGAATATGGCATTTTTGGATGTTCACCCTGTTTCACCCATTTCTACCTTTTTGCACACATTTTTTGCTCATTTTCACCACATCCACTCAGGGTGCTTGCTTCGGGACATCATACTTCTCTCCTCATTTCTTAGGCAAACTGTCTCCATGGATCTCAATACTGGGATAGGGTGTTCTATACCCGCTCCAACGGCCTGCGAGTTCCTGCCACAGTGGTTGGGATGGCTAAAGACGGACTCCTCCATTTGGAATACCACCAAGATGGGTTGAGAGTGGTGAATCGGCAATGCAAGATGGAGTCCATCTCCTTTGCCATCGCCCTCCATCTCCACCGCCCAACACACAACCAAGTCCCCCCCCAAAGGCCCCCAGTCCTTCACCACACACCGCCACAAGAACCTGGAAGGTCCCCCTCAAGGTCCCCTCCAGTCGAAGACCGGCACAGCGATGACGTTGAGGTCGTGGGAACATCGTTTGGATTTGTCCGTTGGCCCCCGGGACATCGGCAGATGTTCTCATTGGGATCGCGAAGGGCCCAAAAGGAGCAAGGGGCATTATATGGATTGTGAGATTGGCTCCATGGATGGTGCATACAAGGTGCGCCTCCATGTGGCATGGCCATTTATCGGTTGAAAGACTTTGACCGAGCGACAAAAGGAGTACAATGATGTTCATGGTTTCTGTAGGGCACGTATTGAGCACTTCTTCGCACGCATGTGGCATTGGGGTATCGTAAGGAACATATGGAGGGGATCCGGTACTGAGTTGCATGAGTATGTCCGTATACTCTTGCATTTGCAACAATTTTTGATTCGAAGACGAGTACGGTACCCCCCATATGGTCCCTGGGAACACCTACCTGCACATGTATGGACCGCACCTACACAGGAGGCCAATGATGATGAGGATGTTGTGGGTGATGATGGGGATGTATGTGCCCTTTGTTGCAACAAGTCTGACCATGAAAAGATGTCCATGTGTAACAAGTGTGAACTGCAATATTGTACGGATTGCATTGACACACACACATGTGACAATATGACATTTCCTTAATTCTGCAACTGTGTCATGTTGTGCACACAAGTTGCGTATTCTCGATTTGTACTTAGTTGACAATGGAACAAAAAGACGGTTGTGTGTTGTTGAGGGTGGCAACCAATGCGTTGTTCATGGCTTTTCCAGTTGTGCATGATGTGTGTTATGTGAAGGGTAGGTAGTTTGCAATTTTCTTGAGTTGGGGTAGTTTGGGTCACCTAATTCTAATTGCGTTTCCAAGGGGCGTGCATGGGGGCTCTTCAGGGGGAACATAGTCTTAAAAGTAGCGCGCAGTGCATGCGCAGTGCAAGGATTCCCCCTATGTTCAAATGGCAAAAATGGAGCCCCACAAGATTGAAATTTTCGCTTTTGTCTAAATGTTGACATCCCACCTCATTAAAATAGGGGGATGCCTTTACACAGCCATAGGGGCTGGCTAGAAGGGGTAGTTTCGTTCTAATTAGAATTCTAACAAAAACGGGCGTTTTGGACACGTGTTTTGTGAGTGTTTGCCCACATGAACCCACACAGCTTTGATTTGGCAGATGTTTGTGCATTATGTTCCCCTTTCTTGCACCAGCTCAGTAGTAGTAGGAGCTGTTGTTGTATGTGTTATGCGCAAGCTACGGTTTTGTCTAAGCTACAGTAGGCATAGGGAACGTGGGGTTTCACTGGCCCAGCTTTCTGACCCCGTACCCCAGGGCAGGGCACCAGGGTAAGGGCTTTTGTTCCAGTGTGAGACTCGGACAGTGACCTCGGCCGGTGAACACTTTTGTGCACTGGATGTGTGTACAAAAAACAACAACAACACATATACCGCTTGACCACGGGAAGACTGTGTGATGATGCAAAATCTGTGGGTGCCATGGCACTGCCGGAGGAAAGAAGCCACAGGAAAGGACTGCACTGATCAAAGAGCCGGGGAGGGGTGTTGCCAGCCATTTGTCTGTGCACTGCTCTGACCCCATCGTGGCTGTCTTGATTGCCCTGGCATGGGCGGAGAATGGGGATGACAGGGACTGGGAGACAGGGGGATGCCCAATGGTTCAAAACGGCACAAAACTTGTTTCACATGCGCATTGGCAAGCGTTTTAAGCTACTTGGATGCGAAGTTTTTGCGACAGTGTCTGCACAAATAATTTTACTCGCTTGCTGCTGCTTACAGCTTGTTGGTGCTGCTGCTGCTTGCTGCCCCCCCCCCCCCCCAAGGACATCAAGGTGGTGTACAAGAAGATGGTCCTCAGACTCCACCCAGACAAGTCATCCAGGGGCTCCATTGACACAACCAAAATATGTTCGGACCCACAGAGGGTCGGAATGTACAATGGTGAGAGGCCAATAGGCGCCGCCAAAGGCAAACAAGCCAACACCATGACCTCATTCCAACCCCCGACCCCCCCCAAGAATGAAGATTCGCAGCGGGGTGAAAAAGCAGAGATGAGAGCGCGCGGTGAGCGGCGCAGGTGCCCCAGAGCGATGGTGGTGCATGCGACTTACTGCCACCATGCTGTAGGCCGCCCATGGCTGACAGCCTAGGGGCGCCCGGGTTTAGCACCCGGGCGAAGCGGCCCCCAGTCCACTCCAGCCCCCCCCCCCCCCCCCAATGGGGCCATGGTATATGCGAGCCCTGTATTTGCTTCATGGCCCTGTGGGGCCATGGCAGCTTGACTGAAAGGTCGGGTGCTTTGCAGTGGACGCACAGCAGCGGAGATGTGGGGGATGCAGACGGGCTGGTGTGCGCTTGTGCACATGAACACACATATGGGGGGGTCTGGGGGGCTGGATGGGGGAGGTCAAGAAAAAACTTTCGTGGTTTGCACACATATTTGGATTCCCTATGAAGTTCCGAGCATTTGGCGCATACACACATGAGTACCCACATCGTGTAACCACGAAATTTTAGCCCCCACCACCTTCAGTGCCAAATTTGGACCAAATGTGGTCGTGACCTTCTGAACGTGGGGAGGTGAGGGGGGGTATAGGGCTGCAGCTGCCCCCCCCCCCAACCCCCGGTGACTTCAAGCGTACACAGTCATCTCCTTGTGTGGCCAGGAATTGTAGCCTCTGCAAGCTTCCTGAGAGTCCCCCACATGCGCATTTGTTGTTGTTTTTTTTTCGCAGTGTCCTCTGATGCGCTCTGCCTGACTTCTGCTGCTGCATTGCCTGTCCCCTGAGTTCCGGGCGGAACGGGGCTTCTCTGAGGCATGGCCCTGTCTCACGCAGAGCTGCAGGAGCAATTCCCCCTGCTCCAGCCCGACACGATCCAAGTGGTCCTGGAGGACTGTGAGGACCTGGGGCCGTCACACGTGCTGAGCCTCCTGCACGAGATGCAGCAGGCGGATGACGGGGACTTCGCGGAGCTTCGGATCAGCCCCGCGGAGGTCCGGGCCCCACAGCACGTCCGCATCAATGAGCCCCTGCGCATTGTCGTCGAGGGCTTCGAGGCCGCGGAGGTCCGCGTGGAGCTCCGCGGCCCCGCCGGCTCCGGCGGACCGGCCCCGCGGCGTGCGGTGGTCTGGGCCGGCCTGCCCCCCCCGTACGTCTTCGTGCCGCGCGCGTTCGGGGTGTACGGGGTGCTCGCGACGGGCCGCGGCGGCGAGGCGCCCGCCGGGGCCGTGGTCGCGGAGTCGCCGGTGTACCGCTACGGCCTCGCCCTGGACCAGTGCGTGGACGCGGTCGTGTGGAACTGGGACGGCACGTGGACGGAGGGGCTGGAGCAGTGCATCATGCGGCTGCTGGTTGTCATGGACGACTACTTCGAGGCCCTGGACCGCTCGTTCGGGCCGTTGCTCGCCGCCATGTCCGCCTCCAGCGACCCCATGCTCAGCCACAGCGGGAGCTCCTTGACGCTGCTGCAGGTACGCACGGCACCCCCTGAGTCCTCGTGTCTTTTGACTTGTTTTGGTACTTGGTTTTGCATACAAAAATTTATGCCCGGGTCACAGCCAAAATAAAAGTGTAGATGAAGCCTTTTGGTACTAAGCGAGAAGCCCCACCCCCCCATTGCCCTGTATTGGATGGTCTGGCCAAACACGTGCCAGCCTCGAGCAGGGCCGGCCGGGTGCGAACCGACCAAACACGGCCCAGCCACGTGAAGTACCGACGCCATGTGCTGTACGTACCCTCGGGAACATCTGAATGTGCCAATGCCTCGAACCGCCGAGCATTGCTGCATACGCCTACCAGGACGCGCATGTGTGGAGCGCTTCTTGACCTGTGCGCGGCCCCCGTTGCCCTACCCCTCTGCCCTGGGGGGAGCAATTCGAGGCGACTGGCAATTGTGTTTTGCCCAGCAGCGGGGCCATGAACACTGGCGCGCTTGTTTGCTGCCATCAGTTGTCAACCTCGCAATTTGAGCTGAGTATGAAGTTTGATCATCCCCCTGCACGGGGGTCAAACCGGTAGACAGCAGCTGTCCCCAGTAGTTCAGATGCAGACCAGTTGTCGCGGTCGACAAAACTCGGCAGCCACAAACACATCAGCGGTCTCACGAGTGTACATAAGGCAAGGTCGCTTGGAAGAACAATCGTCATCAGAGCTGCCGAAGATTGCTGCGGAGGCATGCCAGGACGTGTGTATGTGGAGCGCTTGTTGACCTGTTTGCGCCCCCCCACGCCCACCCCTCCCCTGTGTGCAAGGTGCCAATACCTGCTTTACCCGAGGGTACCTTGCCCTTGGGGGCGTTTTCGCACAGCGCGGGCACAGCGCTGGCACAGCGCCAATTATTACGGTTATTCTGTTGTTAGGGTTCCCGGGAACACCCCTGCAAACCACCCACCTACAGAAGCACGCACGATCAATTCAAAACAGCATGCGGTGCAGATTTTGGGACCCTGGAACTCGTGGCAAGCATCAGACTTAAAAAAAAAAATCCCTGGTGTACCAGCAGGGGCTGTAGGGTGCAGAATTCAGGACCCTGGGTTCCGTGGCTACTGGGGGTGGAAAACAGCCGACTTTTCGCACAGCGCGCGCACAGGACGGGCACAGCGCACGGTGCGCCCTCTTTGAAGCCCTTTTTTATGTCAACACATAGTGTTTGCATTGCACAACACAGTCAAGGGTGCAGAAGATCGGATCACAGAACTAACAAATGAAAGTCCACAGAACTGCCAAACATTGCTGCATACGCATACCAGGACGTGCCTGTGTAGAGTGCTTTGTGACCTGCCTGCGGCCTTTGCGCAACGACCACCCTCTGGTCAAATGGCACAACATTCCTGGCCGTTGCACAAAGGGGGGCTTTGGGCTTTGGGCTTGTCTTCTCGATCCGAAGAGGGTCTTAGGGACCCACGGAGTGGTTCTCATTGGGGAAGTCAGGCTTAGGTGCGCCGCACTCACTCCCGCGCCACGCGGTCTGGGAGCGGGGCATACACCTCCGAGTGCGGTCGTGCATGTGCTGTGTGACGGTGCACCGTTGTTTCGCCCCTGCCATTGTACAAGGGGGAAAAGGACATATGGGGGACGGCCCGGACAGCGCGTGGAGGAACAGGGCACCTGGGCCGCACAGAAACACAGCGAGGCAGGCGATGGACGGCCTGTGGACAGAGGTGTGTGGACAGCAAAAACAGTCAAACGACCCCGGCAACAACCAGCACATCCTCAATACGCCAACTACTGGGCGCCGCTGACACGCAAACGGCACACCATGCCATATTTAGCACAGCCCCAACACGCCAACTACTGGGCTCCGCGAACGCGGAAACGACACCAGCAAGAGCACCGGCCGCAGCGGCCGACAGAAAGTAGCGACCCGACGCAACATGCGAAGGGAAGAACGGGTGACCGTCCAGGGCCCCGTAAAGGAGCAACAACCAGACGGAATGTCACACAGGGGGATCTGGTTTCGGCCTCGTTTTGGCACTCGGGGACCGGTTTTCACCGCCGTGCCCCCGCCCCACTCCCCAAGCCTGCCCCCGTTCCGCTGCGCATTCCAACGTGCCGACCTCGCCTGCAGTCGCGGATGGAGCAGAGCATCAAGCAGGCCCTTGAGCACCACGACAAGACCGCCGTGGGCAAGATCTCGCACTCGTTCGTGGGGCTGCTGGAGTTCTCGCTGCTCGGGGGGGTGCACCAGGCGGACTTCCACGCCGCCATCACCGACTTCGAGCGCGCGAAGTATGCGACGTCCCGCAACAAGGCCGAGCTCGCGGCGCTGCTGGTGGAGCTGCGGGGGGCCGGGACGCGGTACTACGAGCACCTCCGGGCCGCCGGGCGGCAGAGCCCCGGCGAGCACGCGCAGAAGCTGGCGGCGCTCGCGGCCGTCTGCCAGACCCGGGGCGAGGTCGACGTGTTCGCGCTGTACCGGCTGCAGCACGGGACGCTGAACCTGCAGCCCGGCGCCGCGGAGGGGGATCGGCTGGAGTTCCTGCCGACCGTCCCCCTCGCGACGATCCTGGACGACCCCGCGGGGCTGCGGCAGCGGGTCGACCGGTGGGCCGAGACGCTGTTCGGGCACGCGGTGGTGCCGGGGCCGCACAGCGCGCCGTACCACATCTCCAGCGCGTCCCCGGCGGCGGTCGCGGAGGGGGCGCGGATGCTGCGGGCGGTGCTGGCGGCGGGCCTCGCGTACAGCTCCGGCGGCGCGAACGACGTCGTGCCGACCCTCGACCGCTTCCGCGCGGCGCTGGCGCTGCAGGCGCCGTGCGAGCCGGCGCGGGCCCCGGCGCTGCGGGCGCGCCTGCGGGAGGTGGCGCGGATGCTGCGGGGCGGCCGCCGCGCCGGCCGCCGGTTCTCCCTCAGCGTGAACTCGGACGTGGGGCTGTGTCTCGTGAAGCTCGCGGGCCACCACTTGGACAGTTGGGTCGGGCCGGAGATGGAGGTGGTGTGGCGCCACATGGCCGACGCCGGGCAGATGTGCGTCTTCGAGCTGTGGTACCACGCGCCGCCCGACGGCGCGGGGCCGGCCCCGGCGCCGGTGCTGCTGGCGGCCGACTTCGGGCACGTCGTCGGGGACGTGGTGTACGTCGCCACGCGGTTCTACGACCGGGGCTATCCGAAGTTCGGGTCGGGGTTCCTCCTGGCGCTGGCCGAGTGCCGGGTGCTGCAGCAGCGCGGGTTCGTGTGGTGGGACCTGGGGGGCGTGGACCGCTGCCCCATGATGGCCTACAAGCGCGTGCTCACCCGCACCATCCCGCGGCCGGAGTTCCTGCGGGAGTCGGAGGGCGCGCGCGCGGCCGCGGCGCCGCGGGCGCTGCCGCAGGGGACGGTGGTGGCGGACATCACCGAGGAGCACCTGTGGTCCGGCGTGCGGTAGTCGCGCGGCAAAGGTCGGGAGGGGCGCTTGGGAGAGGGGTGCGTAGTGGCCCGGTCAGGCCCTCCGCGGCATCGTTGACCACTGCAGGCCCACCGGGCGGGGGCGACGCAGGTACGGGACCGTCCTCCAAGAACCAGCGTCTTCTTCTGTGAAGATAGGGGAGCCCCGGCCCGGCCCCGGCCTGGGGTGGGATGCCCTGAGCGTCGGGCAGCGAAACTGGTTCCCCCGCAGCAATCGGCCCGGTATCACAGGCCACTCAGTAATACACGCCCCCTGCCCCACCAGAACTCAGTAGGAACGTGCTGCGTCCATTGTGTGGCTCAGTAGGACTCTGCTCCATCTGATCATGTCTGAACTGGCAGACGCTGGTGGCAAGTCTGGTTGGGGGGCACAGATGCTGTGCCGCTTCCCCCCGCCCCGTTCACTGCATCCTCTTCGTTCCCATCAGACCTTTGGCGAAAGGCGCCTCGTCAGAACAACGCAACCTTCGCTGTTTTGAGTGGCTACGGGTGGCTGATGATGGAGCCCGCGAGCCCTTGCACTGGCAGTATCCCAAGAGCAATGACACATTATCGAGACATGAGCAACGCACTGCCGGCGGCGGTGCGGCAGAGTCCACCAGTGCACAAGAGCCGGAGGCAGACCGCGGCTGACAGCAGGAGCTGCGACGGTCTATGGGAGGCGGAATACTGCGGCAAAGGGCAGAGGGCTGCCCCTGTTGTGAAAGAGGGGGGCAGCTGTGTGAACACCAAAGGTCCGTCGGGTACAGGCACACTCTTCCAATGTGGCTCCTCAATTTCCGAACGCCATTCCTGTATTTCTGTACGACTGCTGTCTACCGTTCACGCTGATCACGCTGTTCCTTGCCTAGTTCCGACCTTGCAGCACTGACGCTTTGTCCACTGGTTTGCTACGACACGCAACTTGGCACTGTGCGCCGATGCACCGTGGCGAGGGAGGCCTCGTCTTGAGCTGCAGCCTTTTTTTTTTTCCTTCGGAGGGAACGTTGCCACGCAAGATGCACACCGCCAGGCAGACTGGCGCCACCCAACCCCCGCCTTGGGGACTCCGAGATGGCAGGGGGTTATGGAGCCATCGGTGATGCGTCTTCGTGCTCTCTGTGGGGCCTCTTCCCTGCCCTCGCTCGGGTACGTGCAGTCCTGAGGGTGATTTGTATATACGACGGGTCTGTCTCCGCCGCCTGCGTCCGACGCTACGCCGGGGCAAGTCTCCAGAACTGAAGTGAAGCCCAAACAAAACAGACGTCCAGAGCTGAACTGAAGTACAAGACAACGTCGGCTGCCGAGGGCTGGGGATTCCAATGATGTGTGCGTTCGTGGGGAGCCGCCTGTTCAGATACCCGACCCCAGCAGCCCCCCCACCCCCCCCCCAGGGAATCGCTTGAAAGGGGGGGGGGGTACCCCCCTCCCCACTGCACTGACTCTGCCCCAAAGGCATTCCCATACCCCAACGCCAGCCCCAACCGCTTTTCCAACCGCCAGAAACCGCCTCCCCCCCAACCGCTTTCACATCCCCCGTGACCGCTCTGCAACCGCTCTGGGACTGCCCCCATGGCCCCCCCTCTCCTTCAAGCAAAGCCCTACCCCCCCCCCCCCCCGCCCCGCCGCCCCGTTAAGGGTTGGGCCGAAGGAGTGCCATGCTTTGCAGCCCTGAAACAATGGCTGTGGTGGGACGCAGCGCGTTTTCTACGGGCGCTTACATGCGTCGTATTGATGGTGCGGCACGATTGGCCGCAGGTTCCAGGCGCAAGCAACAGACACGCCACTGCGCCTACCGACCGCTGACAGATGCTCCCGGGCAGATGTACATGCGATAGTGGAGCACCCCAACCAAGAAGAGGACACAAGTGCTGTGCGGCAGAACCTCTGGACTAACGGCTGACCTTGTCTATGGCGGGGGACATTCAGTCAATCGATGCCGACCATTGATCCCCCCCCCGCCCCGGGCCTCCCGCCACCAAACCCCTGCCGGGGTCTACAATTGCAACAGGCGGCCCCCCATGTGTACATGACTCCGTGGGTTTCGGAACTCTCTGAGGCGGGACCCCTGCCCGACAGGAGCGCGCCGGGCAAACGCTCCCCCGTGGACTCCAAAATGGAGGGTCCGGGGGGTTATGTGTTACCTGTGAGTGCAACACTTTTTTTTTTGCCCCGTCATCAAGTCATTTCAATGTGCGTTTGATTTGCTGAGAGAGAGCCCCGGCCCTGTTCCGATTTGTCCCAGAACTCTGCTATTCACACGGCTGGAGGGGGTGTTCGGTGCCCAGAGGTCCGTAATTGGACGTATGATCGTGTGGGGGAGGCTGGGGGGGGGGGGGGCGGGGGCATCTGAATGCAACTGGACCCTTGGTGCAGCACCAAGGGACCTCCACTGAAAGGGACGAGTTGGTAAACTCAAACTCAAAAAAAGGGAGCAGGCGCAGAGCACCAGTCGCCGAACTTACTTTGCGGTAACCCCCCCCCCCCCACCAACACACACATGTCCACTACAAAATGAGTAGTTGCTCTATATGTGCTACCTCATGGGGGGGGGGTCTGACCGTTGGCAGGGCGGTTGGAAAATTGCTCCAAGAGGGGGGGGGGCGGGTTAGAGCCCCCTGGACCCTGGGGACTGGGGGGGGGGGGGGCTTGAAAAAGGGGCTGTTCGGTCAGGGACCTACACTTTGGCCATTTCTGGACAACAAACTTTGAAAAGGAATTTTCATCGCCGGGGGACAACTGATGATTTTTTTGTGGTTTTCTTCGACGTGCGGATTCCAAAAATGCGATGTTCATTTTGTTTTGTTTTTGGTGCCTGACCGGGCCCACGCGGCTGCTTGGTCTGGAAATGGCATGGCCGGAGGACCCCACCCCCGGGGGGTGGGGGGTCCTGAAAAGGCGGCTCAAACGAACCCCCCCCCCCCCCCCTGGATAACCCCCCCCCCCCAGCCCAGGCCAATCCTTCACTGGCTTTGTGTGTGTGTCTCGTCCAAGGCCGCCACCCCAAACGTGACACACCCACACGTCATTCGCGGGGGGGGTACGTTCCGCTTGAGCACTGCCCATGTGCGCCCTGAACACCAACGGGTGGTGGTTCGAGATGCTGGTCTGCCTCCCTGCTTTCCAAGGATCAGCGGGCGGTCAAACGCCTGTAACGCCTGCACTGCCCTGCACCGCCCCGCCCCCTGCCCCTGCCCCTGCCCCTGCCCTTGCCCTTGGAGGCATATTGGGGGGGGGGGGGGATGGAGGAGGTGTGGCAGGGGCGATGTCGTGCCTGTAGTACCCTGAAGGGGAGCCCCGGCATAGTGTGCCTTCCGTTCCTCTCCGTCCATTTGTGGCCCCTGCACACTTCAGAGGTTTCCTTTGCCGTTTGCCACTTTGGGTAACTGGCGAAGCACCATAAATGACTGCTCCTTGCATCGCATCGGAGAACAGCGATGGACAATCGCGCGGCAGGGGGGGGGCCTTGAGCTTTTTTTGCGTTTGCGGTTTGCGGTTGCCCACGAATGGTGTTGGTTGTCTTCCGTGTGGACCCCACGGGTGTGAAAAGGCCAGGTGAGGGTTGCAGCTGTTGGGGGGTCACTTGGGGTGCGCACCGTGCGCTGTGCCCGCGCTGTGCGAAAAGTACCCCCCTCCCTTGTCCAAGCTACGGCCTTGTCTAAGCTACAGCGGGCGTAGGGACCGTATTAATTCCGTACCGAATTTAATTCGATACGAATGTAGTGCAACCGCAAAAGACATGGTTTTGGTGACAAATCTGCCAATGACATGGTGTCATGGACACATTTGTTGTGATTGCTTGCCCATTTGAATCAACAGAGCTCTGATTGTGGGGAGATTCGTGCATTATCTTCCCCTTTCTTGGTGGTGGCGTGTGTGCCGGTACTTGTACCCCCTTTGCGCATGCACGGCCTTGTCTAAGCAGGGGGTGGGCGTTGAACCGTCGTTTTGAGGAAATTTTGGGACTGCTGTTTTTGTGGTCCAGAATGGAGGATTGGGTGTTTGTAGAGCGTTTGTACAAGGAAAGAGGGGCTCAGTCATGTTTGTGATAGTGCATTGTGTTCATAACAACATTGTACCACACATTGCGACCCCATGCTGTTTGTTCTGATGTGATTTTCAGCCATGGCTAACATTGCTATCCCGGCATGGCTGTCATGTACGTTCGGAGCACTGGGGAACATGTGTCTGCCAATATATTTTTTTTATCCCTCTCGTCATGCGGACAAATACATCCATTTGGAGTACATGCGGAATGGGAAGGAGATTGAGCATAATGCCGCTTTTGATAAAGTGCTCTTCCCCATTCGCAGCCCCTTGCCATCCCCATCAGAGGGCTCCCCCCACACGTTTGCTGTCATGCATGTCGCGCGCATGCACGGCCTTGTCTAAGCACGGGGTGGGCGTTGAACTGCCGTTTTGACCTGACTTTTCGGACCGCGGCCGTGCTTGCGCAAGGGGGGGGGGGGGTATGTGTCGCGCGCAAGCTACGGCCTCGTCTAAGCTACAGTAGGCGCAGGGACTGTATTAATTCCGTACCTTGGGTAGCTTAGACAAGGGGGGGGTTAGTCTATTTTGGACCCATTTTGCCCTATGGCCAAGGTGACCGACTACTGTGTTCCCATACGCAGGACTGCTCAGATTCTTACTCAGTCCCACAACTCAGACAATGAGGAAAAACAAACTATATTTCCCACTGAAAATGTCAGACTGCTGTCTAAATCTGCTGTTTTTGCCCTGTGGACGTAGCTCCCCCGGTGGTGGGGGTTTTCAGGGCGGTCACGGGAATGCTCACTTACTATTGGGCGCTGTGCAAAAACGCCCCCTGGAGGCCGGCTGACTGGTGGCCCCACTCCCTCCCTTCATCCGCCATCCCTGTGCCGTGGTACTGTGCTGCCTCGTCCCCCGGGGCTCCCGGGGGTGAAGTCGCGCGGTGAGGGGGGTATCCCCCCCCACCCACCCACCCACCCACCAGGGGCCAGCGCCGCCCGCCACACTGGCGGGCTTTGGGGCAGACTCGGCGGCTAGCCTTGCTGGCTGCGTCCTCTGCTGTATACCACGTGTTTCAGTGGCAACCAGCGCGCCCTCACCAGCGGTGCACCGTGTATTGTCGCATGACAAAGGGACTGCGAACCGTACAGCACTTCGACATGCAACAACAAAAGGGCTTCGTTGACGGCAGGATTCGAACCTGCGCATGCACAGCACAATGGATTAGCATTGAAACAGGCAAAAACCGGACAGGTGTGCTGGAGCGCCAAAGGGGATGTCTTTGGGCCTATCATTTGTATGAGATTTCACCCAATTGATATGCCCACATTCCCAATCTGTGCATTTTCCTCGTTCTTCTTCCACTTTGAGGGATCCATTCTGACTGAATTGTCGCATCGGTTGTCTGACAAACCTGTCCGCAGGGCCTGGGGCTGCTCAGTCTTGGTGTATGGTGCGCGTGAGCTGTGCCCAGCTGGACCCTTTTGCCTCGTTGCCATTGCTGCCTCGGTGCCTTCCTGCCAGACGTCTCAGTACGCCACGTCGGTGCTGTCACACAATGCGATACCAATTTTTGTGCATCTCAGCTCAGACACACCGCTGCACTTGTGGCCTGAATGCACGGAAGACAGGTCTGAACATTTTGTTGTTCGGTTTGCTCGGTCCTCCATTTGAAAATTTTCAGGTCTATGAGGAAAAGTGCAATGGATGAAACAGGGTAAACGTTTGCAACGTGAAGGGTGATCACACAATCTGGAAAGTTGCAGGATCTCAGAGTCACAACCCGAAACACACAGATATCATTGCACAGAGGCTCTGAATTGTCGGAGCTTGATGCATTGGATTGTCAACCAATCCTGAGGGCAAGTGGTTCATGTACAATGGAGGTTTGTGGTTCAGATGGCAACCAACACATAAATTGCTCCGGCATCTAGTGACATTCAGTGCCGGGGCAATTTTAAGCACCGCACCATTTGTGTCAATTGCAAAGCGGAAATCCAAATCTCGCTGTTGATGCGGCCATGCCCACAATGTTGTTCCGTCTGTTCGAGGGCAACAGCATGGCAAATGTCCTTTTTCTTAGGAGGGGGAGGGCGGTTACTATAAAGGCTGAGTGGGTGTGACGGTTGGTACTTCCGGGAGTATGCAGTGATTTGAGTTTTCAGGAGGAAATTATTGACATTGTTCGTCCCAAGGCATCGGGAAACAGTTTCTTCGGTGACAGGGGCAGTTGTCCCTCTGCTGACCAATGCTGCTTATGCCCCTTGGCGTCCCTCCCACGCTGGCGCCGGCGATGCATCACGTTCAGTGATTCCCATGACAGTGGGGCTTGCTGCTCAGGGGGGGTTGCAGACCACCGAATGTTCCACACCAGTAGTGTGCAGCAAGTTAAGGCATTCTACCTTTTTGGAAAGGGGGAGGGGTAAGCATGACAAATATAGGGATGAGCGGTGGCATTTTGGTGTGTGATCATGAAATGGGAGGTGTTGCATCACCCTTTTTGAGGATGCATTGAAAGCCTTTACATGCCCCAGACTCCCTTGTACCATGGCTGGCCACGCTCATTCTTCTTCTTCTTCTCCTTGGTCCAGCCCCTATCTTTGGCATGCGGGGCCAATGACCCGCACTGTTGCACCTCTGGCCACCGGGGGGCTTTGCCTTGTTTGTTTTAAGAAGAAGCAATACAAGGCAGTGCATTGCAGTATTTTGCTTTGGCAATGAATTTTCTTTCCAAAGAGATTTGTTTTACGTTGTTCTTGAGTGCCACATTGTGTCACCGGCTGCGTTCTTCCATGACGGAATGATGGGTTGATCACCAGGCGTAGTTTAAGTTGTTTTTTTTTTTAAAGTTCACAACATGGGTTGACCCAAAGGCGCATTTTTAAGATGGGTTGATCACACATTGCACTACATTGGGTTAGGATATGCTTAGCTATCATGAAAATCGACCGTTCCAGTGGTGTATGTGGGGGATTGGGCTGGTTGTGGGTGGATTTGGTGTGATTTTGATGGGTTAGAATTAACCATACAATCCAAGTCAGGGTTGGAATAGGACTCCTGTTCTCAATACAGTGATTAGAGCAGTGAAGTGCAACTGGCCAGGCCAGACCTTATGATCTCATTTCGTACAATGCAGCATTCAAATACCCCGCTACCCCCATGTTGTTGCCTCCCCTCCTAGAAAGAAGACACATCCCGTACCTCCCAAAGTCCCTGATAACACGGTAGTCACACCCACCAGCTGTTGACATAGAACATTTTTCCCTCCAATACTTGCCGGGCCTCCTTACCTGGACAGCCTCATATGCAAACTGGAAACTTAGATGCTATGCGATAGTATGCACGAAGTCGCCCCCCCCTACCTCCCCCCACTACCTACCCCCCCCCCTACCCCCCCCAGCCTCCCCCTACCTCCCCCCCCTACGCCCCCCCCCTACCCCCCCCCCCCTACCTTTGGCTCGCTTCGCTCGACGCAGGGGCCAGCCCCCGCACCCCCCTTAAATAACATGACTCCTGCGGTGGCCACAGACCGCCTTTTGTGTGTTCCGCCTTGTGTGTGCACCGCCTTCTGTGTGTACCGCCTTGCCTGTGGCCCCTTAAATAACAAGACTCCTGCGGTGGCCACAGGCCGCCTTTTGTGTGTTCCACCTTCTGTGTGTACCGCCTTGCCTGTGGCCCCTTAAATAACAAGACTCCTGCGGTGGCCACAGGCTGCCTTTTGTGTGTTCCGCCTTGTGTGTGCACCGCGTTCTGTGTGTACCGCCTTGCCTGTGGCTCCTTTCATAACATGACTCCTGCGGTGGCCACACACCGCCTTTTGTGTGTTCCGCCTTGTGTGTGCACCGCCTTCTGTGTGTACCGCCTTGCCTGTGGCCCCTTAAATAACAAGACTCCTGCGGTGGCCACAGGCCGCCTCTTGTGTGTTCCACCTTGTGTGTGCACCGCCTTCTGTGTGCACCGCCTTGCCTGTGGCCCCTTAAATAACAAGACTCCTGCGGTGGCCACAGGCCGCCTTTTGTGTGTTCCGCCTTGTGTGTGCACCGCCTTCTGTGTGCACCGCCTTGCCTGTGGCCCCTTAAATAACAAGACTCCTGCGGCGCGTTGGCAGCGACGCGCGGTGTCCTCGTGGGGGGATTGTGGTCCTGTACGGGCCCGATGCCTTCACCCTCAACGTGGGCTCACCGGGGGGCGACGATCCCCATCCCGGGGCGGGGGTGCGCACGCTGTATCTCGATCCCTACGGGGAATGGGAACCGGAGGACTTGCGGTACTTGTACGACTGGGGGCTGGTGGTGGGCGCCGCCCAGCGGGTGCTGGCCACGGTCGTCAACTTTTGGGACGCCTTGGACCGTAAGCGGGAGATGCCCATCGCCCCGGCGGCCCGAGAGGTCTATTACCGGGACGACGACGGGTGCACATGGGACCTGGCGGTCCGGGTGCCGGCGCGCTTCGACCCGGCCTCCCACACATGGGGGAGCCGACCGGCGATGGCCGGGCTATGGCCAGGGGCGAGCCTGCTGTGGCCCGTGTGCGAGCGCGGGCGGCTATCCGCCATTCTGCCCCCGGGGCAACTCAGGCCCCCTGTCTGGGGCGGGACCCAGCGGGTCCTTTGGTACTAAGACCAACCTCTGCCCAGGGCCGCGGGGCGTTGGCCCCACGAGGTCCGCGGGGCTGAGGTGGTCATCATCGATGGGCCGGGTGGCCTGCCGCCGCGGCGTTTGGTTTGGCTCCTTTCGTACGGGCCGCCCGCCCGCTACATGGGTTTGTATGAGACGAGGGGGTCGCATGACCGGCATCAAGCGCGCCGGTTGCGCGATATGCTGATGGCCACCTTACGCATGGCCGGCTATCAGCCCCGGGTCGCTTACCAGGTATTGGGGTTGGCTTTGCGGCCACCTCGATAACCCCCTCGCTACGCCGCTTCCCAGGTGCGTTCCTGGGGTACGGCCAGGTGGGAGCAGTACTGCAGTGTCGGGATGCAGTGCTGCAGTTTTCCAAAGGCGTGCAGCTTTGCGGTTTGGGGGGACACGAGGGTGTGACCGGAGGGTTAGAGGGCGACTCCGCACACGGACACCTTCGGCAGAAGGGCTGTGCGCCGGGGGAGGGGGGGGGGACCAGGCCACGGACCAAGCCCCCGAGACCCGCCGGCCAAACGCCGCCCAGTCGGTAGTACCTGGCGGGCTAAGGGCCCACACCCGTGTGACTGCGTCCCCCTTCCCTTGGGGGGGTGGTGGACCGTGCCGGAAGTGGAGCCGGCGCTCCGCCTCGCCCCCCATTCCGTGCCCCTGGGGGGATCCAGCGACGTGTAGGGCGGGAGAGCATGCACGTTGTGCGGACCAGGGGACAAGGGGAGGAGACGAAGAGGAGAGCCGCCGCCATGATGCTTAGCCGGACGGGTTGGGACAAAACCCCCCTCTCGGTCGCCGGCCAGACCGATGAGGGCCGGCGGGCACCATGGGGATGTGCCGCGGGTGCGCCCTACCGGGGGACCGCATCTCCTCCTCCTCCTGGCCACAGACCGCCTTGTGTGTTCCGCCTTGTGTATGCCCCGCCTTGTGTGTGCACCGCCTTCTGTGTGTATGATCCTACCCCCCCCTCTCCCCCCCAACCCCCCACCAAGCCACAAAAACTTTTGGTGCAACGTTGAGACGCCTTTCCCGGATTCCCCGCCTGACTCCTTTCTACAGTCGGTGGCGTCTGGTTGGACTGGCCCATGCAGCGCTCTGCCCACTATGATATTGTCCTTCATGTCTACGTACCAAGCACCAATTGAACCATCCCAACCCACATGTTCGAGCATCCACCCGGCACGGGCTCCCGCAGGCCCTCACCCGCTTCCACCGGGACATGCCATGCTTGCACCAGGGAATTCTACATGTCTGTCCTGCTCACAGCGACGACCATTCTTTGTTTGTCATATGGTGCCACCGCCTGTCTGTGGATGTGCATGTTCCGTCACATCAGTTACACATGCCTCTCCTTCGGTGTCCCCTCTACCAGGCTACCTCGCAGTGGCAGGTGGAAGACGCCCACCTCTGGATGACGATACCTTATCATTCTCAGGACCAAGCCATCCGGTCAGGGTGGCTTGTCCGCTTTCGTCCCACCACCTTCCCCGTTCCTTTCTCCAATGATAATTTTGCGCTTCAACCTTCTATTCCGGATTTTTCGTTTGCGCCCCTCAATGCTGTCTTTATCCAGGATGCGTCTTGGTTCCCATCAGGGCGCCACTCTGGAGGCGCTGTTGCTGTTCTGGACATGCATACGAATCATTATATGTTGCATCGCATCCTGATCCCTATCTTCTGCGACAACTCATACCAAGCTGAGTTGTACGTTGCCTGGGTGGTCCTGCGTGCTAGGGCTAGTGCACACTGGTTCATGCGTGATGATCGATGGTCCCTCACTGATTCCAATTCCTATATCACAGCACTTGGATCTCGTAATGACAGTACCTCCCCTCTCGTTACGTCCCTCGTGATTGCATGCCGCTCTTTGGTCAAGAACCCCGCCCCTCCCCGGCACTTATATTCCCACCTCACAGGTACTTTCCTGGACCGCGTGATGGATGCTGTGGATAATTTAGCGCGAGAAGTGGGAATGTCCCAAACCCCCCGATACAGATGGATCCCGGAATTCCAAGACCTCCCGGTTCTTTTCACCCACAATGAGCGACAAGTGCAAGATTTCCAAGCTTTCTTGAACAAAAAGATTTTTGCCTGTGTTCTTCACCACCTACAAGTCCCATATCACCCCCCCCCTCTCCGAATGTGCTTTTGTATGAACGGGTTGTCATGACTGGTGCCATCAAATGGGGTACCCATCTACGAACAGTCGCCATCAGACAGGGCTTGTACAGCCCCCCTACAGTGGCCGCTTGTTGCATGTGTGGAGCCACTGTCACCCCACGGCACTACACTCGAGACTGCCCGCTTGTGGATTTCTTCCGCATTGCCATACACGCCCAACTGGCTATGGCTATTTCTGATTTGGTACCACGCTGGTCAGTTAACTGCGTTACGCTATCCGGCGTAGAGGTTTTCTACGGAAATTCTTTATTTGGCATATCGGTTGGCCCTGCTGCCCTATCCGGTCCCATGGTATATCCCTGTGCCAATATAGGTTTCACTGGCGAAATCACACCCGTGGATGAAAAGCTTTTACTCGGTAGGGGTATCACGCGCAATGCATTGCGTCATACATTGGGTTTTGTGTTGCGTAGCGTCGTCGCCATTCACTCTAAACATTGTTTGCTTGCCATCCCGTCCTTGCCTGACCACTGTGCTCAAATCTCCGAAAATGAACGGCTATCTTTGTCATGCATTGAACCAAATCCGGAGGAGAAGCTGCCTTCCGTCTGGTCCATTACCGCTCCTATGACCATACAATGGCCACACCCCGCCATCCTACGTTGGGTAGCTTCCGTGTTTACCATGTCATTATCTGTACCCCGATTCATCACCGGAATGGGAATCACCCAGCACCCTCCTACGCTATCCTTATACTGGTTTTCTGCTGCTCCTTTATAGGGTCACACCCCACCCCCGTGCTTCACCCAGATCCGTGAATGCATGTTTGATCTACCACAGCCGGATCTTCCCCCCTACTCCCTACATGGTCGAGTGGTTTGGTCCATGGAATACGCTTACCTGAGTCGGCATTTGAGCTTATGGCTAGATGCGTAGCTACGCGTTGGTCATCGACAGGCGGCACTCTGCCTCGTTATGCAACGGGCCCTCTCCCTAGTGGGTCTCCCGCCTCGACACAACTATGCGGACATCCTTGTGGCCCTCCTTGAGGTGGACTTGCACAAAAAGACGGCGTGGGCTACATTGTCTGTTTGAATGGATCCATCTGCGATTTTCGTTTGCGTGTACCGTGCCTTTGTCTCTGCTTTTGTCTCAGGCAGGTCCTGACCGAATCATCAAAGGGACTGTGCCTCATGGTTATCTCATCATCACGCGGATGGCTATACTCTAGGACTTGGGGAAACAAGACATTCCGAGGATCACGCAGCGTACACGTGGGACTGTTCCACCCGGGGGCCCTACGTTAAATCCGTAGATACCCGATAGGTAGGGACAGTCTGCACATCGCCTCTCATATTACAGTAATGGCCTCTAACCCAAGGGGCATTGCTGGGGAGTAGCGAATCCGGTGGCCTGTGAGGGGGAGTCATAGAGGGCCCCCCGTGTTTCCGCGCCCGACTGAGGCCACGGCGGGGTAAAAGCATAAGCTGGTCCCTCCTCGATTTTTCTTCTCGAAGACCAAAGGAGTGTCGAGAAGACTAGAAGGGCTTTCAGCGAACAGGTTCAGAACTATTTTCACCCATATATTGTCACGAGCAGCCTTTGTTTTTCCGATACGATGTGTGCATACCTCAATCGCCCACGGTACATAGCTGGATGCACTAGTGTGAACACAACATATTGGACTAATGGCTAGAAGTGCCTATGGCGAGGGCATTCAGTCAATGAGAACCGACCATTGCTCTCTCTCTTCAGAAGTGAGAATCATGGCCCAGGCCTGCGACATGGGGGGTTGGTAATTTATCACTAATGGAGGCAAACCCGAGGTGCTGAGTGGGGGTAGCCTTCGCAATCATTCTTTTCATGACGTGCATTGTGTGCTTTGTGCACTGTGTGCATTCCACACTAATCGCAGTGTATGCTGTGCGCCGTTTGTGTGGGGCATGGAGAGCGTGCTGCATTTTTGCCACGGGACCTCCCCCCTTATTTGGAGGGTGCGGAACTCGAAAAAACATGTTTTGGAAGCTCAGGAGGTCCGGCTCCGCAGATCCTAGGACGCCAACTACCCCCCCCCCCCCCCAAAAGGGGCCTTTGGCGCCAGCTGCGATGAATCTTCATGACTCACAGCAGTACCACAGCTAGTTGCCCAAGTGATTTGTACATGCTTACACCAACCCATTGTACATACCCGAGTCACACCGATGCTGTTGCAGTGGAAATGATGATTGTGCCCCAAAGGGGCCTCCTTTTTTCACCCGCCGTCCGGCAGGAGAAGTGAATTACGGCCATCCGCATCCTTGTATTGTATGTCTTCGTGTTTTGTGAAACCTTAATCTATCGTCGTTGAGGGTAAGGCCGAAGGAGTGCCATGCATTGCAGCTTGAACACGATGGGAGTGGTAGAATGCAGCTCACATGCACAGGCGAAGTGAATGTATTGATCAGGTAGGGCACGATGGACAGCAGGGTTACAGCATAGGCAACAAAGCCACTGGTCGCCTGCAGTTCCGGAGATGGAGAGGATGATACTCACGATCCCCTGCAGCATACCCTGCTGCCAATTGAACTTGCGCCCATGCTTGCGGCTGCCACCGCCTCCCGTACCTCCTCCCACACGCGGGTGTTCCCCCCTAGAGCCACGCAAATGCATGTGGAGCATGCTGACCTATCCGAATATACGGTGCCCTTAGAGGCGATGCCGGGGTCGCCGGAGGCCCGGTGCGCGTCCAAGATTGGCCATATGGCGCTTGACCCTGTGACCCCTGGTTCTGGGCCCAGTGACCTCACTGAGTTTGAAGTCCTGGTGGTGGAGACGGGGGTACGCCATGGGGGATTAGCCTCGTCGAGGCTATGTGCAGGCAACCCACCATCACGGTGGGTTCGCAGTTGTGTGAGCTGCCGGGTTATGCTAGGGGCTGGGTTCCCGAGCCCTCCCCCGCGCGCTCCGCAATGCTGTACACTATGATGCAGGTTGACAGGTCTCCAGGTCTCCAGAGGCCTAGACGGTTCATGGCCGAGCGTCCACAAGGCAAACATAAATTGCCCTACGGATGGACCCTCTTGTCATATAGGGTCCGGTCCAGCCAGTCTAACCACCACTTTGGCCTGTCGCTGATGTCGGGCTCGGTGTAGATATGGCGATGACCCCATGAATTATTGCTCCTTAAGATGAATTCCTTCGCTGTCAATGGACTGCCACAGGCTGACCCAGACAGGGGGGGGTTCCATCCCGACACGTAGACCCTCTTGTGCCATCAGGTCTATTGCAATGTATTGTAGGATGGATATTTCTGTAATTTTTTTCCCACTTTCACTTGGGCTTTTGAGCAAGCCCAACCTGACCTGTTATCTTCATGGTATGTTTGAATGACGGCCTAAAAAAGGAGGCCAACAACAGCAAATTCTCCCTTTTCGTTGAAACCCCTTGCCTTGCCTTGCCTTGCCTTGCCTTGCCTTGCCTTGCCTTGCCTTGAATCGAACCAAGATGGTCTCTGTTTTGCTTGCTCAACAGGTGAGGAAGCTGAAGGTGTTGTTGTTGGGTTATCACCCAAAGCATTGAAATTGTTTGCATGCGGTACAACCATGATGACAAAGATTTGCACCACCGCCGTGCTGAGGTGGAACGAGTGCGGTTTGTGATACAGTCACCTCCTGCACTTTTGTCACCAGCTGCCGGATCTAGACAAGCATGATGAGGTAATGGAGTCCCCGGTTTCATCTTCATTCTTGGAGCCCCTAGCACCTAGCACGGATGTCAGCTCAGCTAGGAGACACAGATAACCATAGCACATACTCCTGCACCACGTTCTCCCTCTCCCCACCTGACCTCTTGAACAAGCCCCAAGAGGCCAGCGCTGATCAAGTGCCAGCCATGAGCAGGGTCTGTTGGGACTGCCCAACAGGTAACACATAGTAGAATGCAGGCAAGCTGTCATGGCTGACAACACATGGCCAATCAGAGGTAATAGCCAGAACAAACTAGAAAGCCTTATATACAACAATGATCTGGATGGAATTTCTTATGTGCCAACTGTGAGGCCTGTCGAACATTGTTGCACCTGCATACCAGGATGTGCATGTGCGCCAGCAGGTGCAAAGCAGTCATAGCAAAGCCAGTCACTGCTGACAGCGGACCGGAATCAAAGGGTTTTGGGCCATCATTTTACAAGGCAAGGCATAGCACCTTTGCTCAAGCTGTGCTTTGGTGCTGTGTCATTAATTTCCATTCCAAACCTTCTGTTTATTCTGTTTCTCTGCAGGCTCAAAATGATACCTCCATTGCCTGAGGAAGTATGGGATGCCATTGCAGAGTTTCTGCAGTCAGAGTCACTGAGTCAAGTTTGTAAGAGGCTGAGGAAAGTACTTGGGAGCCATCGTTATGTGAAGATCAAATGTGGGGCAGAGCAGATTGTGGCGTGTATAGAGGGACTGATGAGGAATGTACGAGCACTGAATTTTGGAGGGCACTCTGTCGGAGACAGTGGGGCCCAAGCACTTGCAGCACTGAAGGAGGCCCCCTTGCTGCACACTCTGACCCTCAATCTTCACCAGAATTCAGTAGGAGACAGTGGAGCCCAAGCACTTGCAGCCCTGAAGGAGGCCCCCTTGCTGCACACTCTGACCCTCAATCTTCTGCACAATTCAGTAGGAGCCAGTGGGGCCCAAGGATTGGCAGCACTGAAGGAGGCCCCCTTGCTGCATACTTTGACCCTCAATCTTCAGCAGAATTCAGTAGGAGCCAGTGGGGCCCAAGCACTTGCAGCCCTGAAGGAGGCCCCATCGCTGCACACTCTGACCCTCAATCTTCAGTACAATTCAATAGGAGACAGTGGGGCCCAAGCACTTGCAGCCCTGAAGGAGGCCCCTTTGCTGCGTTCTCTGAGCCTTAATCTTCAGCACAATTCAGTAGGAGACAGTGGGGCCCAGGGATTGGCAACACTGAAAGGGTCCTCATCGCTGCACACTCTGACCCTGAATCTTCAGTACAATTCATTAGGAGCCAGTGGGGCCCAAGCACTAGCAGCCCTGAAGGAGGCTCCATTGCTGCACACTCTGACCCTCCATCTTCGGTGCAATTCAGTAGGAGCCAGTGGGGCCCAAGGATTGGCAGCACTGAAAGAGGCCCCCTTGCTGCACACTCTGACCCTCAATCTTCAGCAGAATTCAGTAGGAGACAGTGGGGCCCAAGCACTAGCAGCCCTGAAGGAGGCCCCATTGCTGCATACTCTGACCCTCAATCTTCAGTACAATTCAGTAGGAGACAGTGGGGCCCAAGCACTTGCAGCCCTGAAGGAGGCCCCCTTGCTGCATACTCTGACCCTCCATCTTCAGTACAATGCAGTAGGAGACAGTGGGGCCCAAGGATTGGCAGCACTGAAGGAGGCCCCCTTGCTGCACACTCTGACCCTCAATCTTTTGGACAATTCAGTAGGAGACAGTGGGGCCCAAGCACTAGCAGCCCTGAAGGAGGCCCCATCGCTGCACACTCTGACCCTCAATCTTTTGGACAATTCAGTAGGAGACAGTGGAGCCCAAGCACTTGCAGCTCTGAAGGAGGCCCCATCGCTGCACACTCTGACCCTCAATCTTCAGTACAATTCAGTAGGAGCCAGTGGGGCCCAAGGATTGGCAGCACTGAAAGAGGCCCCATCGCTGCACACTCTGACCCTCAATCTTCAGTACAATTCAGTAGGAGCCAGTGGGGCCCAAGCACTTGCAGCGCTGAAGGAGGCCCCATCGCTGCACACTCTGACCCTCTATCTTCAGTCCAATTCAGTAGGAGCCAGTGGGGCCCAAGGATTGGCAGCACTGAAAGAGGCCCCCTTGCTGCACACTCTGACCCTCAATCTTTTGGACAATTCAGTAGGAGACAGTGGGGCCCAAGCACTAGCAGCCCTGAAGGAGGCCCCATTGCTGCACACTCTGACCCTCAATCTTCGCAGCAATGCAGTAGGAGACAGTGGGGCCCAAGCACTTGCAGCACTCAAGGAGGCCCCCTTGCTGCACACTCTGACCCTCAATCTTCACCAGAATTCAGTAGGAGACAGTGGAGCCCAAGCACTTGCAGCCCTGAAGGAGGCCCCCTTGCTGCACACTCTGACCCTCAATCTTCAGTACAATTCAGTAGGAGACAGTGGGGCCCAAGGATTGGCAGCCCTGAAGGAGGCCCCCTTGCTGCACACTCTGACCCTCAATCTTCAGCACAATTCAGTAGGAGCCAGTGGGGCCCAAGGATTGGCAGCACTGAAGGAGGCCCCCTTGCTGCATACTTTGACCCTCAATCTTCAGCAGAATTCAGTAGGAGCCAGTGGGGCCCAAGCACTTGCAGCCCTGAAGGAGGCCCCATCGCTGCACACTCTGACCCTCGATCTTCACTACAATTCAATAGGAGACAGTGGGGCCCAAGCACTTGCAGCCCTGAAGGAGGCCCCTTTGCTGCGTTCTCTGAGCCTTAATCTTCAGCACAATTCAGTAGGAGACAGTGGGGCCCAGGGATTGGCAACACTGAAAGGGTCCTCATCGCTGCACACTCTGACCCTGAATCTTCAGTACAATTCATTAGGAGCCAGTGGGGCCCAAGCACTAGCAGCCCTGAAGGAGGCTCCATTGCTGCATACTCTGACCCTCAATCTTCAGCAGAATTCAGTAGGAGACAGTGGGGCCTAAGCACTTGCAGCTCTGAAGGAGGCCCCCTTGCTGCATACTCTGACCCTCAATCTTCAGTACAATTCAGTAGGAGCCAGTGGGGCCCAAGGATCGGCAGCACTGAAAGAAGCCCCATCGCTGCACACTGTGACCCTCAATCTTTTGGACAATTCAGTAGGAGCCAGTGGGGCCCAGGGATTGGCAGCACTGAAAGAGGCCCCATCGCTGCACACTCTCACCCTCAATCTTTGGAACAATTCAGTAGGAGACAGTGGGGCCCAAGCACTTGCAGCGCTCAAGGAGGCCCCCTTGTTGCATATTCTGACCCTCAATCTTCAGTCCAATGCAGTAGGAGCCAGTGGGGCCCAAGCACTTGCAGCCCTGAAGGAGGCCCCCTTGCTGCACACTCTGACCCTCAATCTTCAGCACAATTCAGTAGGAACCAGTGGGGCCCATGCGCTTGCAGCCCAGGGCTGCATACTCTGACTGTTAATTTGGACGCCTAGTTTACAGGATCACTACTGTACGGAATTTAGAATTTTGCGATGACAAGATTCGCAGGATCTGGCACAATCTGGATTGTGTTGATATCCTCCTGAGTGTATGTGTGCTCCCAGGCACCCCTGGCACCCCAGGTTGAGCACCATGGTATCCATGCCGCAGATGTCAGAGCTGTGCTGTGTTGGTCTGGGCGATCCTGTGGTCCGAATGATGCACCATGTTTGAACATTGCTGCTCTGCTGCTGTACATACAAACTATTTTTGCCTCCCATGGCATAAATCATGCACGTCGCATCAACCGCTGCATCCCACCCAATGGCGCACATACCCAGCAATCATGTTGTAAACTGGTGCACCCTGCTGGTTTTCTGCAGACGCCCGATACATGTTGGCTATTGTGAGTGGTTTTGGGCCTGGGTGAGTGGCAGACAGAGGGTGTTTGTGATATATGTCAGACTTCCGGGTGTGTTCTCAACCAACCACCCCCACCTCCCTGTGTCCCCATCTTCAAGCACAACCCCGTGTTGGGGTCAGTGCTGTGAGGAATGCGAATTGGTGGTTGTGCAGCAATCATTGGAGGTCCCTGTGCCACTCCTTGTGCAGTATGTGCGGCATATGACCCGACCTCACTGTGCCGAGTTGAGAGCCTGTGGGGGTTGGGGAAGTTAACTAATGTGCTCTGCCTCCTCTACCTCCTGAACCTTGACGTCTGCTTACCCTTCCGGTGCTATTGTAAGGTCACCTTATAGGTTTCCACCTTGGTGCTGTTCAGCAGTGCAATTTCCCTTGGGGTTATTTCATGACTGATTGTTTGCGAGCAGTGCGAGCAATACTTGTTGACGACGTTGTTGTCCACTACAAAATCTGTTCTGTAAAGTTGGCCAGACAGGACCTACGGCCCCACCCACTTGCCCACACATCTGTTTGAAGCGGCCTTTCACGTTCATTGCTTTGATTACTGCGTGGAGGGGCTAGGGACAACGGCGTTTGGTTGGTGGGCGCACTGGTCCCTTTCCCGGTTGTACGGGGTTTCCGCCCCCCCATTCCGCCAGTTCGCTTAGCAACAAACCACGGAGTTGCACGCCAGTGCTTGGGCAGTTAGAAGAGCGGTCCGACTGGGTCGTTGCGGTCTTCACTAACGGGGTGGCCATAGCACAGGTCCTGCAACTTCAGGCTCAGAGCCGCCTGGCCCACCAGCAGTATAACCTCCAAAGCTCGTCCCGCATGTTGTGGAACTCAGGGTTTGTGCTTCGCCTGGCAGACCACTCCCCGGACCTCGCAAAAGTCATGATTGAGACAAAGCAGGTCCCAAATGGCCCATTCCTTCGCCTCAGCCGGGCCCGCAAACCTCCAAAATCTTGCCCAATCCAGGACATCGAGGCAACTGGCTGCAAGTGGGAAGGAACCCACACGCGTGCAGGCGTTCTGATGCCTTTGGTTTTGCATGTGATGCTGTTGTTTGTGCAGCTTTTGTGATGCCTAGATTCCGTGGCAAGCGTGCGGGACGGCGGAAGCGCAGTGGCAAGGAAAGCAAGGCCCAATCCGCAGCCTCGCCCTTGACGCAGAGGGCAAGGTTTCAGGCGCAGCTGCAGCTCCAGCTGCAAGGCCTGCTGGCCCAGGTGCTGGTTAGGCGGGTGCTCCTCGGGCCCTAGGCCTAGGCCTGAGTGTATGTGTTGGTTCAGGTCACGCAACACGCGGCTCTTGGGCTTCTCCGCCACGCAGCCGCAAATCTGGCACGCAAACTTGGTGGAATGCACCAGGTCCTCGATGCAGCCGGTAGGGTGGCGGTGAAGCCGCCGGGCCAAAGGCACTTGTGCCGGGAGCGGTGGGAGGTGGGGTTTCCCTGGGCAGGGTCTTTTTGTCCTTGTCCCACCACCGCAAGGTGGCCGGGGAGAGGACCCCCTAGTTTTGGGTCTAGGGGATCCCCAAGCACCCAAGCACCCCAAGCACCAACGGCAGCAGCATGCCGCAGTATGCCGCAGCGCCAGATTCCGGGAGCTGTTGGTGGGGGTTTTGAAGCATGCCGCAACGAGCCAAAATTTTCACGTGGCGGACTTTTTTTTTTCATGACATGCCAAACCTGCTAACCCTTTGTTGCACAAATCTCCCAGAACTGGATGGTAGCTCAGTGGTCTATGTACCAGGTCCTAGTTTGGAGGGTCCTGGGTTCCTTTCCCGGAAAGGGCAATTTTTTTGCCTGTCAGTTCCTCTCTATTGTTGCACAGATCTTCGCTTTTTTGGTGTTGTTTTGACATGTCAAGTCCTGAGGTTACTCAAACTACCGAGGCATCACAGGTCTGGTTTTTGAAACCTGTGCTGCTTTCGGAAAATGCTGGTACCCTTAACCAACAGCTTGAAGCATGCCGCAGCGTGCCGCAGCGAGCCAAAATTTTCTTGGGGACCGTTGGTGCTTGAGGGATCCCGCAGGCTGTGGCGCCATTGGTTGCGCTATTCCGCGCGTAGCGGCGTCTCCGGCCTTTGCACCGTTGAGGTGCGTGTTGTGGACAGTGCTAGCACTTGTCAAGGGCCGCGCCCCTGTTGTATACTTGCTACCTTCCTTCCTTTCACCCAACTCAATTCTCAACCCACTGTGTGGAGCTTTGCGGGTCTCATTGGGGGCTAGCATAAGCGTTGTGAAGGTACTGGGACATGTGGTGGGGGGGGGGGGGGGGGGGGCTTGGTGTGGGTCTGAGGCTGAAAATGAATGCCCAAATTCTGATGCACTTGTCTTCTTGTGCTTTTGCAAACACTAGTTGAACCTTGTTTCAACTTTTGTGTGCATCTACATCTTCGGCAGCTTTTTGTCCTTGCCCACCCAGCCAACGCCCGGTTGCTGACCTTTTGTGCCTGTTTTTCACTTGGAGCCGCAGCATGAGCCGTTGGGCATCAACCTACCTCGGGGTCATGCCGCCCGCCCACCCATCCCCTGCCAGTATTTGCTGAAACCGACACCGCCGCGGTTTCTCAAGCGTGGTCTAACCGAGTTGACGCTTGCATTCCCGGGTTTTCTGCTTGTGTCCGTGTGCGGTGTATCACTGGTTGAGTCCCGCGCTGCGGAGCAGAATGTCAGCACACCCGCCCATGCTACTTCTGCCAAATTCTGATGCAATTGTCTTTTTGTGCTTTCCCAAACTGTTCCGTTTGCCCTAGGAGATGCCGACACCTAAAGATTTGTTCACGCTTGGGTCCATGACCAAGCAGTACAATTAGGAAGAGCTGGAGACGTTGCAGTGGCCGAAGGATTGGACAACACAAAGGAAGTCAACATCAAAGCGATCTAGCGCGGAACTGCTGAAAAGACCACAAATCATGAAGCAGCGCAGCTGCTGAATGAGGCAGTGAGCGGCACACCACAGACGTACGTCGCTTCAGGCAGGGCCGCGATGTTTGCGGCAGCTGCTAGAAGAAGCGGTGAGGGTCCGGAGTGCTTAATTGGTGTGGCCGTTGGGAATGAGCCGGTGTTGCGGACTGGCGCTGGTGAGCTGCGATATTGCACAACAGTGCGCATGCAGGAGCTGCTGGGGCTGATCCAGCCCAGGAAGAGGTTGCAGACCATTGCCGACAAGCTGGTGCTAATAGTGACGAAGACCGCAATGGATGGGGCGCTGCACGCATTGAGCAGATAGGAGCCAGCAGCCGAGCGTGCACCCCAGCGCCGAAGAAGAAGTCAACCGTAGAGCGGGCGCCGCAGTAGGGCCCGCAGAAATAACAAGAAGAAGAAGAAGTGGGCAGAAGAGGTGAGAGGAAGAAGTGGGAAGAAAGGTCACGCGGCGAACAGAAACACAAGAAACAATGAGAAAGAGGAGAGGAAGGCAAAACTCAAGTTTCGCAAGAAACTTTAGTTTTCCCTCAGCAGGCGGGGGGGGGGGGGGTGTCAAATGTAGCTTTGTTCACTACAGCTTGATAATTTCTGTGTTACTGTTTTGATTGCTGCCTCGGGTATCTCAAAGCCCGCACTGATTTGCGCCACTTCAAGGACCCGTGGGTCAGGCGCAGCCATATGTGTCTATGGCTAAATGCTGTCCGCCAGGAACATTTCACCCATGTGTGGAATGATTTTTGCAGTTGTGTTTTTGTTGGGGAACATGGACAAGGGCAGTCAGTTGGACAGAGCAGACGGACAGCAGGCTAGGAAAAACGAGAAGTGGGAAGAAGAAAAAAAGAGAAAAAGAAAAACTCAAGAAAAAAAAGAAACACTCGGCGGATAGAAAGGAAAAACTCAGCGAAAAAAGGCACAGCGCAGAAGCAGAAGGTGGCCAGTGGTCAGCGCACCACGGCAGTGGTGGCTGCACTGATATGTGTGCCCTACTGGTTCGTGCCGCCTATCATTGTTTGGTTCGGGGGCACAAGACCGCGCGAACCCCCACACCGACATCCCCCTTCACCATGCACGCACACTGGAGGAGGTGGCCGGCCCTCCAATGTGTGGTGGTGGGCCAGTGTCGGGGAAGCGGCGTGCGCTGTGGTGTGGCCGCAGTGTTGGGGCAGCGGGACCAAGAGGGGGAGGATGGGAGCGAAGATGGGAAGATGAGAAGGAAGGGAAAAGAGACAGCCGGGTGTGGGAGCCAAGGGATGGGAACGTGAAGAGGAGGAAGAGAAGGGATTGGAATGGGTGGAGAAGGAGAAGAAAAGGGACAGCTAGAGTGGGAGGCAAGGGATGGGAACAGGAAAGGGAAGGAAAAAAGAAGGGATGGCGATGCAAGGGCAATGCACAGGCGATGCAGGGGCGATGCGCGGAGGACCCGTGGGCCTAATTGCGGCAGCCACACGGATTAGGAGGTGACCCGAGGTGGAAAGGGAGGAGGGAGGAGGAGAACAATGCGGTTGTGCAGTCTGACCAACTACTGCACATGATAGGGCTGGCTAACTAGCACAAGGTACAAACAAGGAGGCAAACAGGCCAAGTGACCGTGACCCAAAACAAGGGAGGAAGGGAGGCAGGATGGGTGACGAAGAGGGATTGAGAAGAGGAGGCAAGAGGGAAGGATGTGCGGGCGAGAATGGCAGGCAATCGCCGCTGAGCCCCTACCAAACCGTACCGCTGATGTCTCCTCCGGCAGCATTGACACGCCGGCAGCCGTCGCCCCAGTCACCACCAAAGCGAAGCCCCTGCAACCGCACACGCCACTTGAAGGATCCCGGACCTACCTCTACGGCAACGTGAACAACCCCACCAGAACGGTATGCTATTGGCGGGGATGTGGACGTGACCGGCCGGCGCCCACCACCAACACCACCGTCACCGTTGACCCATCAGGGAGGATTGTCTGTGCCTCTGTCATCGGCGGCCCCACCGACATGTCCCACACTCACGCTGCTATGGCCGCCTCCGCGGGCAACACCACCCCCCTGCACGACCAGCTAGCCCCTCTCAACGGGGCCCAACCTTCAGCCGCCGGCGCTCGCCGTGCCCTCCCCCTCTTCGAGAGCGGTGCTGCATGCTACCGCTACCTCTTCACGCCGCAAGACGAAAGGCACTCTCCCAACATGTCCGATTTGCCAGGCGTGCCTGCCCCAGCTACTGTTGCCTGTCCCGACACGCCCGCCAAGCCGGTAACCCCTACAAATTGGCAACCGAGCGCCAAGCGCCGACCAAGGAGGCCTGGCAGTCCGCATACGCACCCGAACAGGCCCGCCCCTACCCGCAAGCCAAGGACCGCATCACACCATACGAGGAGACCCCCCACCGGGAGCCGGCCCTCAAGGCAGCGCTGCTACCCCCCCCCACCCACGGAGGCCCTGCTTAGGGCAATCAGAGCCACCCGTGCCTCCACCGTATGAGGACGCCATGGACCCCCGAAGCCACCCCCGTGGCCCGGCGTTGTGGCACCAAGGGACCACCGCAAGCCAATCCGCGGCGGCCTTGTCCCCCCCACAACAGGCACCAGCAGAAGATTAACCCCTCGATGGGGAGGTGGTACGTCCATAGACTCTTCAGTATCCCCTAAGGAGGTGACCCACCGCACGCGCTCCGAGCGCCGGCAACTGGCGCCTGACGCCTCCAATATATATGAGGCGCTTTAGGTCTCCATGGTCGGGTGGGAAGTGCACAGACCCCTCACTTTGTGTCTGTAGTGCATGTGATTCACGTTTTTACCGTGTGGCTTGGCGGCAACGTACCGCACTGGAGCACCCCCCGGCCGCCGCACCTGCGATGTGATATTATGCTACGCACCCCGTTCAGTGGGGTCTCATAAATTTTTACCGGTCATCTCCTGACTGACCACTTTTAAGTTCGCCTAATGGCGTGGCCGTCACCTACTGCACAAGAGAGCCCTCTTGTACATGCTTATGAGCTTTGGGTCTGCGCCCCGTCCCCTGTATTGCAGGGATTCAATGTGTCATATGTTGAAGTCAGGTCCACTGACCAAGAACTATCTTGAGAACTCTTTGAAGTTCTGGAGTCATCCAATAAAAAAAAAGGAGAAGGGGAGGTAAGAGGGAAAGGGGCAGGAGGGAGCGGGGCAGGCCCGCCGCCAAGGACAGGGGGCAGAGGGTGGGCAAGATGGTTGCCAGAGGGAACAGGGGGGAGGGGGCAGGGGGAATGGCAGCAGGTTGGGGGGTTGGGACCCTGGCACTCGGTGAGTCGGCCCCAAGACCGGGGGCTTGTGATTGGCCACACGTGGCCATGGTAGCCGGAGTAGCCTCCACAGAAGTTCGCTGAAATTCTGTGAAGGTGGCGGAGCACAAAGGGGGGGGGGGGGTTAGGGTGGGTTTGTGGGCTAAGGGGGGGCAGTGCGGGGCTGGGGGTTGGGAACCCGGCGCTCCCTGAGTCGGCCCCAGGATTGGGGGCCTATGATTGGCCACACCGGGCCATGGTAGCCGGGGCAGCCTCCACAGAAGTTGACTCAAGTCCAAGCTGCACCCTTCCAAGGGTGCACAGGATCCCTAGGGCACGAGCAGTGCCCACTCAACACCCATGTACATGCACCCGCAGGATACTAGGGGGTGTGCCACCCTCTATCTAGCAGAGGGCATGACATGTATTGTACGCTACACGTGGTAGATTAGTACTGCATTTTTCTGGGGAGGTAGAGGTAGGATTAGATGAAGCAGGACAGCAGGCGGTACGGACGGAGAAGGCCGCAAATGTGCTAGTGTAAGCACCTCTGCATGTACATAGCTGACCTGCTGAACATTACATGCACCCGTGAACCTTCAAGCGAAGATCCCAGCTTGAGGGGCTGAGGGGAGCGTTGCAAAACCTCGTGTTAGACCTATGGAGGTGGCGGAGCAAAGCGGGGGGGGGGGGGGGGGGGGCAAGGCGGGGTTTAAGTGGGTTTGTGGGCCAAGGGGGGACAGTGGGGGGCCGGGCTTGAGAAAGTCCTCCACAGGTAGAAATTTTTGTGTATGGGGTTAGGGCGGGGGGGGGTCGCGGTTGAAAAAAAAAATTTTCACCCCCAGGGAGAATTTTTTTCTGCCCCCCACCCCCATGTGCAACAGCGGGCACGGTGGTGATGCATTCCAAGAGGGTCCAAGAACTAACAATAATTTTAATAACAAGCATGTAAAAACTCTAGAAATTAACAACAAGCATGCAACAGGCTTTAGGCATAGCGGCTAGCATCCAAAAGCCCTGAGTATCCAATAGCAAGCATGGAGAAGGATTTAATAGCAACCATTTAGGAATCAATAGCAACCATTTAGGAGACTGCAAGAAAGCATCCAAATGCCTAGAAGCTTGGAGGAAGCTTGGAGGAAATAACAGCATCCACACACCTCCACATTGTGCCAATTGTTTGACCATTCCTAGGACGTGAAGTGCCAATATTACGGAATGAGGCTGAATGCCCCCTTTCCCCAAAAAACGCTCAATATCAATGGTGGCAGTCTATGGTCTGTATAAACTATCTGCCACAAGTAGATGTGTATTGCTAATTGTAGACACTGTCAGCATGTTGTAGACGCAAATTGCCGACATTTGGGAATGAGGTCGAAGGCCCCTTCCCAAAAAACAGCTCAAGAACAATGTTTAGTTGTGCAAATGGGGATGGCGGTCTGTAGTCTGCAGATTGTAGACAGTGTCTACCACAAATAGGCGTGGTGTGCTAATTTGTAGACGCCGTGTGGATGCCATGTCTAGTGATGCCCACCCTATATGAATGCTGAGTGAAGGGCAGTAGAGTATTCATCATGAAGACATTTACTCATGGTGTGCTCATTTAGTGTTTTCTTCTTTTTGTATTTTTTCGGCATGGGTCGGGTTAGGCAGGAAGAGGGATGAGGATGGGCCAAGAGAGAGACAGAGGATGCCTGCGGGCATGCGGTGCGCTGAGGCCCAGTTGGCTTAGAACGGCAGCACCATGAAATGTTGCCCACAAGCGGTCATAGGGGCCGTAGCATCACAAGGGGGTGGCCAATTGGTGTCTTTGGGTGCAATTGACAATGTTGGGGTCTAAGAGTTGGCAGCAGGACACCTTGTGCATTTGAAGATATCCATGTGACTATGTTTTGCCTCCTTTGCTTTCCACAGTACACATGGCAATGAAGACTAACCTTTTGGCAATGGGCAGTGATTTCTTCTACCTGAGAGGCACCACACGGGAGCGTGTGCCTGCCACTGTCCCAGATGAGCACAATTGATATCAGTAGCAATGTTCCAGGGACCTTCCAGCCAATGTTCAGGGAAACACCCAGAAAATTTCCTTCCGACTTTGCCCCAAAGTGACAATTGTACCCCACAATATTAGCAGAATTTGGTTGGCACATATTCTCACCATTTCAGACTCACCAATATGATGCCAACTTTCCAAACCTATTTCTCCTTTCTGTGTTGTGTGTTCTAGTGTGTCCCAGACTCCCACTGGAAGCCCTCTTCATTCACCCCAACTGTTGCAAGAGGGACACACAATCCCTAAGATCAGCAACGGAGGTGGGGAGTACATTTCAATAGGGTACTAAGAGCAAGATAGGACCTGCAGTGGCCACCCCTGGTCCCCCCACAAGCAGGTTTTTTGGTAAAATATAATGATCCTTGCCGATACATTTGCCGATATATTGGGATTTCTTCACCGGTACGGGGCTGGGTTGGAAGAGGGTGAAAATGTTCAGTAATTTCACTACTTGCTATTCAAAGCCTGCCTGCACACACTGCCACTACTCCCACTACCCTCATCCCCTGTGCTGTGCGCTGTGCTGTGCTGTGCTGTGTCATGCGGTGCCATGCGGTGCTGTGCTGGGCTGGGCTGGGCTGGGCTGGGCTGTGTGCTGTCCTGTGCCGGGCTGTGCTTGGCAGTGCCGTGCTGTACTGTGCTGTGCTGTCCTGGCTCTGCTGTGTGCTGTGCTGTGCTGTGCTGTGTGCTGTGCTGTGTGCTGTGCTGTGCTGTGCTGTGCTGTGCTGTGCTGTGCTGTGCTATGTGCCATGCTGAGCTGGGCAGCACTGTGCCGTGTGCTGTGCTGTGCTGTGCTGTGCTGTGCTGTGCTGTGCTATGTGCCATGCTGAGCTGGGCAGCACTGTGCCGTGTGCTGTGCTGTGCTGTGCTGTGCTGTGCTGTGCTGTGCTGTGCTATGTGCCATGCTGAGCTGGGCAGCACTGTGCTGTGTGCTGTGCTGTGCTGTGCTGTGCTGTGCCCTGTGTTATGCTGTGTGCTGTGCTGTGTTGTGCTGTGCTGGGCTATGCTGTACAGGCTCTTGGTGTTGGGTCACTGAGGGGCTGGTTCATGGTGCCAGGCAGCTGGTCTCTTTGGTGCACCGTGACTACTCTGCGGCAGTGCTGTTCGTTCGACGCTGTGCCCTCTGCGGATGCAATGCCCGCAGCGCGTGCGCCCGGGTCCCCCAAGCGGATGGGACGGGGCTGACGCGCCCCACACTCGCGCAGGGCCGAGGCCCTCGGGCGTCGTGCGGTGCACGATCTGGAGCGTTGTGAGCCTGTGCGCCCTCGTTGCGCTGCTCTGTGCGCACGGCCCCGGGCCCCGCCGGAGGGGCGGCGGCACCGCCAGCGCGTACTTGCAGCGCGCTCACCGCCAGCCCGACGTCACGGGAACTGCACATTGGCGTGGGCCCGCTGCTGCGCCGCTGGGGCCCAGGGCCGTGGGCTGCGGCGTGCCGTCCTGCGGCGCCGGCAGCGCAGCCGTCCCCGCAACACCGGCCGCCGGTCCGGAGTCGACCGTGCCCCAGGGCGCGGGTGCCACTGGGGCCCGGGGCTTGTTTCGACTTGGCCGCAGCGCAGCTCTGACCGCCCTGGGGCTGATCTTATGGAGCGCCCTCCGGCCCCGGTCTCAGTCCCGATTCCGTGCGGTGGCGTGTAGTGGCCTGGACCTTCCGGCATCCGAGGCGGGCCCCGTCACTCGCGGGGCCGCTGCCGCCAGCGGCGCTGCTCCTGCGGATGGCAGCCGCCCGGTCGCGCCCCCTTCCCACGAGCTGCACGTCGTGTCGCTGCTGCGGCCGGCCCCCGACGCCCCGATCGCCGCCGACGAGTGCTGGGGCTGGAAGCACGCAGTCCTGGGCGACGGCTACGACTACTTCATCCCGCGGGAGCGCACCGTGCGCCGCCTGTCCGCCGCCATCGCCGCTGCCGCCTCGCCCCCTGCCGCCCGGGGCCGCGTCCGCGTGGTGGAGTGTGCGGTGCTGGCCAACTGCGCGCGCCTCGACGTCTACGTCGCGACGGCGCGCCCGGCGCCGGGGGACGCCGTGGCGCACCACGTGGCGGCGCAGCTCGCGGCGCAGATCGCGGACTGGCAGCGCCGCGGGGGCGGCGGCGGCTGGGCCTGGCCCGACCGAGAGGAGGAGATCGTGTGGCCAGACGCCGGGGGTGAGCACCCGGACGCGCCGCGGCTGCGCGCCGCGCTCGGCGTCGTCTCCGGGGCCGCGGAGGTCACGCGGCACTGCTGTGCGGTGGCCGCGGGCCTCGTCGGGGCGGGCGCGCTGGACTTCAACCCGTTCTCCGCGCGCGACGCGCACGTGATGCTGCAGCTGAAGCGCACGCTGGACGCGGCCGGCAGGCCCGCCGCCCGCGCCCCGCGGGGGCCCTTTGGGGGCGGCGGCGGGGCCTGGGCGCTCGACGCGCCCTGCGGCGCGCGCGTCGGGGCCGTGCTGCGAGCCGGGCTGTCCGCCGGGAAGGCGGCGCGCAACGCGGATGCGGTCCCGGCGATTGCGGCGCTGCGGGACTACGCGGGGGAGGGGCGGTACGCGTTGAAGCTAGACTCCGCCCCCATGGCCGCCCGCAGGGCCGCGGTGGCGGCCGTCGAGGCGCGGGCGGTGGCTCCGGCCGTGGAGCGATGCGTCGCGGACCTGCGGGCGCTGGACCAGCGGGAGCCGATCCGGCGGTTGCAGGCGCGCGCGGCTGCGGTGGTGCAGGAGTGTCTGCCGCGTGTGCGCGACGCGCGGCAGGCCAAGGCGCTGCGCCGCGCGGCCGGGCGGCTGCTGCACGCACCGCTGGTGGCGCTGCGGGCCGGCGAGGCTGTGGATGAGGACGCGGTGGTCAGTGCTGTTGCAGAGGCCGCAAGGGCCATTGTTGTGGGTGACGGTGTTCAGGAAGACGCACCGTCGACTCCTCCTGGATTTTGTGATGAGGGCTTGGTGGGAGTGGAGCCCGAGGACCCGGCGGCGGTGCAACGAAGGACGAGCGACCAGTGACCTGGTCACCCGCACGTCCTCAACAGAGGGGGCTGCTCCAAGGGCAGCATTGGAAGCGGGGGCTTTGTTACCTGTGTTTGAGGGCACATCTCCCCCCCCCCCCCTCTGTCCAATCCCGGGCAGATCTGGACATCTGATACGATGTGTGACGGCGCGTTGCTGGACTGCACGGACAATGTGTGTCATGGCTTCGCCGCGTCGAGACATGAAGTACTGTTGTGGATGCCAGAGCGATTCTGGAGGGAGACGACCATCGTCGATTGATGGCCCATTCCGGGGGTGCCGCCATGAAACAGTGGCATGGGCCCAAGCCCGCCTCTTCCATGGCAAACGATTCCGTCCCATCGGAAACGTTGGAGGGCGACACAACCAGGGATTAGTGTGGACGCGTCTTTGTGTTCCTTTTGGGGCTTGGTCCCACCCACTGCAGCCTGAAGAACTCCCCCCAGCCCAACCACCTACTTGCCCCCGGACCTAAAGGAAACGCCAAGGGCTTGGCCGACCAAGTGCCAGCCAATGAGCAGGACCTATTGGGGCTGTCTGAAAGGTCAAACTGTTGTGTGATGCAGGCCCCCTGTCAGCCCCCGGCGCGCATTGCAGCCGCTCTGCCCCCCCCCCCCCCAAAAAAAACTGCATTTGTAACCAGCTACAACCGCCTCCCCAACCGCTCTTGACACCTCAATCCAAGACCCCTTCGCTCCCAATGCATCCATGGCTCTGCCATAGCGTTTTCCCCATTTCCCCATTTGCCCCCCCCCCACCCGCCCGTCCTCCTCCGCTCCTTCGCTTAGCTCACCTTAATTAGGTCTCACCCCCTCCCCTACCCATTGCGGCTTTGTGGAGCAAACCCCCCTCCCCCTCTCCGTTTTTCGTCTTTTCCGTTACCCCTTCCTTTGATGCTTTTGGCACGTGCATGTGTGTTGGTTTCTGTGGCGGTCAGGGGCCATTGGAGCGCCTGTTCCTGGAGGCGGTGCATTTTTTATCAGAACACAGCACGCCCCCTGTTTGGGCCGCTGAGGGGCTTCCTTGTGCATAGTGCACCCCAAGTTCGAAGCAGCCTTCAGGGGCCGCACTACCTTGTCCATACGGAAGGACAGGGCACTGACGAATCGAATTCGCGTCTTGCTGCAGCTGCCTGCGATGACCGTGCACACGTGGTAATCCGGAGCCCCCTCCTCAACCCCACGTCATCACTTTTGACGTGAATCGGAGCCCAGCCCCCCGCTTCTGTTCAAAGTGTTTGTCAACTGTGGCGTATTCGTGGATGGCCCCCATTTGATATCCAATTCTGGTGCAACAGGAATACACTGTGCTTTGCTGCGTCCCGTCTTCCTGTTTACCCCCATGGGCTCTGGTCAGAGGTCCTACTTTGGGGGCACATCAGGGCCCATGGGGAGGGGCAGAACCAAGCAAACTGTAGTAACCCCCCCTCGCCCCCTGAAGCATGCCGGTGGCATGGGAGGGACGCCAAGGGGCAGAAGTAGCACTTGTGAGCAGAGGGACGACTCTCCCACTCTCACTTTGAAAAAAAAATTTCCCCAGCGGCTTGGAACAAGCAATGTAAATATTTCCTCCTGAAAACTCAAACCGGTGCGAACATCCGGAAGCACCAACCGGCACAAGTGCTCAGCCTTTATGGCAACCCCCCTCCTCCCTGTCTTGACACCTTCTAACGACCACCCTTTGGTCAAACGATGCACAGAGCAACAGTGCCGGTCGTTGTGGAAGAGGGGTGGGGGGTTACTTTTGGGGCCCTGCGCATCCGGAAAGCTCAATGGGCCGTCCCCAGGAGAACCACCCCGAAAGGGTGCGTGTGGCGGCACAACTCCTCCTCCCGAGGGGTCCCTCCGCACCGTCCGCGCTACGGCTGCAAAGGCTCTTCACTGGCGGTCACACATCAACCGCGGACGCCTGCCAGGCAACTGTTGTTGGGAAGCTGCCAGTTGTCGAGGCACCACCAGCCATTACATCTGCTGTGCCCCAACCACCGTCGGTCTGTCGCCCTGTCCTTTAGACTCACTGAGCCATGGCAACCGACCTCGATTCAGCATTTGTTCCGGAAAGGATCGTATTGTTGCCTGTGGGTGGGCAAAAGTACAGAGTGCCATTAAGCCATCTGGGACCAGCCACGCACTGCCGGAATGTTTGCTGTTGTGCGCTGTTTTTTTGCTGCTGAGCACTGCATGTTCGGCTGAAGAATTTGACACATGGTCACGTGTGCTGTGCTCTGATCCTGGTCCACACTTGAGCAAGACTGCATGCCATTCTATGGGTGATAGACCGCAGAGGAAGGGTCTCTCATCCCATTGAATCCCACAGGTGACCACAGGTGAGCGAGCATGTGTTGCACACGTTGAAACTGCCAATTTTCTCCTCTGGTCAGCATGTTTTTGTCTTTCCCTGTCGTTGACTTTCCGTGCCCCCGTGTACTTTTTACCTTGCAGCAAATCTTTCCACATTGCAGCAACTATTTTGGTCGAATGATTTTATCAGTTTTTCAACTAAATAGTTCACGCTAAAAACGACTACAAATTGTCTGGAGCAATAAGTTCTAGAGCCCTTCTAAACTTGGAGAAAATGGTTTTCAGAGCTGTCCTACAGTGGCCCTGCTAGGTGAGTAGAGCCACCATCGCAGCCTTGTTCAGGTACACCAAGGAGCAGGCCAGGTGACCCTGAGCTTGACCCACACAAAGGCCTGTCACCGACCTATGTTCTGCTTTGAGAATATCCATCGAACACTTGGTGGAACTATGGTCTCGGGTTACAAACAAATACCCCAAGGAGCGGTTGCTTTCATGTGAACGAAGGGGAGCATGTTCCCTGTTGTCACGCGTATGTTCGCGGTGCAGCTGCAAGTGGTGCCGATAGCGGCAAGTCTGGGCCAGCTCAAGCCATCAACCACGAGCTCGAGTCGATTCAGGATCAGAGTCTGATTCTAGAAGAGCCCGCCATCCCCCTGCTACAGCCGTGAAAGTGTGACATATGGGGGGAAGTGGTGACAGGCGTGCAATATTCACGCAGCTCACCCGCACGCGCGATGGAAGCACTCCGCCATGAGCATGAATGTGGCCTCGTGGAGGTGAAGGGTATTGCCGTATGGATCCTTAATGTTTTGGTTGACGCGACCCGCCACCGATGGAGAAACAGAAACGGCGGACCAAAACAGCGGCTTGGTGGACCTTCACTCAAGGAAAGGGAAGGGAAGGGAAGGGAAGGGAAGGGCAGTGAATGGCGATCGGCCAGTAGGCGCCGCCAGCTGCAGACGAAAACAACAAGTCCATGGCGACATGCCAAAACCTCCTGTTACAGCCCTGTGGTGACCGGCGGTCTCCCTCCTTCGTAACGACCTGCCTGTCCCAAACCATGGTGCCCACTTGGCCCTGTCGTAAACGGGTGTGGAGGTGAAGTGGCTCAGCAGCAGAGCTTGTGTAATACTGATGGTTTGCTTTCTGTGTTTCAGCCGTGATTGCCATTGAGCGTGGCTGGTTGCAGCCCTGGCTCCCCATCTACTGTGTGCACATCATGAGCACTAAACCAAATCCCGTCACGGTGCACTGCCCTGTCTACCCACAAATCTACAAATCCCATTGTTGTGCTTTGTGTGCATCATCCCTTTTGTATGATTTCGCATGCTGATCCTCCCCCCCGCCAAATGTCCAGCCTTTATGTCACCCCCCCCCCCCCGTGTCCCACGATCACTTGGAGATCTGACTGTATGTTTTTGGTACCCAAATTAATTCGGTCCTGCGTTTTGGGGTGCAAGATTTAGGCTGAAGGATTGCAGAAATGAAGGGCTGGTGCGAGGTGCCCTTGCCCTGATGAATGTGAAAATTGCAATCTCAGGTGGTAGGCAACAACAGTGCTGAACTACAGGACCTCTCTTGTACACCATGACTAGTTGCTATCAGATGTTGCCCACATGTTTAGACGCGCAATTGACACTATGTCCAACGATCATTTGGTGGTCAAACCATATTTTTTGAGGATTTGAAATCGCTGGACACTGTGGATGGAGGGTTACTTTTCTTGCATCAATTTTGCCACGTGGCACATGCCGCATGCCTCCCAAGCTGTTGCTCAACCGCACACCCTCTTTTGAGGGCTTCAGTGACAACCCTCCCTTGCAGTTGTACCATGCCCTGCAGAATGATGAGTTCATGTTGGCATTCCTCCACTGATAAAGGGGGATACTCTGGGGGAGCCTTAAGCGCAGTGCGCGCGCAGTGCAACTATTTTGGCGTCCAGCCGTACTAGAGACCCATACTTTGAGATACTAGGGGCCCCTAGGGGCATCATGGTCACCCCTAGCGGAGGTTTTGACTTCTAATTTTGTCCCCCTTTGTTTGGGTGTGCCAAAGGTGATTGAGCAGATCTTGCGGTTCGGCAAGGGTAACCACTTACCAAGGGATGAGGAAAGAGTAATTATCCAAGATGGGCTTGATGGCCAACAATTCTCTGAAGGCGGCAGTGAAGCGCCAACACTGCAGCCTGCGATTGACCGTTTGCGCCGTGAGAAAAGAGAGAGAGAGAGGCCAAGAAACAAGCAAAACATGTGCAGCAGGTCCTAGAAAAGCGGCAACGCACACTGGATGCTTTTTGTGTTGCTGCGCCCCCTCGGGCCGATGTGGCTTCGTCCAGCTCCAATCTCCCTCAACCCTCTCAGTCCTCGCGACCCCCTGTGGCTACACAATCTCAACCCCAATCCGATTCTAACCGCAAGGGAAAGGAGAGAGCCCCTTCCTCACAACGGAAACCACGCATGTGGCACTGGGGCATCGTAAGGAACATGTGTGTGTTATGTTAAGGGAAGGTAGTTTGCAACTTTCTTGAGCTGGGGCAGTTTGGGTCACCTAATTCTAAGGGCGTTTCCAAGGGGTCTGCTTGGGGGCTCTTCGGGGGGAACATAGTCTAAAAGTAGCGCTCAGTGCGCGCGCAGTGCAAAGATTCCCCCTCTAGCACGCTGTTGTCGATGAAGGGCTGTGTCCTGTCCATTTCAACATTAATCATCAATGAATGCTGACGCACAGCATGGCCACCATTTGTTACAAAATGTGTTAGAGTCCGTAAACAACCACATGCCGACAGCAGGGGCACCTGCCTTTACTGCTCTTACAGAAGTGGGTCCCTCTGAATTTAATTTTTTCTTACTTCGGAGATCCTTTCAAAAGATTAAAAAGTAGCTTTGAATTTTTGATTTCAATTTCTTTCAAGATTACCCAAGCAGAACAAAGATAAAGTTTTCAAATATTTTGTTCTTACATTTCTTTCTTTTTTAAGGATTTACTTAAAAGATGTAACAATGGTTCTGCCTATTGTGTTTTGTTGGTGTTAGTTAATTTTTCTGATACATTTAAGAGGAGGGATTCCTAGTCTGCCTCAGACTTTATTTTAATTCCAGAAAAACGGTTTTAATTCCAGAAAAACGGTTTGTTAAAATAATTTCTGTTGGGGATGGACAAACCTTTATGTTTTAAAACGTAAATACACAATTTTTGTTTATTATTTTAGAATGTGGGTAAATGTTGTTTGTGAAAACAAAAGCACAAATTCACTGAGGTTTTGGTGAAAAGGAGAAAACAGGAGCCGCTGAAACCACACGAACCCTGACATTGAAAAAAATCGGCGCCTATGGCGCCGCTTTTTTTTTTTTTGGAGCATGGTCTTCCTTCTGGGTTCTCGTTGCTGCAGGGGGGGAGGGGAGGGAAGGGGGGGCTTGCATGACGCATGCCAGACCAATCCAGACTTCTACTATCCCTCACACGCCCTCTCCTCAACACAGTTTTTTCCGACGCGTTTCACGAACCAAGATGCCTGCTGACCTGCGAGTGCCCGTGACGGTGCTGACCGGTTTCCTTGGCAGCGGCAAGACGACGCTGCTCAACCACATCCTCACGGCATCACACGGCAAGAAGATTGCCGTCATTGAAAATGAGTTTGGCGAAGTCGGTATCGACGATGCGCTGCTCGCCAAGAACACGCGAGAACAGGCCGACGAAGAGATCATTGAGATGATGAACGGCTGCATCTGCTGCACGGTGCGCCAGGACCTGGTGGTTGTGCTGGGCAAGCTCGCCAAGCGCGTCGAGAACGGAACGCTGAAACTGGATGGCATCGTCATTGAGACCACGGGGCTGGCGGATCCGGCGCCGGTGGCACAAACTTTCTTCGTGGACAGAGAAGTCTCAAAGTTCGCTCGCCTCGACGGTATCATCACGCTCGTCGACGCCAAGCACATCGAGCAGCACCTGGACGAGGAGAAGCCGGAGGGCGTCGAGAACGAGGCGGTCGAGCAGCTCGCGTTCGCGGACCGCATCATCCTGAACAAGACCGACCTCGTGACCGAGGCCGACCTGGAGCGCGTCGAGGCCCGCGTGCGCGGCATCAACCAGTTCGCCCCCATCCAGCGCAGCACCAAGTCGGAGGTGTCGGTCGACTCCGTGCTGGACATCCACGGCTTCGACGTCAACAAGATCCTGGAGATGGACCCGGAGTTCCTCAACACCGACGGGGAGCACGAGCACGACACGACGGTGAGCAGCCTCAGCATCACGCAGCCCGGCGAGGTCCACATGATGCTGGTGAACGAGTGGGTGGACTTCATCCTCAAGAACAAGGGCGCGGACATCTACCGCATGAAGGGCGTCCTGGCCATCTCCGGGAACCCGAAGAAGTTCGTGTACCAGGCGGTGCACATGATCTTCAACGGCGAGTTCGACGAGGAGTGGGAGGAGGGGGAGCCCCGCGAGAGCAAGGTACTTTTGACCATCGGATGCGGAATTTCTTGCTCTCCGTTTTTGTCTCTCGCAACATTTGCTGAAAATGCACGTAGCCCCGGGAAATTGCGATTTATTGTCATTTTGGGTGTTTTTCGGCTTGAAACGGCCGTGGCCAGCCGGGTGACTAAAATGGCCATAACTCGATTTTAGGGGTTCCAAAACGCGCGGTACTTTTGACCATCGGATGCGGAATTTCTTGCTCTTCATTTTTGTCTCTCGCAACATTTGCTGAAAATGCACGTAGCCCCGGGAAATTGCGATTTATTGCCATTTTGGGTGTTTTGCGGCTTGAAACGGCCGTGGCCAGCCGGGTGACTAAAATGGCCGTGACTCGATTTTAGGGGTTCCAAAACGCGCGGTACTTTTGACCATCGGATGCGGAATTTCTTGCTCTTCATTTTTGTAGCTCGTCTTCATCGGCAAGAACCTCGACCACGAGGAGCTCAAGCAGGGCTTTGCGGCCGCCCTCGACGTGCCCGCAAACCGAGAGAAAATCGAGACACTGCAGCGGATGAAGGCCATGGACCAGCTGTGCACGCAGCTCCTGCAGGCGGCCCAGCGGGACGACACGCCAGCGCTGAAGAAGCTGATCAGCATGGGCATCCCCGTCCAGTTCGCCAACCGGATGGGGCAGACGGCCCTGCACATCGCGTGCCTCTGGGGCTGCACCCTGTCCGCCCAGATCCTCATGGCGGCGGGTGCGGACGCCAACCAGAAGAATGGGCTCGGGGGCGAGACGCCCGTGCACATGCTGGCGCGAGGGCGCGGCCCCATCGCGAAGCGCCTGAACTGCGCGAAGGCGGTCGTGGCGGCCGGGGCTGACCTGGGCGTTCCGAACGAGGAGGGCGTGCGGCCATTCGAGATGGTCAGCGGCGAGGACCCGGCGCTGGAGGCGGAGCTGTCCCGGATTCTCACCCCATGAGCCTCCTGATGTCAACGGGTGAGCGTGCGTTCTTCCGGTTCTGAAGTAAAGTCGCGTCCCTTTTGCCGACGCTCTCGTGTTGGAGGCTGAAACACTGTTTCCTGCAAACCCCGTGAAGGGTTGCAGGAACGTCCAAAGTACCCCCTCCCCCCCTCGCGCTCTTGTTTGCGCTGCAGAGCAGCAGGGCAAAGTACATTGCAATTGTCACACTGAGCACGAAGGAACTGAGAGAGTCTGGCATGAGGGCAGGATCATGCTGGTTATTTCAAAACCTGACATCATGGCCCACCGGGGGGGTGTATGACAAGCCTAACCGTGTGTTTGCGAGCGGTGAGAGTAAATACTCACTTACGACGTCCTCGACACACCTGTACCATGCAGATGTCCTTTTTCATGAGGGCCCAGACAGTCCAAAAGCCCACCCACCCACCCTCCACACCTGTTAGAAGCAGTCTTAAGACTGCACTGTCGCGATTCGTTCAGGACCGAGAATCTGACGTCTGTAGTTCATACACCTGCTGCACCTGCAGCCCCTGGACCCGTGGAGGCGAACTGTGTGGCTCTGCTCTTTGAGTAAGAGTCACAAGGTTTTCCACCAGAACACAACAGCCTGCTGCAACTGATTAGCTGATGGTATGCCACAAACAAACACAGGGCACTCGAATTCGGATCTTCATTGACTGGCCATGATGTGATGCCATTTGATGTCCTGCCGTGTGTACACAGGCGGTTGCTACACATGGTGTTGTACACGGGAGGGTGCTGTGTATACTTTGTACACGGTAGGATGCTACATATGGTTTGTGCCTGTACACGGTATAATATTATAATAATAACATTATACCGTATTATTATATATACATTGTAATATTGGTATAATAATACTATTATAATATTATATATGAAATGATATTATAATATTACATCAGTTGTACATGGGAGGGTGCTGTACATCACTGTACATGGGAGGGCTTTATATGGTTTGTACGGAAGATGCTACGTGATTTGTACATGGAAGGGGGCCATATATAGTTTGTACACAGGAGGCTGCTACATATGGTCTGCACACGGGAGTGTGCTATACATCGTTTGTACACGGGAGGGTGCTATATATCGTTTGTACACCATCATTTGTACATCGTATATCTCTATATCTGTATATTTGTTCAGGGGAGGATGCTGTATATTGTTTGCACACGGAGGGTGCTATATATCGTTTGCACACGGGAGGGTGCTATGTATCGTTTGCACATGGGAGATTGCGATATATTGTTTGCACACGGTATCGTTTGTACACCGAAGGGTGCTATATATCGTTTGCACGCAGAGGGAACTATATATTGTTTGCACACAGGAGGATAACGTATATCGTTTGCACACGGCAGGATACTATGTGTCGTTTGCACGGGGCCGGCTGCTATATGTTGTTTGTACTATATATGGTTCATATACATGGGAGGGTGCTATATATCGTTTGTACATGCTATATATTGTTTGTGCACGGGACGGTGCTATGTATTGTTTGTACACGAGTGTGTGCTTTGTATTGTTTGTACACGGGAATGCAGGAGAGGATTTTCACTGGTAGGAACCTGCAAAATCCAATGTGTTTTGGCAAACCATAGATTGTGTTAGGAGGCCACACAAAAGCGAGATGCATTTGGTGGGGCTAATGTTGCAATGGGCTTGAAAGAAGGAATCACAAAGCTTGCAGGTAGGTGGGACCTAACGTCTGTGTTTCCGAGACTTCTCCTTGGTTGGACAAAATAGAGCCTGAGGGCCAGCCAATTGCAATCTGTATGTGATATGGCTCAACAAAGAAGTTGCACACAGAGGGTGGGGGGGACCAACCAAGTCCCGCCTACTCAATGCACACACTGGTAGCCTCAGGAAAGGCGAACATGCATCTTTGTTATGTGTGATCAAAACCTCAAATCAAAGACCATTTGGACCGCCAACGTGCTATTTGCTGTGAAACCGAATACGGGGGGGGGGGACTTTGCAGCGGGAATATTTCGCCGTGGGATATTTCGCGTTTCAAATTCATGCGAAATTTCCCACATAATTTTCAGGTGCGAAATAAACCCGCTGCGAAATTTAGCAAAATGTCTTGTCCAGCAGTTGCCTGAGCATAAGTCTGTTGTGCCCTTTTACAAGAGCTGAAACAAAGAAATGTTGCCGTCGGAATCTGTGATGGGGGATCTTGTGATTGTACGTTTCTCATCGCTGTACGCAATGGGTGTGAATTTCCCACAGCAAATTCAGGACTGCATGCGAAATAAACCCACTGCGAAATATCCCACGGCAAGAATTCCCCGCCGCAACCCCCCCCCCCCTGGTACCCATTCATACATGCTCGATTGAATTGATGCAAAGACTAGTTTCCCCCATTTCATACATTCAATAAGCAGGCAACGTCTGAACTGAAAGAGCAACAAACCATGACATGCAGACGAATGATACATCGTACATGGTGCACACTTGCCAACACTTCAATGTTGGTCAACTGAGGGTACCACATTCCATCATGCACACCCACCAACATACAATAAAAGATTTCACCCACATTTTCCCCTACTTTCAAGCAGCTCAACCCAGCCACAGAGACAACAGTCCCATAGGACATGGGGTTTCATGGATTAGAAGAATAATTTTGAAAGTTTCGTCTTGTGCTCTGGGAGACGGTTGCTTAGTGCCATATGTGTTTGGCGTTTTGCTGTTTCTGGGTGATTTATTGTGTTGACACGTGCGCCTCTCTCCGGGGCCCTTTCACCTGCTTGGGACCTTTCCAGCTGCGGGGCCTTCGCTTGGGCACATTATCGGGCTGGGTAATTAGGAATGACAGATCCCACGGTGTCCTCCATCTTCAGCAGATGGAGGTGGGTTGTGGATGGGTATGCCAACCTAATCTTAGCAGCTCAGCGCCTCAGAGACACCTCAGAGGACCCTGTTGGCGCATTGGATTTTCGGGTGCCAGTGGTGGGGGGCATCAATAGGGCCTCAAAAAGTGAAGGGGGATGTCCACTGCACAGTCTGGGGTGTGGTGGTCCATCTGCATCATCCCCTCCCTGCCTGCATATCGCTCCCACATTTTCACATGCCTATACCCGTGATTTCGGTGGGCGGCCATGTGGTCCAGCTCAGCACACGCCTCATGGTAAATGACCCACCCTCCTTCTTGTACCTCCCTTTGTGTGGACTGGTGCCATGACCAGGGCTGTCAGGGGGAGCACTTAACGCAGCATGTGCACGGCTATTTAGCGCCATCTACGGGAGGGGTGGTGCGCTGTCGTTTGGATTTGTTCTCTTGCACCAGGCACCTCTGCAGATGTTGGTATTTGGGACTGCGAAGGGCTACAACGGGCCAATGGCCATTTCAAAGATTATGAAGTGGGTGCCAATTGTGTTGTGCTCTTGACTGTGCTATGTTCCTGGGGAGGAGGGGCATTTATACTATTTTTTGTGGCCAAAGCGTTTGCTCTCTTTAGAGGCCATTATGGGAGGGGGTAAAAATGAGGATATTCCGTGTGGACTCGCTGCAAAAAGTAGCACGCGGGGTGCACGCAGAGCAAGTACTCCCGCTTCATAAGCCACTGTGAAATCTGGTGCCAACAATGCTGAAGAATTTTTTTTTTGGGTTAAAATATTTTTCACTGAATCCCAGAGAAAAGGTGAACCAGATTTTGAATTGCAGTGGGGGGCAGGGGCGGGGGCAGGGGGACCACGAGGTGCGAGCACCGCAGCAACCACCAAATGTGGTGGACTCCGAGCGGGCCATCAGCAACCAGGCCCCCCTCTCCCTCTGTGAGGTGCCCGCAACCTCCACAAGGGCGGGAGCTGTGCCCCGCGCGCGGGAGGTGCCCGCCACGGGGGTGGCAACAGGGACATGACCAGCCAACCGCGCACTGGACAGTCAACGTCGTGCAGGGACGTGCAATCCTTCTGGGGGGGGGGGGGGGGGCAAGTGGGAAAGGAGTGGGGGCGCACAAGGGGCACCCAGGAGTGCCAACGGACAGGGGGAGGAGCAACACAGCTGCACAGAATGTGGGAACCACACCAGGTGGGACGAGGGCGAGTGCAGCAGACAAGGAGGCAAGGGGGCAGTGAGGCAGGGGAGGCAACCAGGACAGCGGGAACAAGGAACCAGAACGTAGGGGACGGGAGAGCATGCGCATGGGAGGCAGCGACAACACAGGGGATGGCCTGGCCAGCCAGCCCCGTCGCTACCAGATGCCAGGGCAACCCTTGCTCAACCGGCATCAGGTGGGGGGTGTCTCCCGCAGCCCAGATGGGCTGTTTGCGCAACAAGAGGGGGAGCCCACCAGGGGCAGACCAGCCGTGAGGGGGAAAGGGACGACAAGGGCCCCCCCAGTCCACACCCCACACCAACACCAGCAACCCACTCAGGGGTGCCCAGGTCCCCCCCACCCCACCGGTAGTCCCCCCAGCCTGACCCAATGTACCCCTGCACCGCCATTGCGCACAATAGGTACATTGGCCGTCGGGGAGACTTATTGACCCCACAGAGGGGTCGGCTGGGAGATCGGACTCCCAGTGGGCCAGCAGGGCCCTTGAGGAGTTATGTAATATGGTGAGTGCGTGCAGGGGATGGGGCACCCAGAGGGCCAACCCTGGGGCCCCTGCAGTGCAACGTCTTTGTCCTTCCACGCTCAGAGGAGCCTGCACCCAGTGGGCCACCACTGGGGCCCCTGATGCGTTCTATGGAGCCACCAGTGCGTGCAGGGGATCAGGCACCCAAGGAGCCAACCCTGGGGCCCCTGCGGCACAGCGCTGTTGTTTGTCTGCGCCCAGGGGATCCCGCGCCCAGTGGGCCACCGCCGGGGCCTGTGCGGAGCAAGGCGCCTAGGGCTCACGCACACGGAAACACAGAGAGGAAGGTTGTGGACGGCCTGAGGACAGAGGTGAGTGGACAGCAAAAACAATCAAACGACCCCCACAACAACCAACACAACCTCAATATGCCAACTACTGGGCACCGCGAACGCACAAACGGCACATCCTGTCACATCCAGCACAGCCCCAGCACACCAACCACTGGGCTCCGCGAACGCGGAAATGACACCAGCAGGAGCACCGGCCGCAGCGGCCGACAGAAAGCAGCGACCCGACGCAACATGCGAAGGGAAGAACGGGTGACTGTCCAGGGCCCTGTAAAGAAACAACAACCAGATGGAATGTCACACAGGGGGGCAGGGGCAGGGGCGGCATGCCATGCCTCCTGGCCAGACCTCCACCACCCAAAGCAATTCTGTTGACTGGACCCGCTTCAAGCCCCCCCCGGGATGGCCCGGTGACGACTATATATTAATATTGATCAGGTGTGGACTGTGATCTTACAGTTTTCAGGTAGACAAGCGCTTAACCCACTGAGCTAACCACAGCATACCCTCACTGTACTTATGATAGTGGAGGACCGCAACCAAGAAGGAGACACGAGCAATTGTGAAACTGATTACTGCAGAACTAAGGTCTGAAATTGTCTATGGCAGGGACATTCAGTCAATCAGTACCGACCATTGATCCCCCTGGTGACGTAAATTTGTGCACATATCTGGGGGCAAGAGTAAATTTACGCTCAAATCCGAGGGTGGAAGTAAAGTTGTGCACAAATCTGGGGGCGGGAGTGAATTTACACACAAATCTGGGAACACAGACCCCAAATTTCAACAAAACGGAGAATGGTATTTCTGGAGTCAGTGTGATGAGGGAAAAGAGCAAAGCAATGAAAACACACCTTTCTTAGCAGGGCACATGTGGGTTGCCATGTGGCTGTGATTTGGGACCTCTCCTTCTTGCTCAGATGGCTTTGGCATGGCGGTGGGGCGGAAGGTGGTGGTGCTCCTTGTGCTCTTCAACTGTGCATTGGTGATTCTTGTGTCCCAGTCCATCTTCAGCAGCCCAGAGCACCAGGAAGAACGCCAGCAGCCCTGTACACTCGTTGGAGGCACAGAGGTATCCCCGCTCCCTTGCCCTTTTTGCTGTGGCTAGTACCCTGCCGCCCCCGTGGACACCTCCCCCCCCCCCCTGCACAGTCCCCCTTGCACAGGAGGACATGCCCGTGAAAAGAGTCTGTACTAATCGGTCCCAGGGGGGGGGGGGGGTGCAGCAGTTCATGACCGTTCCTCCTGGGGGTTGGGGGGGGACCGTCCGCGTGTTCTGGGGTGTCTGTCTGCCGGGGCGGCGGGGTGATGTCAATGGGATATTGGCCCTGGCCCTTGAAAGCGTGTGCCTGTCTGTTGGCCAGCCGGACCGTCCAAGATCGCCCAATTTGCTTTTTTGCACAACAGTTGGCAGGTAGATGACTAATGGTGCTGCGGCGGTGGTTGGCCACGGGCCTGCAGCATCACCGCTCAAGCAACAGCAGTCGGTCGTGGCCAGCGCTTTCCTGTGGATCAAGCGTTAGTCTGCGGTCACCTGCACCCGCTGTTGTTGACCTGACCGGTGCCCCTCGCCCAACTGCCTCCATCTAGCCCCCCCTCCCCTCCAACCTCCTTGTGCCTTTGACATGGGGCCGTTCAGTAGCTAAGTATCCGCTGCTTCACGGCCCCAACCTCCTTGTGCAAGCATGGCCTTGTCTGTGTTGGGCACATTGTCAAGCGGGTCCCATACGGCAGTGCATGGAGACTCGTCAAGAAGGCATGGGCGGCCTTCGACGGGGGAGAGATGCAGGCGCCTGTGGCACCTTGAGGGATGTGGTCAAGTACTGACGCCTCCAAAGGGGAGTCTCTGCTAAGCCTCAGCCGTGGAGGGGGTGCCTGGTGGTGGGGGGGGTCCGTTAGGTTACAGGCGGGCTATCTGTGGGGGCGCCCGCGGCACGTTGCTGGACCAACCGCCAGATTGTGGATGAGTGAGGCTCCCCCGGCCGGACTGTTGGGCCGTGAACTTGAAGAGCTGTGTGTGGGGTACGACAACATCAGCCATGGCCCCCAATCACACCAAACCACATCCGCATGTCTCGCACTCCAAAGCTGCGATTGGCAGAAGCAAGGCCTCAATGCGTGCCCCGCCCCCTCTTGCCTTGCCTTCACTCACGCACCACGACATAAGCACGGCCTTGTGAAGCTGAGCGCAGTGGCCCCATGTTCGCGTTGTTTTCTGGAAGTTGGGCAGCGCGTGCAAAAGGGGTAGCGAGGGGCAATCTTGTCCGGACACATCAACCGGTGTCATAAGAGAGGGTCATGAGGAAGAAGTCGCATGATGCTGCGGCCCTGCTAAATGGCCCACGCAGTGCCTGGCACGCACAACCACCGCCGCCAACAAACAAGGCACTCACGCAGAGCATCACCAGAGGCCCACAACCCCACACCCCAACACCAACACCACACCCACCACACACACGACGACCAGGGCCACACCCACACACAACACAGAAGGGATGCTTCCCTGAGGCACTCCCGGGAGCCAACACCATCCCAACCACACTGGGAAGAGAAGGCAGCCCAAACCTAAGTAAGGGAGTCGCCCCTGTGGGGGTTTGGCAGCCGGCGAGGCGGTTGACCATTGACCTAAAATATGTACTGCGACAGCACCCATTGCCCTCCGTCTCCATCACAACCCCGGCCTGCGTCCACCACATCGTCGGGGACCGCATGACCGCGAGCATTCTGGCGGCGGAGTCCAGCAGGTCCGGCGGGATGGTGCTCCCGTAGAGCGCGTCCACATAGGCGCGGGTCGCGCCGCGCAGGTACGCGATGCGCCGGTGCACGCTCATTGCGACATCCCTCATGTTGCCAAACAAGTTTGCGTAGTAGTTGCCCAAAACGCTCGGTAGCAGCTTTTCGTAGGGCCTACCAGGAACACTGCCGCTGCGGGACCGATTGGGGAAATGCCAACACAAATAGAAATCCACGGCCTGGGATCCTCCTGCAGGTACGGTGACGGTGTGGACCAGCGCCACAATATGATGTGTTGGCGCGGGAGTAAGGAGTTGCAGGCGCAGTGGTTGGCTGAAACGCACCTGCCTCGAACGTGGCAAACAGGTCTTGCTCGTTCGCAGCCTGCGATATGACCTCCACATTAACGCCTCGGGCTGCAACTCCAGCAATGGCAATGGTGCCAAACGTGTCAGGCGTCGAGCTTGGAACCGAAGTGGATGTCATGGAGAGGCCCCCAATGGCCTCCGTCTGGAGGGGCGTGTTCACATTTCCGCCCCAAAAGTTGGTGGGGGCCCGTGTACAGTCCGCATATCCATCCCAGCCCACAAAATTCTGCTGCGCCTGCATGACACTGACCTCCACCGGCACAGACCCCGAGTTCTTCAGTGTGAACTGGAACATGGCCACGGGGATGCACGAGGCCTTTGAATCCAACGGGATGGCGGGGGCCATGCCCACGAGTAGCTAAGTTCTGTCACTAGGGCTAGTGCACGGGCCTTGGGCACGCTTATGAGACATATTCCTTTGGCTGAATACGTGGGTCGCGCATCCACCTTGCATCCATCTGGACGTTTTTTTGTTTTGCCCGTATGCCATTGCTTTCTAGGAAGGTGAAGGTAATGTGAGTGTCCACAATAATGGATTTGATGGTTGCAACTCAATTTGGACCCATTTTGATGCTTTTTGTATTTTTCAATTTTGCATCCACCCCAGGAGCGTTCCGCACGTATTTCACGTTCGTATCATGCATCCGCGTTTTGCATCCACACGCCGTTTTGCATCCCCGCAGACGTTGGCAACGTCCGGACGGGCTCCCTTGTCTCTCGTACCAGCCCCTTTGTTCCATGCCTCCTAAAATGGCCGTATGGGTGCCGCCCATTCCCCCAGACTGGCGCCAAGACGACTGCTCCTTGTCCCCAGCGGATCCCTCAATTGTGAAGCCCGGTCACACTGTTGTTCTCTCGGTATCTGTTTTTGCGCGCACACAACGTTGCCAACGTGCATCCGCCTTTTGCATCCACCCGCCCTTTTGCATCCACCGTTTCTACGTCTTGACAACAGTGAGTTCGTTGCGTACAAAACGTGCATCCACTATTTGCATCCACACGCCATTCTGCATCCTTGTTTGCACCGTTTGTACCGGTCGCTCCGAGCAGTTTTGCATCCACCCAGCACTATGCGCATCCACCTTTTGCGGAAGCCTCGTAGCCGCAACGGCTTTATCTGCGGATGGGTGGACAAGAACAGGCCTGCCAAGAACGAACTGGTGTTGACAAAACCGAAATCATACAGTGTGACGGAGAATCGCGACAGGATTATGGCAGGCACGACGAGAAATTGTGGGCAGAAGACTTACAAGTATTCAAGCATTAGCAAGTTGTGGGCACTTTACAAAAACGACGATCCACCAAGCGTGGAAGACGAGGAAGAGGAGGATGAGCAGGACGAGGAGGAAGAGGACGCTGACGACGAAGATGACGACGACGCTGCCCTTTTCGCCCATGGGACGGTTGGGGATGCCGCTGCTGGGTGCCTTTGTGCTCCGGTACGGAGTAGTGAACACTATTAGCACGTGCAAGGATCTGTGCCTGGTGCCAGAAGAGACTTCCCTTTGGGATTTCCAACGCATGTTGCTCGATGATTTTTTTCCGGAGGAACGGTTTGCCAAAAAAGAGGTGCATTGCATCAGGGCGACCGTGAAGCGGGGCGTGTGTGCATATTGTAAAACGGGGCGTGTTGCCTGGGTCTGTGCAGGTTGCCGTGTGCCACTACACACCCGGTGTTTTGCACATTACCATGGAGTGTAGACCGTCACCGTGACAACTGAAGTGCAGTGCAACGTTGCTCGTGGGTCAGAAAACAGGGTTCGATGCGTAGAAAACGTACGATACGTGGAAAACGTGTAGAAAACGTGCATCCGGGATTTGCATCCACCCGCCTTTTTGCATCCCCCCCTAGAAAACGTAATGAACGTGGAAAGCGCAGGAAAACGTACAAAACGTTGGGAACGTAGGAAACGTAGAATACGTGCATCCGGGTTTTGCATCCACACGCCAATATGCATCCACCCCTGTTCCCCCTGTGAAAAGCACACGTTCCCAACAGTGCGTTCCATGCGTTGGCAACGTACGTTCCCAACAGGTTTTTAGGGGTGGATGCGTAGTGAATGTACGTATTGTAGCCAAAGGAATATTGCCCATACTATTGGTGGTCACTGCACACGACCCACCAGGGGGTGGACTCACACGAGTCCCTAGCTCCGAGGCTTGGACGGCCTAGAGTGAGGTCCCCCAAACAGGAAGCCCTTCAGCAGCCCAAAATGCACAAGAGCAATAACGCATGTCACTCACCACAACACAACCCCAACAAACACCAGTGACAAGTCAGTTTGTAGATTTGTAGACATGTGCAGAGCAGGGCGCAGCCCCCGCCCTTGTGGAGTTCGCAGGCACCTCATAGAGGGGGGGGGGGGGGGGGCAAGGCTGGTTGCTGATGGCCCGCTCGACGTCCGCCGCATTTGGTGGTTGCTGCGGTGCTCGATCCTCGTGGTCCCCTTGTGCATTGCTCTATGTCCTACTGGGGCTGGTCTCACCACCGTGTGTGGGGCAGCCTTATTCCTAGTTGCTTTTTTGCGTGCGTTCCTCCCAATGCAGTGCTTGTTTTTCTTCTGGTGGCGCACTCACTACTGCTGGTGTGCGTTGTGGGGGGGGGGGTGGGGGGGCAGCGTGTCGCTCCCTGCCTCTTGTCTTGGCTGTTGGGTTGTCCCACTCTCATTTGGATACTCACTGGGGGGGTGCCCGCCACGGGGGTGGCAACAGGGCCGTGACTAGCCCACTGCACACGGGACAGTCAAGCTCGTGCAGAGACGTGAAATCCGCATGTAGGGGGGGGGGGGGGCGGGAGGGACAGGAGTGGGTGCGCACAGGTGGCACCTAGGAGTGCCAACGGACAGGAGGAGGGGCAACACAGCCACACGGAACGCGGGGGCCACACTAGGAGGGACGAGGGCGAGTGCAGCAAACAGGGAGGAGGGGGGCAACGAGGCAGCCAGGACAGCGGGAACGGGGAATCATAAAGTAGGGGATGGGAGAGCATGCGCATGGGGGGCAGCAACAACACAGGGGATGGCCTGGCCAGCCAGGCCCGTCGCTATTGGGTGCCAAGGCAACCCTGTGTGACAGGAGGGGGAGCCCACCAGGGGCAGACCAGCCGTGCCCCCCAGCCTACACCCCACCCATGGTCCCCCCAGCCCGACCCAGTGTACCCCTGCACCACCATTGCGCACAACAGGAACAGTGGCCGTTGAGGAGCCCTGGTGACCCCACAGAGGGGTCGGCCGGGAGATTGGACTCCCAGCGAGCTAGCAGGGCCCTGAGGAGTTACGCGAATTGCCGAGTGCACACAGGGAATGGGGCACCCAGAGGGCCAACCCTGGCCCCCCCCCGGCAGCGCAAAGTCTGTGTCTGCCTGTACCCAGGGGAACCTGCACCAAGTGGGCCACCACTAGGGGCCTGAGGCGTTCTGTGGAGCCACCAGTGCGCACAGGGGATCAGGCACCCAGGGAGCCAAGCCTGGGGCCCCTGCGGCACAGCGCCGCTGTTCGTCTGTGCCCAGGGGATCCAGCACCCATCGGGCCACCACTGGGGCCCCTGAGGCGCACTGTGGAAAGGAATGGTGGGCCAGGCAAGGGAAGGAGACCCCGACAAAACCGGGGTGGGCAGAACCAAGGACGACGGCGCGGTAACAGTGCAGCGTAAAGCACCCGGGACACTGTGCAGGCGCGCACGCCACCCGCATCAACCATGAAGCGCACGCTACCCGCAACCAACAAGGAGCACCCTGCGCACGCGCAACCCATGGAGTGGGGGGGCGTACGTGGTGGACGGCCGGGACAACGCGTGGAGGAGCAGGGCACCTGGGCCTCATGCACATGGAAACGCTGTGAGGCAGGTTGTGGATGGCCCGGCCGGAGGTGTGGGGACAGCAAAAAACAAACAGGCAAACGACCCCCGCAGCAACCAGCACAACCCCAGTATGCCAACTACTGGGCGCCGCTGACGCACAGACAGATGTCACAGGATGTGACATCCTGTCACATCCACCACAGCCCTAGCACACCAACCACTGGGCTCCGCGAATGCGGAAACAATATTAGTAGGAGCACCGGCCGCAGCGGCCGACAGAAAGCAGCGACCCGACGCAACATGCGAAGGGAAGAACGGGTGACTGTCCAGGGCCCTGTAAAGAAACAATAACCAGACGGAATATCAAACAAGGGGGCTAAGGGAGCGGAGGGTGAGTTGGTCTGATTTCCCCCTGATTTTGGGAAAGTACAGGTTCCCCCTCCCCCTCGGGGGGGAGGCGTCAGGTCTTTTGGGTGGGTGGGTTGTGGGTGGCGTGGCGTCTCCTGCTCAAGGCCTTTCATCATTTCCAGGTGTCCTTTTGTCTATAGCCAAGGTGGGCGGTAGACCAAGCTTGTGACCCCCTCCCCGCCTCCCCCCCGCCCCCCTGGGGTAACATATAACAGGGGGGGTGGGTGGGTTGGTCTAGATGGAGCATGGGTGGGTGGGTCGGCCAAAATCCCAGGAAGGCGACTTTCACCCTCCGCCCTCCCCCTGGTATCACTAAGGTATTCCCTGGGTGGCACCGCACAGTTTTCTTGCCCCAGTGGGCAAGTGCAACTATGAGGGCAACAGGAGGCGCCACGGCAGGAGTGGACGGGGCCTCGCAAGTGCACCTCCGCGACCAGTGATACCACGTGCTAACGCCCACACAATGAAATGCCGCCGCTGCTGTTGCTTGTGCCACCGGTGGGGCAACGAGGTACCACGGCCTGACAATGACTGTCCCTTTTGCCTCAGGAGCCGTGGTCCAGCTCTCAGCAGCCCCACACCGCCCGTCCCAGAGCCCCGCATGCGGCGACCCCCCGATTGAGCCCTGCGCCACCCGCTGAGGCGTGTGGGTCACACCCCAGTGCATCGTCCCTCTGCGCGCACTTTCCGTCCCCCGTGCCCACTGCCGCAGAGGCTCTGACCTCAGGATGCCAAGCAGGTGTCCGCCCGCGTCCATTTGGCTACACTGATCAAGCACGATGGACTGCCGGGCGTTGCTGCATACGCGCACCAGGACATGCATGCAGGACGTGTCCATTTGCCTGATGTCGCGTACGCTGCTTTGCCCCCGCATACCCCAAGGCTCGCGGGAGCGCAGGAGAAGGATGCGGTAAGGGGGATTTCGCCTTCGAGGCATTTGCTGCGCTGTTGTTTGGGAGGGGCGAGCAAAAGGGGGAACGGAATTTCAGAGGAGAGCGTGTAGGAGAGGGGGGGTTGGTACGAGGCCATGGTGTTGGTTTGCTTGCCCTTGGTGGCGCCTTTTGGCCTCTCGCCCTTGCACATTCTGACCCTCTGTGGGTCCGAACGTGTTTTGGTGGTGTCAACGGAGCCCCCGGATGACTTGTCCTGTTTGACTACTCCAGGGTCGGCTGTCCCAGAGACGGGCTGTTGCCCGTGTCGTTTACCAGGTGCATCCAGATGCACACTCCGAGTCCATGCTGCGCGTAGGGAGGAGGGGGGGGGGGCTACTGCAGGGGTCGTGTATTTCAACAAATCCTCACAGCGCATACCGGGGGAGGGAAAATTGCAGGCACAATTTCATGGATCAATGAAGGTCACGAAATTTTCCCCTAGCAAAGTTTAAGGGTGTTGGCAGGGCAGTGAAGATGCCAATGGCGCTGCAAACGGTAGGTCCGTAGTTGTTGGGCACGTGTTAGGGACAGCGGATTCTTTCGGATGTTGTGAGCGAATGCCGCTTTCAGTGGCCAGTTGACGTGCGCATCCGTCTGCCTCTGAACAGAGCATGGGCTTGCACGTTAAGGTGTGCGAGAGGCAGTTGCAGGCTTGGCAACTCCAAGGGCGAAATTTTACCCAGTGAAATAATGCCCGTGAGCCTATTGCTTAAGGAGACACCCCCCTCCCCCTGGGGGTGGGTGGGTCAGAGGCCAAAACAAAGTTTGTGTACCTAAAATCGGCCTCAAATTTTCGGCCTCTTTGATAAATTTCATTTTTTGCCGGAGGCAAATTTTTCTGATGTGGGTGGGTGGGTGGTCGGCCGGCGCTGACCAGTCCCCCCAGGTCACTAAGCAATGGCCTCTACAATCCCCGTACAAAACTACCCCCTTCGCCGCAGGAAAGGGGTGAATGGCACAAGGGAACAGGACTGGTCGATGTCCGCGACGGGGGAAGTGTCTCGTCGAATTCCCTTGCCTGTGAAAGGCGGTGGATCCAGGAGCCCCTCGCAGTGGAGCAGAGGGCACGACGGGGCTGACCTGGCCGCCCCAAAGCGGCAGGCGGATCTGATTGGGGCGGTGGGGGGGAAGAGCATCACATCGTTGTATTCACGGGGCCCGAGGGGTGACCCCGGTACGGCCCGGGGGGATGGGGCGCTGCCGCCACGCACCATGGGCCCCTGCGTGATTTGAATCGCAACGTGGGGATGGGGGTGAAGCTTTCGGTGTGTGTCTCTACCCCGCGTAAAGGGGTGTGTTCCGTGCGCACGCGACGGAATGTCAAGGAACTTTGGAGTGTTTGCGACAGATTGCCGGGACGCCTGCAACGCGCGGCACCGCCCCCCCCCTCGGGGCGGAGCATCGCAGATTGCGACTGGAATCGCAATCACAGTCGCAATCACTGGAGCCACTGGGGTCGCTGGAGTCGCACATTGCGACGGGAGGGCTCTGAAGCAGTGGGCTACGGCAGGGCGACGGAAGGGTTTGCATCGCCCTCCTGCGGAGCGTCCTCCACCGTCCGTCTTCCTCAGGGATCGAGGGCCTCGTGCGCTGCCGACAGCATCGCACTCGCGGCGCGCTCTGTGACACGGCGCACGGCCGCCGCACAGTGCTGAAGGTAACACACGGAGAGGGGCGTGAGGGGCCGGTGTCGTCTGAGGCGTCGGGGCAGACGTCCGCGAAGGGTCCAGGAGAAGAGAATGGGTTGGGGTCGGACTTCCTTCGAGTGCGGATCCCGAAACAGAATTTTTGGTCTCCTGTTTATCTGCGCATTGCACAACAACAGAAAGCAATTTTCTGAGGTCCTCAAGTGTTTGCTCTGCTTTCTACCACGACATGACACAACACAACACAACGCAACAAAACACAACACAACACGACACGACACGACACGACACGACACGACACAACACGACACGACACGACACGACACGACACGACACGACACAACACAACACAACACAACACAACACAACAAAAAACAGCAACCGTCACTGTTCGCCCCCCTCCCCCCCTCCCCTACTGCACCAAACGCAAAAGGAATTTTTTGCAAGCCCCAAAGCAGGTGTCCCATTGGACAAATCTGTCATGCCGATCCACCGTGTGCCGTGTCCATTTTCTTGCTTATCCTTTTCCCCGTTTCTGTGCCCATTGCACAACACGTTGGACGAGGCCACCGCCCTGCAACCGGTGTCAAGGACGGAGCGGGTCTGCCAAAGCGGACCAACGCGGGTGCTTTCTAGAGCGGAATGGATTGGCCATACGTGAGCACATCGGTTGCACTTTTGGACGGGGGGGCGGCTTTGAGAATGATTTCAAGTGTGTTTGCTTCATGGTACCGAAGTGCAGGTGCGCAGGCACAGGGGTAGGCATGCAAATACACGCAGATACCGTGTGGGTACACACAAGAACAGTTTGGGATACACACCGGACCGGGTACACCAAGAAAAAAAAAGGGGATACCCCAACGTCCACGTGCGCGTGCACATACACCGCACCCTCTCCCTCATTCCCCGTGTGCGTCGGGTGCGGGCCCGCGTGTACCCCACAACGATTTGTTGTGCACCGGGTGTGGACCCCAAAAAAGACAAAAAGTGCGTGTCTCGTGCAACCGGACCCGCGCAGAAGAAAGGCTGGTTGGGGTAGAGCGAGAGGGCAGTCGTCGAGGTGGGGGTGGGGCTGGGGCGCTGCGATTCCAGACGGTCGAAGTGGAGGTCAGCCGTTGACCGAGAGCGTTGGTCGTTGAGATCCCACGAGGGCGTTTGCAGTGCACCGCCCGCTGTCCCGGCGCAGGTCCACCGGACCGAGCCCGAGACGACGGATCGAGTGGTGCGGGCCGCGTGTGACGCGAACCGGTTGGCCGACAACAACATCACCGACGTCATCGTGCCCGTGTTGGACCTGTTCATCTGCCCAGGTACGCGCGGACGTGGCACTGCGCAAAACACGGGGTCCTCCTTCGGGAAGGAAGGGCCCGGACCTGTCGGGAGGTCAGCACGGGGGAGGGGGGGGGCTGGGGGGGGCTCACTAGAGGACCTCCATTAAGCCCCTCATCGTGGGGGGAGGACCTGGCATCCATGACACCCGCCGAACCCTCCACAACCCTCGACAATCCTCCACTCCTTCACGGGTGGTGGGTTGTTGACGGTTGCGGGTTGGCGGTTGCCTTCGGGTGTTGCAGTTTTGTTCGGCGGCACATACATACAGACTCAAGTATTGCAGTGGATCCCCGAATGTTATACATCAGCGGTGCGCGGCGATTTCAGGCGTTTTGCCCTTGGATTGTGGAGTGGGTGCCGTGCGCCATAGGTCAGGCAGTTCTGTGCGGGGGTCTGCGTCTTTGGATGACCGGCGTGTGCGTCGCGTCTGCGTCTTTGGATGACCGGCGTGTGCGCTGCATCGCGGCAGCCGGTGGGGCACAATTTATTATTCAGAGTGCAATCGGTTGTGGGTCTGGGGCCGAAGCCAAAGCTATGAGCATTTTGGGTGCTGTGCACGGAAGGGGGGGGGAGGGGGGGCTTCACAAAACACCTCCCCTTTTCAGGGAAGTGTGCCTGAGGACAACAAGTCGCCCTATCGATTGAGCGTCTGTGGGCCGGCAAAATGGCCTGTGGAACTCGAACCCACTGCACCCACGGAGTCGGATGTCTCGACGGCCCGGGTGTCGACATGCCGCATGGCCTGGGGGTGACCAGGAGTGAACACACGCAAAGCCTGGCAGCGCTGGGGAGGGCAATGGACACCCCGGGGGCACGTGAGCAGTGGGATGGACATTACTCCGGTGCGACCCACTGTGACTACAACTCTTTTGATTCGATGGGCCTGCTCAGGAGTACGTGTTGCGGGGACCTCCTTGCGCCGAGGAAAGGTCCCGGTGGTTTTATTGGTGAGAGGGGCCTGTGGCCAGGCCGTGACGATTGGTGTACCCCCCCCCCCCCCCCTGTATAAGCTACGCCCTTGTCCAACCTACAGTAGGCGCAGGGACCGTATTAATTTGGGACCTAATTTTAATTCGGTACCAAACGTAGTGCAGCCACATAAGACTTGGGTTTGGTGACGAATTTGCGAGTCACATAGAGTCATGGACACATTTGTTGTGAGTGTTTCCCCACTTGAACCCACATAGCTCTGATTTTGGGGATATTTGTGCATGATATTCCCCTTGCTTGCACCAGCTCACCATGCAATCCTCTCTTTTTGAACCTGGGCCCCCGGTGTCGGTAGTTGTATGTGTCGCGCGCAAGCTACGCCCGTGTCCAAGCTACAGTAGGCGTAGGGACCGTATTAATTTGGGACGTTGGCGTAGCTTATACAAGGGGGGGGGGGGGTACGTGTGGGGGGGATGGGGGCTGCAATTGTGTTGGTGTCGGTGCAATGCACGTCCCACTGCTCACAACCGCCGTGCGTTTCCTCGCCTCTTGTTTCCAAGTGAAAACCGGGCGTTGGATCGCAGGCATGGCCCCCCGACGGAGGCGGGTGGCAGCCCCTCCAATCGCCAGTAACTGCTCCCAACCGCTTTGTGAGTCACCTGCAACCGCCATTGTAACTGCCCCCAGGAGCCCCTGAACCCCCCCCCCCCATTAAGCAAAGGCCTGGGTTCGGGTCGGGGGAGGGGGGTGGGCTGAACACATTTTATTTGTGCCCGGGCCACGTCCCCAACACCCGCCAATCGCCACACTTCCCCACATCTTCTGTTGCCGCGCCTCAGACGCCTTCAGCCTCCCTCATCCTCAGGCACAGGCCCCAACGAGACGTGTTGAGCCGCCCACTCAGGCAGCACTGGTACCGTTCCCTGAAGCGGGGGGCCCCAGGGCCCACGGACATGCAGCCGTCAGTTAACTGCAACCCGCCGTACGCTCGGTCGGTTGCAGGTGGTTGGGGGGCAAGCAAAGGCATGAGGCAAGGGGTTGTGTGACCCTTGGGTAACCCCCCCTCCTCTTAAGCAAAGGCCTGCCCGAACCCCAGGGTCCATCAGCAACGGCCTGGAGCCCAGCCCTGCCTCATGCCATGTGCTGCAGGCCGAGCGTTGCAGCAGCCGATGCCGTGGTTGGCCCCTCCATCCAACGAGAGCTCGTACCTCGTGCTGGTGCAGTGCAACACCGGGACGGAGGAGGCGGTGGCGGAGCCCTTGCCCGCTCAGCTGCTCTACGAAGTGGTGTTCACGTGCGTGGCGCTGTACGCAGTGCTGGGCTTGTGCGTGTCGGACGTGTCTTGGAAGGACCTGCAGTGGGTTCAGGTGGCACTGCCCTGCAATCCATTGGGAGGGCCAAAGGCTGAGGCGGTGTTTGCTGTGCGCCCCCGCCCCCCCGCTGGACAAGCGCTTTTCTGACGGAGCTCTTGTAGAATCTCCCTGAGCTGATCCAACCCCACAGCACGTGTGCAGTGGGTTCGCCGCTGAGACGTTCGAAATAGGAGATCGGATTTCCAATTCCGCGTCACCACCATGTGTGGAGTCTCTCTGGAGGATTTCGTTGAGGGTTTCCAGATGCTGGTCTCAATCGAGTGCACACGGAAAGCTTGTGAGTCCATCGGCCACTGTGGGTTTCTTGAGGAGAAGAGGTAGTAGTATTTATTATTATATATTATTATTTATAGTAGGCAAAGGGAGGCACAACAAGCGAGGTTGGCGCAGTCGGCAGCGCGTAGGTCTCATAATCCTAAGGTCGTCAGTTCGAACCTGGCACCTCGCAGCATTTCTTCGTGATGTGCCTGATGCGCGAAACGCGAAGGTTTTGGATCGGGTTTAATGTGCGATACAGTTAGGTCTGCTTGATTTCATTCCGTTGCACCTTTCGGCAGGTGTCAGCTGCCCGTGAGTATGAGGCCAGTGGGGCCCGAGTCGTGTTGCCCCCCGGCCACGGTCTGCGGTGGTACTACGCCCCCAGCGCTGCGGATTTGTGCCGCCACAGCCCCAGCGTTCGGGAATATCTCGCTGCGATTCCATTGATCAGGTCTGCGCGTCCACCCCTCCCGGCCTGACACGCGATATTGCCACGGTTCCCATAGCGCGGGTTCCTTTTTTTCATTTCCCCTGTTGAGACAAGCAAGCCACGCAAGCAAATGCTGCCGCAGAAGATATCACCTGTGTTTCAACTTTTCCTCGTGGTGCATATGACGACTGTATGTAGCTATGCCTCTGGAAAAGCACATAAGGCTGGCCGGGTCACATTTCGCTGCCGGTTTCCTGCTGTTGGGGTATTTTGGGCGCTGCTATCGTCAAGGGCTGCTTCTCTTTTCCTTCGTCAAGGGCTACTCCGGCTGTAAGGGCTGCTCCTGCTGATGCTATGGATCGCTTCACTGGTGGCTGTCCCTGCCTAGGTACCATCGCTGGGGCCGTTGTAACAAATGTATGGGTACGGTTTGTACCAAAAGAGCGTCCGATTTGTGCTTCCCCTCCTGAGCGCCAGAACAAAGGCACGGCATCCCTGCGGGGGGTTTCCAGAGTTGTGCCTGGCAGCCTCACAAGCCACTGACCACACACAACCCGAAACCACAGCGCCAATCCGCCCCTGCTCTGCCAATGGCACTGCAACCCGGTGGTCCGTACTTTTGGGCAGGTGTTTGGGTTCTTTCAGATGTTATGGACTAATGCTGCTTTCAGTGGATGTATAGATATAGATAGACAGATACATATAAATCTTTCTGCCTCTGAACGGAGCAACGGGTTACACGTCAAGGTGTGCGTGAGGCAGCTGGAGCTTTGGGAATTCCAAGGGTGATGAACTTCCCCAGTGCACCTCACCAGTGGGCAACGCATATCGTGCAACGCAAGGTCCAGGGTTTAGCTCGTCATTACACCCTCGAGAGGTCTTTCCAGAAAGGAAAAGAAGAAAAACGATAGGATTCGCCCTGCCTCCACGCCGTTGCTCTCCTCAACCAGCGAAGCGCACAGTTCCGTTCGGCCATCTTTCTCCGCAGAAGTCTTTGGTAGTTACAGTGGCGAGCATCCCTCGCTGAGGTGACCGGGCCATTTGTTGGCCTGTCGTCGCGTCCTCCTCACGTGTCCGTTTCATGGCACACGTCTGTGGGGTGGGGGAGTGGACAATCGGCCCCCATGCAGCATGCTGCCCGTAGTCCCTGCCAGCCCTGGCAACGCGAAGCAGACCATACAATGGCGTACACCGTCGGGTCACCCCCGCTTCTGCATGTTGCATGAAATTAAGTGTTGCATCCCCGTAAAGAACGTTGAGTTGTGTCTTTTCGTGGACCGATTTCCAGTTCAGCGTTGGGTTTTTCTTGCTTCCTCAATCACTATCGCCCATCCCCCCACTGCATATTACCTTAAACTGCTCGGTCAGAACCACATTAAGGCACTGAATACGGAGAGCCTGATTGCCCGGTCAACTGCATTGCGCGTGCATACCTTCTCGGCGCTAACCTCCTCTCATTAAGTCCCACAGGTATGAGTCCCCCCTGGGCCATAACCAGTTTCCCACAGCACAAAAGGCTCATTAAGGTCCATTGGCTCCTGGACAAAGCAATGCACTCAAACAACAAAAGGCAAGCGACATGCACTGCACGGGTAACGCCAGCCTTTGTGGAACTGCTGCCTTCCCACATCCGCAGCGGTGAACACCCTCCCACCGCAGTCCCCCTAAAAAGTTGATGTGACGCATGGGCTGATCCGTCACACTCTCACGAACCAAAACTCGATTTCCCGCTGAAACCCCCAAACCATTGCGTACCCGCGGAAGCACCAACCGGCACTTTCCCTTTGTGGCCTCCTCCGACGCCCGGCACACGCGTGTCGACGGCATTGCCCACGTTGCGTTCAGGGACACCGGGCAGGCCTTGCTCTCCGTGGTCGAGCACCACATGTCCGCCGCCGCGGCGCTGCACGCCCTGACGCTGCACGTGCACCGCGAGGGCCTGGGCCGCATCGCCAAGTACTACGCAGTGCCTCCGGCGGGTCCCCTCCGCCCCCACGCCCCCGCGGAGCCCCATCGCGGCGGGGCGGCGGCCATGGGCCCCACCGATGCTGAGCTCCGCCCCAAACACGTGCCCCCTCGGGACCTGCTGCCTCCCGCGGCCGTACTCGAGACCGGGAACGAGCCGGGCCCGGCAACGGCGCTGGACGCGGCGCCATTGAGTCTCGGACTCGGCGCACCGGACGCCGCGCCGGGGCCGGGGCCGCTGAATCATTTCTGTCCGGAGTTCGTGGGGTCGATCCGGCGGCGCAGCGAAGTGGCGCCCGACGCGTGGGAGGCCACGGTGCATTTGCACCCGCAGTGCGGGCCGCGGATGCGGGATTTCCGGAACTGCACGAAGCTGAAGAGTGGCGTGTACGCGCGGATCCTGCGCTGTTTGGACGGGTCTGTGGCGTGGCACGGGCACAGGCTTCGCGTGCTTTGAGTGGGAAAGGGGGGCTGGTGGGGTAGGAGACGGTGGAAAAAGGGTAAGGAGGCAGGCGTGGTGAACCACCAGGACCTGCCCCCGAACTGGTAATGGCAGTCGAACTGGCGACTTTCTGGTGGATTTTCAGTTGAATGTTCGCAAGTGTCGTCATGTTTTTCAATCGCCGTGCTCCGGTGCTCCGGTGCTTCGCCACGATCACCCCCGTCCCTCCCGTCCCTTTCCTGCACGTACCCACTCTCTCCATCCACGCCCCATCTACCGTCCTTCACTCATTTCTTCTGTTTGCCTACCACAACATGCTCAGTCAGCCCCTATGGCACCTCCATGGCCCTCTCTGCACGCCATCTCCAACTCTGGGCAGTACCAGAAGGGACAGCGGCTGGGGGAGATGGACGGGATGGCATGGCAGGGTGAAGGCCGGGGCCCCAGACATTGTGCCCCCTGCCCCTCCACTCGACAGTCGCAACGACAACGTCCCCGTGATCCTCAAAATCGATCACTTGATGGGGCACATGCTCGAGTCCAGTCACCACGGCACTTACAAAGAGATTGTGACCGCCTGTCAGTACTCGTTGCTGCGCCTGCGCAACGTCTGCGACCATTTCATTGGTATGCCGGACGGGGAGGACCGGGGGGGGTACGGGCTGTGGTGTCAAGAGACGTCAAGTGTGGGCCCTGATGCAGCGCTCAGGCCCGGTCAAAGTCGAGAACGTCTCTGGGAACAACATCAACGAATCTGCTGGGATATGCAGACCGTACTGTGTGTGGCTGTCAGCTGCACAGCCCCCAACAACACACCGAACAAGGCCGATTGCGAAATGTGGAAGCGCTTTGTCTCGCTGCATGGCACATGTTTTGTTTTTTGCTGCGGGAGTAATTCCACAGAAGGCGCCATCCAATCAACTGTATCGGGGCTGTGCGCTCTCAGTCTACAAGTGCCACTGTCCATGGGTACGTCATCTGGACCCCCGAAGGGGGGGGGATGCAGTCTTTGCGCGGTCCCCTTCTCCAGGCTTCCCTCCCAACACCGTAGGGCACCGGCTGTGCAGTATACGAGCATCTGTTCGCTTTGTTGCGGCGTTCATTTTTCAAGCCGTTTTCGAGAACACTTGCAACTATCAGATCCCCCGGCCGTAGAAGTGGGCTGAAGGCTCCGGGCGAGGGGCTGAACCATCAAAAGATGGGGTCAGTTTGTGCAATGGCAGTTCTGGTTTCACAATCGGTTGTGTTTTGTGGAGGCGTGCCTGTGGGCTGTGGTTGTGCCCCGGGAGGGGGGGGGGGGCTGAATCGTTCAGTTTTGTGGGTAAGAGTGCCCTACTGCTCACGATTGCTGCTCATTTCATTCGGCCCCAAGTGAAGCCTGGGGCTGGATTTGGACACGGAGGGGGGGTTAGGTAATTGTACTGTCGTGCATCAGCATCGCTTGGCAAGAATGTGTTTCCCCACCGTCTGTGGACAAGCAACCCAAACCAGTGCATACGCGTGGAAGTACCCGCCGGCTCACTTACTTAGCCCTTGTGACTGGGCCTGGAATGGCCATTGGTATTGGAATTGTATCCTCCGCTGGCACAACCGACGGAAGGGAGGGTACGGAGGTAGGGATTGGCAGATCAAGGGCACTCGTTGTGAGAGGCCAATGGGCACCGCTACGGAGGGGAAGGGTTCAAGGAAAGGACAGGGTGAGTGGGGAGAGGCCAATAGGCACCGCCAGCTTCAGACAGCAATCCACGCAAACGTCATCCCCCCCCCCCCGTCCCGGCACTGTTGTGCATGGGGTTCCGTCAGTCAGTTGAGGTTTCCAAAGGGGGGCGCTTTTTGCGTTCTGCTGCGGAACGATCACATCCGTCCGCAGGTCTTTACGATTTCTTGAACTGTCTGCCCGAGCACGTCAGTGGGTTCCTTCAGCAGCCAGAGATACGTATGCCACTGCGCGATGCTGCGTGCAAGTCAGATCCTCGGCCTCGATACCGAGAATTGCGGTTTGGATTGCGTTTGTGTTTGTTTATGCGATTCCCGCCCTTTCGGCTCAACGCTTGGCAAGAGGGAGTCTCTCATAGAGTCTCTGCCCTGCACGTGCTCTGCGGGCGACAAGCATAATGATGACACGTGAACAGGGGCCATGCGTGTCGTAACCTGAGTACTTTTTTTTTTTTGACAGAGGTTACAACCCTAATTTGAAAAAGGTGGAAAATGCTGTAACCCTGAATAGGCGATCTTTATTTACTTGGGTTTGAAACACAACAGATTCGCTCAGACCACATTCGTTTTTAGGGATGGGGTTCAACGTCAAAAAAAAGCGCCCGATTACAGTCTTTTTGTGCGGCACAGGATCAATCCACACACGTTTTGTTGGGGGGGTACCTGGTTCCCCTATAAGTGGCACCATATCGCCTTCGCGTCACCTTTCATGTCATGCTCTGCCCACACCAGCCCATATGCTTCACCTCCTCTGCTGGCATTGGCCGTTATTGGGTCATCCTTGTGGCAACAGCACATGTTGTTACTTCGGTGACAACCGAGAAAGACCAGTGTTGTGTTTTTGCTTTTCTTGGGACTTAGGGTTACAACAACAAAAAACAAAACCACTTGTACCCTGTTTGAATGTCTCGAATCTGAGGTTCAGAAATTCCGAAGCCAGACCAATGCCCCCTTTCTCCCCTGCGGGGTTGCTACCGTCGTGTTGCGGAGGGCAGACAAATGACATGCAATACCCGGCCTCCCACTCGTGGGGGGCGACTCACGGTGCCATGTGCTGGTTCCGGACGTCCACTTGGCCCGTCCCACTTCACCCACATGGTACCACGTTACCAACCAGGAAATTTCACCAGAGGCGCCCTGCTGGCCCTTGTGGGAGTAGTGCTCGGCCTATGGGTCTCTGACAACCTCAGTGTGGTGCTCCCCAATGTTACCCTCATGGCCTCCATCCGGCCCCCGCGGCCGCTGAGACCAATAGGACCTCCCCAGAAGTGGTGGCAGCCATACAAACCGCCCAGCCCAGTGTACTCCTCCTCGACAACACTAAGCACGACGGCCTATCCGCCGACTTCCTGGACGTGTATTGCCTGTGGGTAGTCTGCTGTGGCAGAGGCAGAAGCCACCTAGTGGCTGGCCTCCGGGGTGGCACACCTGCAACAAAGGAGCCATTTGGGGCCTTGTGCAGCCATTGGGGACCTGCACTCCTTTTGGCGAAAAGTGTCCTGGCCCCGGATCACGCGACGCGCGTGCGTGAGCGTTCACACGTTTGCACTACTCGAGATCAAGGCCCCAACCCCACCTTTTTGACCGGTATGATGCCCGATCCTGGGACATCCGCCCCTTGTACCTCCCCACAAGCCTGTGCGCGTGGGCGTTTCAGTGGGGACCGAGGACCCTAACTCCCCTTCAGACCCCACGCCCAGGCTGAGCAGCAGTGGTTTCGCCCAAACAGTGGGGGCGACAGCCACATTCCGGCTTCTTGGGTGCTGTGGGAGTTTTGTGAGGGCGTCTGCCACAAGTGCCCCTTTGGGGGGGGGGGGGGGATGTTCCGTTGTTTTCCCCTTTTTGACATGATTCATTTCCCCATCCCATTCTGAGCATTTTGACAACACATAAGTTTTGGGGGGGGGTAAAGCATTGGGGACCACTCACCATTCGAGAACAACCGCACCCAACGGTGGAGTGGTGGCAAGCCACCCAAATGGGTGAGGCCGCCAGAGCAAGGAATATCTCATACGCGGACGTGCTCCGTTGTATCCCGGTGCATGTCGGAGGAGGTGGGCCAGCAGATGCAAGTGGCCCAACCCGCAACTCCCACTACAACGCCAATCCCAGCCATCGCCCTACGACCACACCATCACACACCCACCCAACATATTTCCACTCATCGCTCTGCAACCCCCCCTCCACCCACCACCCCAGGTGGCACCTGTGCCATGTGAGGGAATGGACACGCAGTGCACACACCACGGACACGAGTGTGGGGTGGCACATGATGTGCTTGCCACAAGGAGATCTGAGTGTGGGAAAGGACAGGCGGAAGGTTGTTATGTGCCCCTGTCGGGGAAGTGACCCCGCGAGTGGACATCCTGGGGCCCAACAGCCGCTGTTGGGGAGGGGTCCTCTACCGCTTGTCTGGGGTGTCCACTTGGATGCCCCTGGCCAACAGCGAGGGCAGTTGCCCTCCTCCGTGTGTGCTCAACAAAGAGCAGTGAAACACGGAAGGTCCGGGGGTTCTGTTGGCACAAAAGGAAGGGTGGATGGGCCAGGCAGGGAGAGGGAGGGCACAAGGCGGTGAGAGGCTGATGGGCACCGCCGCCTGTGGAAGGGAAAGGTTCACAGGAAGGGCAGTGTTAAACGGTGAGAGGCCAATAGGCGCCACCAGCCGTAGACGGCAATACAACCAGGTGCCTGGCCATCCCCCCCCCCCCCAAACGCCGCGGTTTTTGCCCCCCTCCCCTCTCCTCATGGTGCTGCGGCACATGCCGAAGCCCCATTCAAGACCGGCCCCTGCTGAGGGTCCATTTCCGTTGCCCTTGAGCGAGTTGCACCCGAATGTATTTCCAGCGCGATGGTGGACACACCACATGTTTTTACGTGGTTCATAACCTAAAAAAAAAAACCCAGTCCTTTGTTTTAGTTCTCTTGGGATTCGGGGTTACAACAAAAGAAAGATTGCTCATATTCAATTTTCACTAAAGAGCCCCAAAGAGCGCATTTCCCATTTCAATTGCACGAATCTGAGCCATTCTTACTCGGCAGCACTCTGTCGACGCTTCTGCATTGTGCAGATCAGTCCCTGACTCCTCAGCAGTCGCGCACTCCGTATCTGCACGTGACCGTACTGCAGTGGACGGAGACGGCTCATGTGAAATCCGGTATGTGCTCACCCCAACCCCGTTACCCTATGCACACGCGTCGGCGGTCTGTGGGCAAAGATCACGAGACAAATGTGGTCTGGTGCAGTCCGGTGCGGTGGGGTATGGCGTGGTTTGATGGGCTGCCGTCCGTGGTGCGGTGTCGGGGTGTGGGGGTGTGCAGTAGACCAGACGCTCTTGAATCCGTTGCGCTGGTCTCCGGTGCTCCTTGACCGCGCTGTCCTTTCCTTTTTTTTTCGTTTGCGTTAAGGGGTTCGCCCAAAGCAACTGCTCAACCGCCGTCGGTTACCCTCTGAGCCCCGTCGGTTCCCGCCCAACCGCCGTCAATTACCGCCCGAACATGACTGAGTGCATTGTTGCCCTCTTCTCTCCGTTTTTATTTTTTCCGAATTACGACGCGCCCTGCCGTTGCCTCGTGCCCATTGCGACCGTCCGCCCGCGCACAGCGAAGCATTGGATTACCCCTGAGTTCCTGTACGAAGTCGTGTATTCCATCGTGGCGTCCTTTTTGGTGCTGGACTACTCCGTCGCGGACCTGCAGTTCGAGCACTTGGGCTTCAAGACGGTGTCGTACGACCGCACTTACGAAGTTGAGGACGCCAGGTCCCGCTGCCTGCACCATCGCGCGCACGGCACCGCTCTGTACCACGAGACGGTGCTGTACCGCGCACCGGAATTTAGGGGTGTCGGGGGTGTAGTGCAGGTGTTGGAGCTTGGGGATTCCTGCCCCCCCCCCCCTTCAACGGCACAGGCAGCAGCCCGTCTCCGGGACAGCCGACCCCCGAAGTAGTCAAACAGGACAAGTCATTCAGGGGCTCCGTTGAGACAACCAAAACACGTTCGGACCCACAGAGGGTCAGAATGAGCGGTGGCAAGAGGCCAATAGGCGCCGCCAAAGGCAAACAACCTGATACCGAGGCCTTGTGCCAAACCCCCCCCGCCCTCCCCCGAAATTTTCCCCGGCGAAATGATCCCCGTGCAACCCCCCCCCCCCCCCTCGTGTACGGGAACTGCACCAACGCCGCAGTGGCCACCAGCGTCCGCCGCATCACACATGATCGGGTGAGGCTGGGGCTTAGGCAGTCATGTGCCGGACGCGGCTGCTTGCCACTGAGTTCTATGTGCGCCGGGAGCCGGTGCGGCGGAGCAGCACGTCGTGTGGGGGCCGGTGCCCGACCAACGCGTTGCGGCAGGTACACCGTCCCGGCGGCGCACAAGATGCTGCAGCAGCTGGACTTCAACGCCTACCGGCTCATGCCGATGCACTGGAAGACCGCGTACGAGTTGCTGGAGATGAGCCAGTTCTTTCTGGTGATGTCCGCGCGGCACAATCCCCCGGGGGACCACCATCTGACCGATCAGGTGTGGCTTTTGCGGGACCGTGCGCCTGAAGTCCCACGTCTCACGCCAGAGGCTTCATGGGCGGCCTCTCTGGGGCAGGAGGGGGGGACGCCGGGATGGATTGCTGTCTGGTGCTGGCGGCGACTTCGGGGACTGTTCCTGCGCACCGCAGGCGGTGATTCCCTGTGTGCACTCAGCAATTCGCGTAACTCCTCAGGGCCCTGCTAGCTCGCTGGGAGTCCAATCTCCCGGCAAACCCCTCTGTGGGGTCACCAGGTCTCCTCGACGGCCACTGTTCCTGTTGTGCGCAATGGCGGTGCAGGGGTACACTGGGTCGGGCTGGGGGGACCATAGGTGGGGTGTGGGCTGGGGGGCACTGGTGATCGCCCCATGTGCCCCGACGGTTGTGCGATCCTCCATCGAAAGGGGCACCGGGGGTGTCTGCCCGGCTGCAGTGCGTCTGTTCTGCGCATGACCTCCCTCGTGGCCGAGGCTGTGGGAGGGGGGGGGGGGCTCAGTGGTCGGGGGGTTGCGGTGTCCGCACTGGGGCCCGGGTTAGGGCCGCGGGGGAAGGGGAATTGGCTGCGGGGCAATTAGCAGCGCATTCCTTTTCCTCGATTCCGGGCGAAGGAAGGTCAAACGGGCACGACGGCGCGGCGCAATGCTCAAAACCGGACAAAAGTGCTGCGACAAGCGCTCCCCCACTCAAAAGTGCGGTTCCCAAAGCGGACACTTTCCCTCTTCCCGTGCCAAAGGGGGCGCTTTCCCTCTTCCCGTGATGATGACCTGAATTGCGCGCCGCAGGCGCCGCAGGATTAGCGTTCCCATGGCCTGTGGCCACCTGCCTTTCTCCTCTCGTCCAACCCTCTCCCTCCGTAGGCGGCGGTCCCCATCGGCCTCCGTCCCCCTGCCTGGCCCCTCCCTCGGCAGGTTGTGCCAACGGAGCCCCCGTCCCTGTCCCTGTGTCACAGCTCTGGAGAGGGGGGGGGGGAAAGTCGGGCGCAGGTGACACTCGCTGGGACTACCACTGGGGCGCCGCACGCGGGGGGTTTGTTTGGTTTGCGCTCGATTGGTCCCGATGATGGTCGGACAAACCATTCAAATGGAACGATCATTGGAATGCCTCTTGCCAACTCCAGTTCCTCTCCCCACGACGGGTCCGAGTGCAACCGGACGATGCTGCCGTTCCCCTGAAAGGGCCGTTGGCCCTCTATATACCCTCCCTCCCGCCTAGCTCGCCGTGATTAGGTGGTACCCCCCCCCCCCCCCCTCCGGCAGCACCTTGCGCATGGCGCACTGGCGGACCACTCGGTACACCCACCGCGGGAACTGGCGCATTTCCCTCCGCGTGGTCGAGTCCAGGAGGTTGCCGAGCGCCGGGCCGCTCAGCACCACCACGACCGGAACAGACAGCCCTTTGTACGTCGGGGCCCCGACTCGGATCGGTTGCCTGCACAGAAGAAGGAACGGCTGGGCAGCCCTCCCATGCCCCACCCCACCCCACCATCTCTTGCTCTTTCTTGTGCTCTCTCTGTCTGTCTCTCTCGCTCTTTTCTGCCCCCCCCCCCAAAACTGTCCTTATCTTTGTCTGTCTGTGTCGACCTGCCTGGCTGCCTGCCTGCCTGCACACTCCCTCACAGCCACACACTGCCCGCAGGTGTGCCCTTGCAGGACCGTGCCCCTATTCAACCGAATGCCGGGTGTTGTTGCGGCGCGTGCGTGGCGCGTGCGACCCCCCCAAGCCAACCACCACAAACCCCGCGCCTCAGGCCAAGAAGCTGTGGGAGTGGTGCCGGGCTGCGCCCTTCAAGACCGCGGCCCCGCGGAAGGCCCTGCGCCTCCTCACGCTGCGCATGGCGGAGCAGCACCCGCACGAGCCCCGCGGGGCCGTCCAGCGTTTCCGGCTGCCGAATGCCACGGAGGCCACGGAGATCCGGACGACGTGGGGGAACATGACGTCCTTCAACTTCCGGAGGCTCAAGCTGCACTCGGAGGCCGTGGACCAGGAAATTGTGGACCTGCGGGCGCAGATGGGGCAGGGGACGTAGGGGACGAGGGATGCCGAAGGGCCTGCCGGAGGGGGCGGGGGGCTGGGCGGCCCGAAAATTGCTTTGCCGGGGGGGGACGGCATGGGCGCCCAGCGAAGGACGGGGGGGGGGTTCCCAGAAATGGGCTTCCGTGCCGGGCCCTTTGTTTTGTGTAAGGACGGATGTTGCCACCAAAGGCACCGGAACACAAATTTTGGCCCGGAAAATTTTTTTTCACGAAAAAATTTCCCCCCACATATGTATATTCAAAATGATCAGCGCGACGTGGGCATCATTTTGAGCCATGCATGTTGGGGTCGCCCCCCCCCCCCCCCCTCGGCACGGCAGGTAGGGCAGCCCTAGCCCAAATCCCCCTCCCGGCACGGCGACCAAGGAGGGGGAGGGGGGGGTTGGGCAAATGGGCTTCCGTGCCATCCCCCCCCTGCAAAGCAATTTTCTCCCTGCCCTGCCGCTGGGAAGTGTTCGTCCGCCACCGAAATTCCCGGGCCACCCCAACGGAATTGGCAACGGGCCGGCCGACAAAATTCTCGGGTCCGCCAGGCGAGTGGGTCAAAGGCCAAAGATTCGAATGATGACGGCCCCCATTGCCCCTGAGTGACGTTTCGTTGGGGTGCGGTCTCTTTACGGGGCCCTGGACAGTCACCCGTTTGTCTCTTCGCGTGCTGCCTCAGGTCAATGCTTTCTGGCGGCCGCGGCGGCGGGTTTTCCTTGTGGTGTTGTTTCCGTCTGAGCGGGGCCCAGTAGTTGCCGCACTGGGTTGTGCTGGTTATTGCGGGGGTCGTTGTACGGTTTTTGCTGCCCACCTCCCTCCACGTCCGGGTCGTCCACCACGTGCCTCGCGGCGTTTCCGTCGGCGTGAGGCCCAACTACTCCACCCCCGCCGTGTGGTGCCCGTGGATATTGCGCCCCCCTTCATGGCCACCGCGGGTGTTGTTGGGACCTCCCCCGCCCCAATGGAAATGGGGGTTGGTTTGGGGGGGAGTGAGGGCCGGTGATCTGAGATGTAGCGGCAAACATAACACGAAAGCACGAGAGGAAGGCACTAGAATAGCAATACCCCCACATCTCCGGGGTCCCGGAGACTCCCGGAGACGTGCTGATTTCCCCCGTTTGTCTGTGCGGAGCCCCTGAGACCGGAATTTAATTGGGGAATTATTCAGGAAAGCTGCTGAGCCGCCGGAAAAATGGGAGTCGGAACAATGCGAAAGGCGTCTCTAAATGTCCCATTTTCCCGCTGCTTTTGGCAAAAAGACCGGGGGGTAAAAAAGCCGGAGACTGAGGGTCTGGAACAGCCCAACAGGAGCACGGGTGAGTGCTCATGGCTCGTACGTCGTTGAGCGTGGCACGGGAGGCGTCGTCTGTTGAATCGCGGGACCGTGCGGCACCATGGCGTTTTGGTTTTGTCCGAAGACCGCAGCGTTTTAAGCGCTTGTTTGTCACTGCCTTGCCCTCTCTCCGGTTCAGCGTCTGTGTGTTCCCTTTGCATGCCTCCGTTTCGATCATGGCTCAGACTCGTGCATTCCAACACCCGTTGTACGGCGCACGCAACAAATCTCAGTATCTAAAACGCATATGGGCCGTAATCATTCCTTGAACAGGGTCGGGGGGGCGTGCCAGGTACTAAGCTCTCCCGCTGGGTTGTGTGCCAAGGGCCTGGGATCAACACCATCTCATTTCAGCTAACCTGAAAAAAGGGCAACAGGGGGCACCCTGTGATGACCCTCATCAAGCCCAACCCTCCAAAACCATGGCCACCCTTAACAACCCTCATGCACCATCCACAACCCTCATTCATTGCCAGGCGCCAAGGGTGAAGGAGTGGGACAGGCAGACGGGGAGGGGTGTGAGCTAAGGGCGAACAACTGCATCTCACCATCGATGGGCTGTCCACTCAAACCTGACCCACAGTCTATAAGCCAGCGAGAGGCACGGGATCTGAAGGGATGCTTTTTGGGTCTGTGCCACAGGGACCTGGTCTTAGTCAAACCCACTACCCCGTGTCTGCGCCTTTAGGGCTCCTGGAACCAAGGCCTTTTGGGCTCCCACAGATAGGGGAGGAGGGGGTTGGGTACAGATTGTCCCTGTGGTTTGGGCATTTCGCACAATGCGGCGGTATCCTCAAAGACAAACAGCAGCTTAAATCCTTTTGTGAGCCCTTGCCATGATAATGTGCTCCCTGACCCACTCGGTGCCCCTCCCGCCTACGACATACCAGTGCATGGTGACTGTAGCTTTTTGGGGGAGTTTGCGTGTGTGGCCATACTTTGTATGTACAACAGGGGTCCCCGTGTGCGGGATGGGTATGCCCATAGGCTCGTGTCCCGCGGTCCGGCTGCCAAACCGTTTATGCGGCAGCTCGTGCGTGCAAGTACGTTTCTCGTTCCCAAGGAAGAACACACCGGAGCCCAACAGCTCAAATTCAAACATGTTGCGTGTCTGCCAATTGGGATCAGTGGTGTATTTTTCTGCATTTTATTTCTCCATCATTTGCCCCTGCACCGGCCCCCCATTCTGCCACCAATGCCTGAGTGCCGCATGAACATTTGTCAGTGTGCACCATGCAACAGCAAGTTGCCCCTCCGAGCGAGGGTTAAAACCGCAAACCCAGGTTTAGACCAGTTGCGCAAATGTACTGAGTGGCACTCCTGATTTTGCATTGGTGGGCAGAGGGGTGCAGCTGAGGAGCGACCCGTTCACTGGGAATGTGTATGGTCTGACGGATTTTTGCTTGTGCCAGGGAAAGGGTGGAGGGCAGGGGGCATGACAGCAGCACACTTTAAACTCCATGTTTAGAATTAGTTTTTCTGGTTTCAGCACTGCGGTGCAGTTCTGGATGGTCGTGCATTTGTTGTGTGCCTGTGGTCGTGAAACTGCAGCGGGGGATCACCAGCACAGCCTCTATCTTCCTACCCTGCCCCCCACCCCCCTGAAATCCCCCCCCCTCTATGGGGTTTGGTTTGGGGACGGTGACAGCAGGAATGAGTCCTCCCCCCTACCAGTCACAGACAGACAATCCATAACTAGAGCTGGGCTGACAGCAGCTCTGAGGGTGCTGCAGAACAATCCCAGGTGTGCCTCTGCGCTTAGCTATAGATTCGGAGTTGATTTTTGTAGGATTGACCAGTAAATGCAAGAAACGGTCATGACACACCTTCGCCCCACGGCCAGCACTCAGGTCTGCCTGCTCATTTCCCTGCACTCCTACATGGGAAGGAACCCACTGCACTGATACACTGTCTCCTAGTAGCAGCCACTGCCCCCACAACCGTTGCCAAAGTTCTGCATGCGCCAGGGGTCCCCACAACCCCACCCATCTAGCAAATTCGTGATAGAACATCAGTTGCTGATATTTGGGCTGATCTGGGCCTGCAGGAAATGCCAGACTCTTCGACTCAGGCTCAAATGTGTCCAGGGGGTTGGGTCTGATGGTCAGATAGTATGATAGTGACAGTGGTAGTGATGTGCAGTTAGAGTGCTCTGGCAGCAAAAAGCAAAAAACCTAGGACTCTGATTCTGACCCATCAGCCCATGAAACATTCGATAGTCACCGGTGTAGGTGATGAACTCAAGGCAACATTCGGACCTGATGGTGGCTATGACTGTATGCCTGTGTCCTGGGGGTATGAGATAGCTGAGTACCCGGTGCTTCATTCCCTTGGGGGGGAACCATCACTTCGCTGAAAAAGGGGTCCGTGGTAAAACTTCGGAAACAATTTTTTAAAAATTTTTTTGTTGCTAAGTTTCAGAATTTAATGAAAAAAAACTTTTAGTTACTAAGTTTTTCCTCTGCGGGTGGGGTTGTTATGAGGTAATCTACCTGCTAAATTTTTTTTCTGCTAAGTAATTTACTGAGTACAATTTTTTTTTGAATAAGTAATTTACTGAGTAGAAATTTTTTTTATAAGTAGTCTAGTTAGTAACTTTTCTTCTTCTTTTTAATGAGTAAATTTCTTAGTAGAATTTTTTTTTACTAAGTGAACAACGTACTGAAAAATGTGTGGGCCACTGCTGATTTTCTCCCACACTTTGAAGTGCTAGGAACCCAGGCGGCAGGGGTTCTGTAGCCAATCCGCCCACTTGTGGGCCACTTCTGCTTTTGTCCCCCGTTGTGAAGCGTTGGGGAACCCTTAGATGGCAGGGGTTGTGGAGCCAATCCCCCCACTTGTGGGTCACTTCAGATTTGAAGCTTTGGGGACCCCAGACGGCAGGGGCCATGTAGCCAATCCGCCCTCTTGTGTGCCTTTTCTAATTTTGTCCCCCGCTTTGAAGCGTTGGGGACCCCTAGACGGCAGGGGTTATGTAGCCAATCTAAAGTTTATGCAGTAAACTTGAGTTTAAATTGGGCAAGGGGGTGGGAGGAGGGCACCTTGTGAACACTCGCCTAGTGTTTGTTTGTTTTGTGGTGTGCCGTCGTCCTGACCATGCCTGAGAACCAGCCAATCAGCTTTGAGGATTACATTGAACAGGGCCAGCATAAACTGGCCACGCGGCTGCTAAACGCGGCTACGCTTCAGCAAGACACGGACAGACTCGTGACGGCGGCAAAGGCAGCGGGAGTCGATACCTTTGAACTGGCAGATCGGCTGAGACAGAAGTATGGACTGAAGGGATCCATGGAGGGCATCTACGAGCAAGTCGTGGCCTTCGGGACCCTCCACAAGCGGACCTTCAACTGGAACGACTGCACCTTCTACATGACAGCACAGCATGCCCAAGTGATCGCAGGGAACGGGACCCTGGAGAAGAACCCCGCGGACGTGGTGTCAATTGGGGGCAGCTCCAGTGCCAGCGGGTCGCCAAACGACAAAGGGGTGCACGCGGACATTGAGAAAATGCGCCAAGAAATGGAGGACATGAAGCTCGTGATGGAGCAACAACTAAAAACGATACAAGAGCTCCGAGCGTCCAAGGCAGTGCCGCAGCTGCGGCAGGCGACTTTCGTACTGGAGGTGGGACAGGAGATGGAGGCCAACGAAGCGAAACCCGCCTGGGCGAGAGCGATGGCAGGGGCGATGGCAGGCTGGGCGGCGGAGAATCTGCAGAGCATGCTAGAGTCTGAGTACGAGGCGGGCATGAAGGCCCTGTCCGAAGTGTGGTCCCACCTGCTGTTCGAGGTCGAAAAGGAAGAAGTCAAGGCGCAGCTGGAGGCTCGAGCCGCAGACGGAGCAAACGAGGCCACGGGCACGGAGAAGGCGAACCTCAAGGAGGAGGGGGCGAAGACCAGGCCGAAGACGGGAAAATTGGCTCCGCAGCACGTGCAGGACAAACGGAGGGAGCGAGTGAAGGACCGCTTCACCAACATGGGAACGCCCGAGGAGACGTACGAGTCCAAAGGCGGCAAGGTGCTCAAAACAAGGAAGCCCCCGCGATATCCCTGCGACGTGTGCCGAGTCAAGCACTGGTGGTTCCAGTGCCCAGTCGAGAGCGACTGAATGGAAGGGGGCCCCCGTCGCCTCGGGGCTCAACGGGGCGGCGGGCGCGGGGGGGCGGCAAGTGCCCATGGAGGGGACAATTGGGGGTTGGCCCTCAAGAAGATGGAGCGGCTACGCACGCAAGACGCTCTGCACAGCTGGCAGACGTTTGTCCTGCTGGGATGGGAAGAGGGGACCTACCAGTGTCACCTGCGCAGGCTGGCGGCGGTCGAGCGGCGGTTCCCACGTGATGCCAAGGAGCGGGTCCTGGAGCAGGCCATATTGGAGTGCGCCCGATTGGGGAAGTCGGAGAGCACAATCAAGGGGATCATCAGCGCGGCCATTATGGCGACAGAAGTGCGGTTGGTTGACGCGTGCATCCCGGCCACCATCTGGAGGTCCGTCAAGGCGGCGAAGAAGACAAGGACCGCGGCAAAAGAGCGTATCTGGGGATCGCCGATCATGCTGCTACACATGGCGGCAAGGACCAGCAGCTTGGAGGACTGGGCAGTGGTCGGGCTGGCCATCGTCTCGTTCCAGCTCTTCCTGCGCGTCGGAGAGGCAGTCACCCTACAGCCCTGGGCGGTCGTGGACAACGCGGTGCGGTTCTTCGACTCCAAGACGAGGCAGGACTGGCAACAGAGGTCCCTCACGGCGCTTACAAGGGAGTGGCTGCAGTGGCTCCAGCGCCACTTCCCAGAGCCGGCGGCGGAAGGAAGACGACTGTGGACGACACAGCAGCTGGAAAAGGGCATGCAACGCCTCCTCGTCAGATCCCCATTTGAGGGTGCCCGCTGGCACGCGTGGCGCAGAGCCGGGGCTCGGGCAATGTGGACGGCCGGGGCCACAATTCGGCAGGTCGCCGTGTGGGGCCGCTGGGCGCGTGACTCCACCGCGCGATGGTACGCGCATCCGACCGAAACGCAGCCCGTGCAAGCGGAGGATTTCTGGCCGAGGTCCCCGCGAGAGGGAGTTGGAGGCAGGTGGCGCAGCCACACGACGTCCCTACGACTCCAGCAGCTCTGGCCGTCTGGGATACGACAGCAATGGAAGCACAGAAAGGAGCATGTGGCCTTTGGGCCCTCAAGGACCATGCCCGAGGCCGACAAGCCTGCGGGGAATTCGGCGGCGGCCCAGAGCGGGGCGGGGAGCAAGCTGCGACCGAAGGGACAGCTCGCCAAGCACAAGCAGGCACCCGGCAAAGGGGGCGGCAGTTCGGCAGGGGCGCGACAAGTTTAGGACGGTGGGCAGCAAGTGCCGGCCTCCTCGACCGAGTCGGCTTCGTCCGACTGCCGACCCGCAGAGGAAGCCCCCGTCCCTTTGCGCCTGGTCCCTAAGTTCAAAAGGGTGCGCGCTGAGGAGGCCCGAACACAGGGGGAGTTCAAGCGAGTACGGAGAGCCACGGGCAGCGTGTCCTACTCGTCTTACTCCTCCACCACTTAGTGGAGAGCTGTGGCTATGCATAGGCGGGTTTGGCGCTTTGTTGGCGGTGCTGGTGCAACTGGTTTCGCGGGTGTGGTGGGTTACGGTGGTATGCGCGTCGTGCGCGGCCTGCGTGTGTCGTGTCGGGGCGAGGGTAACGTCTGATGCTACCGTTGGGGCGGAGCGGCCCTCAAAGGCCAGGTTCCGAGAGACCATGTATCAACTTTCGTTGCGTTTTGCGCAAAAGTGGGGTGTGGAACAGGGACGCGCGTACAAGGCGTTGGATGTGTTCCGGAGAGAGGTGTTCCAGTTAAGTGAGGATTTGAGGGACGACAAGCCACTGCTAACCTGGGTGCACCTGTGCGAAGCCATGGTCATGGAAGGGCTTAGGGAATTGCTGGACGGCATTTACCCCGCCGTGCCGGAGGGTGAGGTGACTCCTGAGGTGGCCAAAAAAGGGATAGGATCCGTGGGTGCGGTTCCGCTGCCAGAGTGGCTATGGCAGATATATGTCGGTCCGCGACAGGAGTTTTTGCTGTCGTCGGCAGAGGAATTGCGGAAGGTGCGGGGGGCCACGGCTGACATGCTCAGCGCCATTGCAAGGACGGGGGCACTGCAGCAACTGTCGAAGCAGGAGGCGGATGCCTTGGGCATTCCGTGGTCGCCTACGGCGGCTGCCTTCACCGTCCCCAAGAATGAGACCAAGGCACGGCTTATCCTGCACGGGGTGCGCGCCAACCAGAGGCAGTGGGAGGGCGGGTACAAGGTGCCGCGTGTCAGCCTGCCTCAAGTGGAGTCGTTGGCGGAGGCTTTTTTCGCAAGGGCTGCGTGGCTGGGGGGCTAACATTGATGTCACAAATTGTTACTGGTCCATACTGCTGCCTGAGGGGAAGAGCCACCTGTTTCGTGTGGGGGGGGGAGGAGTGCATGTGGGTGTTTAAGACGCTGCCGTTTGGTTGAAGTTACAGTCCACTACTGTGTCAGCGACTGCTGGCACAGCAGCACAATGGTCACGCGACACTACGTTTTTGGGTTCAGCAATGTCCACGACTGTGCACTGTTGTCTCGTCTGCTGCGTGGATGGCAGTGAGGGGAGGTGGAAGGAGGTGCATGGGGTTTGGTGGGGCGAAGCAGCAAGTGCCAAGCCCATGGGGGGAAAAACAATTTAAACTACCCACTTGTGGGCCACTGCTAATTTGGGGACCCCCGAGATGGCAAGGGTTATGTAGCCACTCCGCCCAATTGTGGGCCCTTTCTGATTTTGTCCCCCGCTTTGAAGCGTTGGAGACCCCCCCAATGGGAGGGGTTATGTAGCCACTCCGCCCAATTGTGGGCCAATTGTGGGCCACTTCTGACTTTGTCCCCCGTTTTGAAGCGTTGGGGAGCCCCAATGGTAGGGGTTATGTAGCCAATCCGCCCACTTGTGGGCCTTTTCTGATTTTGTGCCCCGCTTTGAAGCGTTGGGGACCCCAAACGGCAGGGTTTATGGAGCCGAATCGCCCACTTGTGGGGCGTTTCTGATTTTGTCCCTTGCTTTGAAGCGTTGGGGACCCCCAAACGGTAGGGGTTATGGAGCCAATGCACCCACTTGTGGAGCCTATCTGATTTTCTCCCTTGCTTTTTTCCTTCTGCCCTTCATGTTTGTAACATTGTCCTCTAGCAACGCTCTATGGATGACATGCAGGAAGTAACGGGCCACGGATGAGACCCTTGGAATACACATGCAATGTACTATTTCTTGGTTGTTTGCGAATCTCTACCCTCCACTTGATGACGGAGCTTACTCATCATTCATGGGTAAAGAAAGAGCCGCGAACACATGCCGAGGTGCATTGCATTTGGGGACCGACAAACAAAACACATTACACATTATGAACATCAAATTACATTCATGTTTGCAATGCTCATTGGACATTTTGGGGGTTATGATAAACCTCTACCAAAAAAAAGCCCAAGGATTGTTGAGGATGACTCCTCTAGTGATGGTCATTGTGATGGGGAGCCTTTTTCTCTTACCAAAGACGTGAAGCGTGAGTTGGCCCGCGGGAATGCCTAGTGGCATTCAATGCACTTGTACTATCCACCATTTACGTACGGTCAATAAGCCCGTATTTTTGTGTCGTATCTACTGCGATGGGTGCATTCACTGCTTGGTTGGAGCGGAGTGCCTAGTACAACGGTTCAAGGATAGGGATGAGGTAAAATGGGTGCCACAAAAGTGGGAGAAGGAGGTGCAGGCTAAAACCATCTTGCACCCAACTCCCTTTGTGAATGTGGGTGGAAGCAACGCCTCTGTAGCTTCTTGTGCCGAGGCATCAAGTACCCCACTGGACCCCGCCTAGTTGCAGTCCGTCTAGAATTGTTGACGCAACACCCTCGAGTGAATACCCAACATCTCATCTGGGGTGTCCTAGTACAGAAGAAATAAATCCTGGCTGATGTAAAGCACTTAGTGATAGTCAAGGCTCGTTTTGCCCATCCTTTTCAGAGGTCGAGGTGCTACTTGGTGATGATTGGGGGCAACCACTACATGTCGGGGTTCCAAGTTTGTTGCTGCAACGGCATGAGTTTGAGGTGCACCATTTCACCAACGAGAGCTATGTCATAGACTATGCTCATATTGTGGTGTATTACTAGTGGGCAGCCCAGACCGCTCTCAGTGTGGATTGGGACACAATGCATGTGGCATGGGTTGTCCATGACTCGTTGTGGAATGCCTCGTGTGTCAATCCACAACGTCAACAACAAGTGGTTCGATCGTGGGTCGACTACACTTTGGAAATGGCGTCCATTGATATGTCTTTTGCACCACCCTTGATGGTGGCGCAAGTATGTACTTTGGGCAATTTCCATTGGGTGCTCTACTTGTTGTTGATTGCCTCAACTCGTGAATACCTCTGCCTTCAATTTGACCCCCTATGTGACCGGCCCCACATTGTTGGGGCAAAGTGGGAGGAGTTAGCTGTTGTGGATTTGATTGCCGAGCAAGAAAGCATGCAACCACAGCAGCAGAAGAAGTGGGCAAAGTTTTTGGATGCTTTCGGTGCCCCTTGCATTTGCCATTGTATACTTCCGCCTTCATCTGGCAGATTGATGGTGTCATATGCCATCTGGCATGTCTCTTGACATTGCATTGTGCCTTGTTTCTACGTGCTGTCAAGGGCATATTGCCAGTGCCACACGATAGATTGTGGTTACCGTGTCCAAGCTGCAAGGGGGATTGAAAAAAACTATGTTTGGGATGCGCACGATGAATCCCACAGAGTCAGGCAAACCGAGCCATAAAGATACTAAGGCCGACTTGATCTTGAAGTGCGCCTTTTTTTTTTTGTAATTACTTATAAGTAGTTGGCACTAATGTTGGTTGTGGCTGGGTTCTCTTTTTCTACTACACTCAGTTTTGTTCCCAATGCTGCCGCTCTCATGTTCGCCATGGCCCTGTCAGGTCTCTTTTCTTGAGCTTGATTCTGTTTCAAGTGCCCAATCCCAATTATATTGTGTTATATTGGCTGAGTGCCAACTTATTGGTGCGTATGATGGTTTGGGTGGGGCACCACTAACACAAGTGGTTGGGGATCGACCTGGGGGATTTGTGCCCTTAAACAAAAATACCACCCACCATCAAAGTGTCCAGTTCCTTAGTAAAAATGGGGGGGGGTATGGTAAATCTTAGTAGAAACAAGGTGAAACTTACTACACAATTTTTTTTAGAAATTTGAAATAACTTTTGTTTACCAAGTTTTACCTTGTTGCTACTAAGTTTTACCAAATTTTGCTAAGTTTTACCTCGTGTGGTACTAAGTTTGACCAAATACCTCCCAAAAAGCACAAGAAAAACTCAAGCTGGAGGCACCAAAAAAAATTTTCCTTTACGTTAATATGGAGCTGTTGCGGTGTTAGTGCTACCATTGTGTGGTGCAATCACAAGGGGGGGGGGAAAGTGTCATGACATTGGGGGGGGGGGTATCTACCGGGACAAATAGACACACAATTTGTCCTATTCGCACAACACCAGGTTGGCAGCCCCGAACAAGTGAAAAGCTAGGCTCCACTCACAGACAGAAAGAGAAAACGTGCATGCTGCCATGCAGGCATGGTCCAGCTTGTTCCCTGTGGTGCAGCTTCACTGCCATGTCACAACACGGGTTTGGGACGATTTCCTAAATTCCAACCAGTGTACAGGACCTTAGAACTAGACCCTGGGCAATTGCATGTGAACCACAACAATATGTCGTGCCCCTCTTTGTGCAAGCATGGCCCATGTGCAAGGTAATGACAATACCTTGGGGAGATAACCTCATGTTTGTGTGCAACGTGTAAGTTGACATGTGATGTTAGTCACAGCCATATCAGGCATACTAAAATTAAGCATGGCCCCTACAAAAAAAAGTTGCATTGAAGCAAGCTCAAAGCAAGACGCCGATGATGGTTCACCTTCACTGTCAAGGCACAGTGCAAGGCCAAGGAGCAAGCCTTCCCAACTGTTGCAACGTTTAGCGGGCACGAACACTTGCAGAGTGGAGGCAACAACACGCCACAACCAATCTCATACAGCCAGGCTTTTTGAGTGGTAGGATGTCTCTACCTCGTTCGGGCGGGGACAAGTGGCGCTCCAGTTGAAATGGGTCATAAAGAAGCTGCGCGACCCTCGGCACGGCTTTTTGTTGGGGTCCGTCGAGTGGCCCAACAGGGTGTAGCAATGGGGGTGCCCAAAGTGTGCAGTCCACTGCGGCCTTGTTGCACGGCTGCACAAGCGTGTGAAGGTCTAGCGTTGCAGCGGCCACGTGCCGTGGCGACAGAATCACAGGCCTCCGCCTAGTCGGCGACGGTGTGCGGATTGGCCGTCACGACTAGGTCATGCATGACGGGGTCGGGGTAGTGGAACGTGGTGTGCAGGCGGCAGCGGAGGTGGGTGGTGTTGTTGGGGTTCCAATGCATAGGTGGGGCCCCATCGACCTCGACGGTGAGCGCTGCGTCGCGGCAGAGGGAGGCCCGATGGATCTGCGATTGCACGGCGGTTTGGTATCAGTCCCACACGCCTTACCCCGTCTCCCCTCCCACTCCCCTACAAGACTCGCCTAACAATGCGGCTCCCGGCTTTCTAGGGTAGCACCATTGCTGCCAGTTGGAGAATGATCCCGACAGGGAGGGTATACCCCCACCCATGGCTGGTGCCACAGATGCCCCCTCCTTTGGTACTAGGTACATAGGTACATGCGTCTCTCCGTACGTGGCTCGGGTTGCGGAGGCACTTACCGTAACCTCCCTCTTGGACTGCGTCCCAGGTGTGCACGCCCTGAGGCCTTCCCCTTGGGCACAGGTAGTGGCTTCCGGGGGGGGTCCTATTCGCTGAGACCTGCTCATCCCTCTTGTGTTGTGAGACCCTCCTTGCTGTCGGTGTTGGTGGTACGGGAGGGGTGCCCCTCATGTGTCTCGACTGGTGGGGAAGTGAGAGGCATACCTGCCACGGTGCACAGGCCAGTATTGCACGTACTCGGTTCTGGGCTTGGAAGGGCCTTGGAAGGGAGAACACACGATGGTGAGGCATTCCCGCCACGGTGCCTAGTCCGGTACCGCCCGTACCAGGTTTTGGGGCGGGGGGCATGCAATGCACTGCACCAAAACTGCCATGGTGCCCAGGTGTACACGTTGGGCTAGGAGAAGGAGTACTATTGTCGCATGGTGGGCACCCAAGGGTAAGTGCTGGCCACATTAAACTTTTGTCGATGCCCAACATTACAGCTCGTACACGTTGGGCAAGGAGAGAGAGAGTACTCGTTGTCACCGGGTGGGCGCCCAAGAGTAAGCGCTGGTTACATCAAACTTCTGTTCATCTTGTGTGCGTTGTTTCATTCGGTCCCTCGCCCCCAGGTGTGTGTGCTTGTTGGTTGGTCTCCTGTGGTGTTGCGTTGCTTATCGTCTTGGTTGGCTTGTTTTGTGCTGGGGGTTTGCCGTGTGTCGGTTGGTGTGTTTCATTGCTAGTTGTTCGATTTGGTGCTTTATGGCCCGCCTCGGCATCGTTCTGCGGTGCCTGGCTTGCTTTGGTGCTGGTTGGCTTGTTTTAAGGGTCACATGTGCCAAAAAGGCGTTCCTAGGAGGCTGGAGGGTCGTTGGGGAAGGGCAGCGCTGGACTATCGGGGCTTGTCCGAGAGGGAGAGAGAGAACGTGGTGTTGGGGTACATAGTATGATTACTATGATTATCTGCGTGTCCTAGCTGAGGTGACATCACTGCTAAGTGCAACAGAGCTCTAATCTCTTGTCCGTTGCATAGAATCTGAAAGAAAGTCAAGAAACATTCATCCAATGGGAGACTCCGCAGATGAAACCGGGGACTCCATTACCTCATCATGCTTGTCTAGATCCGGCAGCTGGTGACAAAAGTGCGGGAGGTGACTGTATCACAAACCGCACTCGTTCCACCTCAGCACGGTGGTGGTGCAAATCTTTGTCATCATGGTTGTACCGCATGCAAACAATTTCAATGCTTTGGGTGATAACCCAACAATAACACCTTCAGCTTCCTCAACTGTTGAGCAAGCAAAACAGAGACCATCTTGGTTCCATTCAAGGCATTGTTAACTACAATCATCATCGGGTAGCATCACATAGCAAATCAGGTTCCCAGCACTTGTGATAGTAGAAACAATTTACAATGTGTGCAAATGTGCACTGTGGAGGAGCTTCCCCCTAATTCAATGAGGTGGAGTTTCAACATTTGGGCAAAAGTGAAATTTTGCACTTGTGGGCCTCCAGTTTTCGGCTGTCATTCAATCATACCATGAAGATGACGGGTATTTGAGCAGCAGCTTGGTCTGTTGGGACTGCCCGACAGGCAACCCAGCTTTCGTAGTGTCAGCAGTGACTAGCTTTGCTATGACTGCACCTGCTGGCGCACATGCACATCCTGGTATGCATGTGCAACAATGTCCACCAGGTTTCACAGCTGGCGCATAGAAAATTCCATCCAGATCATTGCTGCATATAAGGCTTTCTGGTTTGTTCTGGCTATTACCTCTGATTGACCATGTGTTGTTCGCTACGGACCGGAATCGAAAGGTTTTGGGCCATCATTTTTACAAGGCAAGGCATAGCAGCTTTGCTTAAGCTGCGCTTAGGTGCTGTGTGGCTAGTTTCCATTCCAAACCTTCTGTTTATTATGTTTCTCTGCAGGCTCAAAATGATACCTCCATTGCCTGAGGAAGTATGGGATGCCATTGCAGAGATTCTGCAGTCAGAGTCACTGAGTCAAGTGTGCAAGAGGCTGAGGAAAGTACTTGGGAGCCATCGTTATGTGAAGATCAGTTGTAGGGCAGAGCAGATTGTGGCGTGTATAGAGGGACTGATGAGGAATGTACGAGCACTACATTTTCTGGTAACCTCTATCGGAGACAGTGGGCCCCAAGCACTGGCAGCACTCAAGGAGGCTCCATTGCTGCACACTTTGACCCTTGATCTTCAGCACAAATCAGTAGGAGCCAGTGGGGCCCAGGGATTGGCAGCACTGAAAGGGTCCTCATCGCTGCATACTCTGACCCTCAATCTTTTGCACAATTCATTAGGAGCCAGTGGGGCCCAAGCACTTGCAGCACTGAAGGAGGCCCCCTTGCTGCATACTCTCACCCTCAATCTTCAGTGGAATTCAGTAGGAGCCAGTGGGGCCCAAGCACTTGCAGCACTCAAGGAGGCCCCCTTGCTGCATACTTTGACCCTCAATCTTCAGCAGAATTCAATAGGAGCCAGTGGGGCCCAAGCACTTGCAGCACTCAAGGAGGCCCCCTTGCTGCATACTCTGACCCTCCATCTTCAGTACAATTCAGTAGGAGACAGTGGGGCCCAGGGATTGGCAGCACTGAAAGAAGCCCCATCGCTCCACACTCTGACCCTCAATCTTCTGTCCAATTCAGTAGGAGACAGTGGGGCCCAAGCACTTGCAGCGCTGAAAGAAGCCCCATCGCTGCATACTCTTACCCTCAATCTTCAGTACAATTCAGTAGGAGACAGTGGGGCCCAAGCACTTGCAGCCCTGAAGGAGGCCCCCTTGCTGCATACTCTGACCCTCGATCTTCAGCAGAATTCAGTAGGAGCCAGTGGGGCCCAAGCACTTGCAGCCCTGAAGGAGGCCCCCTTGCTGCATGCTCTGACCCTCCATCTTCAGTACAATTCAGTAGGAGACAGTGGGGCCCAGGGATTGGCAGCACTGAAAGAAGCCCCATCGCTCCACACTCTGACCCTCGATCTTCAGTACAATTCAATAGGAGACAGTGGGGCCCAGGGATTGGCAGCACTGAAAGAAGCCCCATCGCTGCATACTCTGACCCTCCATCTTCAGTACAATTCAGTAGGAGACAGTGGGGCCCAGGCATTGTCAGCACTGAAAGAAGCCCCATCGCTGCACACTCTGACCCTGAATCTTCAGTGCAATTCAGTAGGAGCCAGTGGGGCCCAAGCAATAGCAGCCCTGAAGGAGGCCCCATCGCTGCATACTCTGACCCTTGACCTTTCGGACAATTCAGTAGGAGCCAGTGGGGCCCAGGGATTGGCAGCACTGCAAGAAGCCCCATCGCTGCACACTCTCACCCTCAATCTTTGGAACAATTCAGTAGGAGACAGTGGGGCCCAGGCATTGTCAGCACTGAAAGAAGCCCCATCGCTGCATACTATGACCCTGAATCTTCAGTGCAATTCAGTAGGAGACAGTGGGGCCCAAGCGCTTGCAGCACTCAAGGAGGCCACATCGCTGCACACTCTGACCCTTGACCTTTCGAACAATTCAATAGGAGACAGTGGGGCCCAAGCACTTGCAGCACTCAAGGAGGCCCCCTTGCTGCATACTCTGACCCTCCATCTTCAGTACAATTCAGTAGGAGACAGTGGGGCCCAGGGATTGGCAGCACTGAAAGAAGCCCCATCGCTCCACACTCTGACCCTCAATCTTCTGTCCAATTCAGTAGGAGACAGTGGGGCCCAAGCACTTGCAGCCCTGAAGGAGGCCCCCTTGCTGCGTTCTCTGAGCCTTAATCTTCAGTACAGTTCAGTAGGAGCCAGTGGGGCACTTGCAGCCCTCAAGGGCTGCATATACTCTGACTGTTAATTTGGACGCCTAGTTTACAGGATCACTACTGTACGGAATTTAGAATTTTGCGATGACAAGATTCGCAGGATCTGGCACAATCTGGATTGTGTTGATATCCTCCTGAGTGTATGTGTGCTCCCAGGCACCCCTGGCACCCCAGGTTGAGCACCATGGTATCCATGCCACAGGTGTCAGAGCTGTGCTGCGTTGGTCTGGGCGAACATTATCCTGTGGTCCAAAGGATGCACCATGTTTGAACATTACTGCTCTGCTGCTGTACATACAAACTATTTTTGCCTCCCATGGCATAAATCATGCACGTCGCATGCCACCCAATGGCGCACATACCCAGCAATCATGTTGTAAACTGGTGCACCCTGCTGGTTTTCTGCAGACGCCCGATACATGTTGGCTATTGTGAGTGGTTTTGGGCCTGGGTGAGTGGCAGACAGAGGGTGTTTGTGATATATGTCAGACTTCCGGGTGTGTTCTCAACCAACCACCCCCACCTCCCTGTGTCCCCATCTTCAAGCACAACTCCGTGTTGGGGTCAGTGCTGTGAGGAATGCGAATTGGTGGTTGTGCAGCAATCATTGCAGGTCCCTGTGCCACTCCTTGTGCAGTATGTGTGGCAGAGTAACCCCTTCTGTCAAAGGCATGCTTGACTTTGGCTGCTTGAGCAAGTGTGTTGACATGTGGTTCCTGGATAGATATGACCCGACCTCACTGTGCCGAGTTGAGAGCCTCTTGTGGGGGTTGGGGGAGTTGATTAATGTGCCCTGCCTCCCCTGCCCATACCCTCCTTGTAATCTCGCCCCCCCCCTTTGCCCCTTTGGGGGGGGAAGCTTCACTTGGCCGTTTTATTGTTTTGGAATCAGTTTGTTGTTGTTTGCTCAACATTTGCGTGCAATTGCATGCTTACCTGTTAGCTTTGCACCCTGGTGCTGTTTTGCGGTGCAATTTCCCCTGGGGGGGGCTCATTTCATGACTGAGTATTGCCTCGTGTACCTGCACACCGCTGCATGGTACCCAATGCCGCACATACCAATCAATTGTGTCGGAAATTGGGTGCAAGTGCTTAAGCAGAGACAGAACACACCGCATTGGTACACTTCCCATCATTCAATGCTGCTTTTTTCCGTCTGCCTCTTGTCTCTGATGTGTAAGTCACACAGCACGTGGTACCCTCGAGTCATTTCTGAGGCTCGTTGTTACTTTCGCTTGTACGGCTGACGTCCTGTATGCTGATGGCTGTGTTAGGGTGACCGACGTCTTGTATACTGATGTTTGCGTCGTTGGTTCAGCAACCTTTTTATGGGTGTGCGGGTTGGAGTGAAAGGAGTACCGGCATTCATATAATTTGGGGGCGGCTGCTACACAGACAATATCCTATCCGATCAACACCTGGTGTTATTTCCATGGATTTTCGGTTGGAATAGAGTGTTATGCATGTGCAGCGCTGTGCAGTGGATTGCTAGCTGGAAGTGCGGTTGGTTTGATTCACTGCGCTCGTGGGATGCATGTTGGTGTCTTGTAAGTTTACTGCTGCCCCTAAAGTGTTGTTTGTATGGCACGTTCTGTTGTTGCATGTGTGTTGAAGGGTGGCAACTGTGTGATGGTGTTGTCACGCACGGAATATGTACTGCTGGGGAATGGTGGGCTAGGCGACCTGAAAATTGCTCTGCGGGGGGGGGGGGGGGGGGTGACATGGACGCCCGCCGAAGGAGGGGCGGGGGGGGGTTGGAGAAATGGGGTTCCGTGTCGGGCCCTTTGTTTTGTGTAAGAACGGATGTTGGTGCCGAAGGCGCAGGAACACAAATTTTGGCCCGAAAAAGTTTTTTCCACCAATAATTCCCCCCCCCCCCCCCCCACATCTGAGTAGTCAAAATGATCAGCGCGACGTGGGTATCATTTTGAGCCATGTATGTTGGGTCCCCCCCACCCCCCCTGGCACGGTAGGTCGGGCACCCCCGCCCTGAACCCCCCGTCACGGCAGCCAAGGAGGGGGGGCGGGGGGTTGGGAAAATGGGCCTCCGTGTCACCCCCCCCTGCAGAGCAATGTTCTTCCCGCCCTAGCTGTGGAGAGGAACTGGTCCGCCATAAAATAGAATCCAGAATCCGTTCGTTCGTTCACATGGTCAATGTAGATGTTGCACCATTCAGCCACATTCTGCCCCCCACCTAGGTGGCAAGTCGTAGGGGAAGGCCACGCTTCATAGTGCCATATTGTCTTTTTTACGTCTCAGCAGGCCCCGTGCCATGTTTGGTACACCAGTAGGCTACCCCGTCGGTGATTGTTGTGGGGAATGGGGCATCGTTGTTAGTTTGAATCTTCAGTACTGGGGCTGCTTGGGATGCACTGAAAGACCTGAACTGGTGCCCAAGCAAACCATGACTGGGATGCCGGGGATTGATTTTGATTTCAATCATTGGGATAGATGCAGGGGGGATGGTGATGGTGGTTTTGTAGATAGATTGGTTCGTCTTGCATGAAGTTAGGATCATGGTAGTTCATTCAAAACCTGACATCATGGCCACGAGTGCTTACCTAGGGGGGGGAGCGTTAGCGCTCAAGGCGCGCGCGCCAGGCATCTTTTTCGACCCCTGCCCCACCGGCAACCTTTTAGGGGGTGCACTAAGTGCAGTGTGCGCGCAGGGCAACTATTTGGACGTCTAACTGTCCTAGAACCCCATACTTTGTGATACTATGGGCATTATTGCTGTTTGAAAACGGGTATTTTGATGTATATTTGGATTCTCACCTAGTTTCACCCATTTTCATCCATTCTTTGCTCGTTTCCACCACATCCACTCCTTACTAGGTTGATTTCTCCCCACAATGGGAAGCCCGAGAAGGCAGGGGTGATGTAGCCTTATTGATTTCTCCCCACCATGGGGACCCCGAGAAGGCAGGGGTGATGTAGCCATATTGATTTCTCCCCACCATGGGGACCCCGAGAAGGCAGGGGTGATGTAGCCATATTGATTTCTCCCCACCATGGGACCCCGCGTCACCCCCCCTATGGACCATGGGAGCATGTCCCGCCTTATGTTTGGACTGACAAGAGCAACTAGGCCACCATGCAAGATGAGGCAGAGGATGAGGCAGAAGTGTGTGTGTTGTGTCGTTAGAAGCGTTCCACCATCACAGTTTGTGGTGAGTGTGAAGAGCCTATTGTGCTGAATGTATTGACACCCACACCTGTGGGACCAATGTTGTTTGTTAAGTACAATACAAATGACATCTGGAGTTGTTGAATTCACAGCTATTGCCTTATTATGCAACATGCTTTGTAGGGAAGGTGTGCAGTCCAACGTGGTCTGCTTGGGGGGCTTCTCCATGAGAGGGTAAATCTGGGGCTGAAGTTGGGATAGTTGATCGAAAAGTAGCGCGCCGGGCAAACGTTCCCCCAAGGGGTGCAACGTGCGCTGTGCGAAAAGTAGGCTATTTTGTTTTCTGCAAGGTCACCGCAACAAGGGAAAAAAAAATTGGTTAACATTGCATGGGCATGCCCAGTCTTACCCAGTGCGAGTGCCGATGTTAAGATATGGAACAAGTACGAGCCACAATGCACCAAATAATGTCTCATGGGGTTTGAGGTGGGTTTCCGTGATGGTGCATACAAGGGAACCTTGCATTCCCACATCCCTTTCATTGGCCGCAAGAGATTGACTGTCCGCCGCGAGAGATTGACTGTTTGGCAAAAGACCTATGATGATATTCATGGGTATTATAGAGCACGAGTGGAACATTTGTGTTTCCGCCTTTGGTTTTGGTGGGTTGTGCGTCACATTTGGCTAGGGTCCCATGAGGATTTTTGCTGGTTTTGCCATGTGCATGTATGCCTCCCCAAAGGTGGGTGGATTTCAGGCTGGTCAGGGAAATGTGAATTACTATTTGGCGCTGTGCGCGCGCTGTGCAATAACACACCTCCAACGGAGGGGATGGGTGGTGTCTGGCCTGATGGCTGTTGACGCTCCTCCCTCTCGGCCTTTTGTTTTAGAAGGACACGGGCTCTGCCATCCCCCCATGTGCAGCATGGTTTGTGTGCAGCATGGTCTGTGGCTAACCGGTGCCATGGGAGGGGGAAGAGCTGACCTAGGCAGCCCAAGAAACATTCGACAGCTGCCCCATGTGGTGAACTCAAGGCAACATTTGGCACTGGTGTGGTTTACGCCGCAATGGCAGCAAGGCTAGCTGGCAAGGTGACGGCGCTGTAGCTTATGGCTCCCGGTCAAGCAGTTGCAGCTGTTGGTGGACTGCCTCTTCAATATGACGGAGGACTACCGCTTGGGTTCGGCTGTGTTGCAAGTTTTAGCAGCTTAGCTCGGAGTGGCGGGACTGGGTACTGCACTCTTTCACCTCACTTGTGCTGAGGGCGGCAGTTTTGGACATGGGTGTGGTGGATAAAGGTCTAACGGTGCTTTGGGCTTTTCTTGAAAGGGGTAGGAGAGGCTGAGGCGTGTGGGATCTTGAATTTTGGACGTCATACAAGTTTTGGCAAACTCGCGAAGGTCCAAATTTCATGTTTTTTTTTGACAGAAGAAACCTCCATCCTTTTTTCAAGAAAATACAACTCATGCTAACATAAAGGCCAAAGGAGTGCTTGTGTTGCCGGTGCAGAGACTAATGAATTGGGCTCTGCATACCTCTGCCCTAGCACAGCACTACACAGCACTACAAAGCACTGCAATGCACTACTATGCCTTCGTTTGCCCCCTTTCACTTAGTGCCCCGAAGCATTCTCAGCTCTTCGGTACCATGGTTGGCAACATATGACACCCTGCCATCTCATGCAGCTACAATTCTCAGACATGTGGTTTTCTTGGTTGGCCAATGGCAATTGCATCATCTATCTTACTGCTTGGTGCTTACTGTTGCATCAGGCACACTGCCCTGTACACAACACACCTTCCTTCGTGCCTTGTGTGTGGGTGTGTGTGGGAAGTGTGGCCACAAAAATTTGGGGTGCACTCCGTGATGTTGCCACTCTTCACATTAGTCAGAAGTGCTACACATCGAGATTCATTCAAAGATGGTCCAATGGTGTGGGCTAGTTTCGATTGTGAGCAACCATGCAGAGAAAATGTATAGCGACACAACACATGTTGCACATTTTGTTGAATATGGGTCAACACATGTTGTTTTTCGTTGTTACACCGGGAAATTGAAAATGAGGGATCCACACATATGCCACACCCAGGAGTGTTGTACGTGCAATTTACCGCTACCAAGGATTTGGTCAGTCATGGGCTCACTGCAGATGCAATTAAACACGACGCACATTGCAAATGTGGTTCGAGCACGTGCAGGCAGCGCTCGTTTTGCTGCACACTTGTTTCCTGCCTCACCCAATCAATGTGAAAGCCGTTGGGCACAACATCTTCCATGGCATTGACCATGTGCAACTATCTGCGCATACCAGCTCTTGGCCCAGCCCTTGGAGTATCAACTAGTGGTGTAGAATGCAGTTTGTAGGGCCGTGGAATGCATGGTTATTGACGAATGTTTTCCGCCTGGTGGGGGGTGGGGGCAATTTCAGGCACCCCAATTTTGCTGTGGTGAGGGCCTAAAATGGAGTGGCCCGCTCCCAAATGTGTACTGAGGCCACTGTGTCCCTGCCATCACATTGGGTGAGCGGAATTTTTCCACCCTTTCGTACTGGCTTTTGAAGCAGGACCAAGTTTAGCGCTACATTTTCTGAAACCCCCCAGTTTTTCGGACCCCACCAAAAGTAGCGAAAGCAGTATGAGGTGCAAAATTTGAGATTTGATGGCTCCTTGGGGTGAGGTTGAAGGCAAAGTCGAGGGCGGATATTGGTCGGAGGGTAGTGGCCAAGGTATGTGCGGGGGTGGGTGTGAAGGGCCAACGAGCCACATTCAGTTTGCACCACAAAAAGACTGCAGAAGATCAACGCATTGCCCCAGTGCAGCAGTCACAGGTGTGTGCCTGCGGTGTCTGTTCTGAGCGCCCCCCTTGTCTGTGCAGCATGCTGTGCAACGCCATGAGGCTGCGCCTGACCGAAGGCGTCAGTTGCAGGCACATCGTGGCCTTCTACTTCTGCACGTACATGACCATTCTGGCGTACACATTTGTGAATGCCGCGCAGCCCAGCGTCCTACGAGACGTTGTTCACATTCCCGAGGAAGAGAAGGGGCGCTACTCAGGTGCCACTTCTCCGCCAGTTGTCGTGGGAAAGGGCGGCGGGGTCGTGCCTGTGAAGAGTTTCTTCTGCTTGGAACAACATTGTGCTTGAGATGCAATCCATTGGCATCAGCAGGGTGCTACTGTAGTGCTTGTGATGCCAGTGATGGTCCATATCTTCTCTTGCTCCACTGCATTTGCCCACGCCTGCTCCTTTGCCCAATCCAGTCTGCCCAGCCGGCAGGTCTGAGCTGTCCACTCCCTGTGCCTACCCCCGCCCCTCTATCATCCGCTGTCGTGCTCCTCAGGGAACCTGAATTTCTATGCGGAGTTGATCATCATCGTCCTTGTCGCGCTGTGGGGCGTGCTGTCAGATAAAGTGGGCCGACGGGTGGTGTACGCTCTGGGGCTGTTCCTTATGGTGTGTGTGTTTATTCGCTCAAACACCTGAATCCCTGGCACCTCCCTATACCACGTGGGGTGCGCCACTCCCGCCAGATCTGAGCAATCTGAGCCGGGCAATGGAGACGATCTACACGGCAATCTTGCCAGATCGTCGCTGCCTTCATCTCGCAAAAGGAAATCCGTGACGCGCAGTCGGCCAAGCTGCGTTCCCCAGGGACTACCCCCCTTGTAATTGCTGCATTGCTGCATTGCTGCATATGCATATGCATATGTGCGTATGCATACCAGGACATGCATGTGTGGAGCGCTCTTTGACATGCGTGCGGCCCCGCTTGTCATCCCCCACCCCTTGCAATCCCCTCCCCCCATGGGGGGGGACCGTCACTTGGCCCAAAAAGCATAGGAAACCGAAGGCGCCGAAGAAAAATTTTCTTTCGGTTACACAGGAACTGGGGTTGGGGGGACCGTCACTTGGTGACCGTCCCCCCCCCCCCCCCCCACCATGGGGGGGACCGGCCTGACATTAGGGGGGGGATGACAAGGGTGGCGGGGGGTTAGGGATGGGGCCAGGGAAAAAACACTGGAGGGGGAAGCCCGAAACCGTCTCTCGACAGAGTCAAGAGCCCAAGGTCCTGTGTTACAAGTCTCTCAGGGGCTGTGTTGGGTGTGGGGGATGTGACCCTCTTTGGGACATGTTTGACTCCCCCAATTTCAAGGATTTTTCTGCATTGGACCCTGAGCTGTAACAGCGATTTTTTTTTCCATCCACCAAGGCCCACCCGTTAAGGAGAGCCCTCTGGGCCGGCGGTTACTAGCCAGCAGTTGACCGCCAATTGCCGGCAGGCGAAGGGTTCATGTGGCTTCTCTGTACCAGTGACAGACTTCAGGTGGATGTGTTAGGGGCGATTTGAAACTTTGCTGTGTGCAGCACCTGGTTGCTTTCTTCATGGCGGTGTGCGCATGGGTCATGTGTAAGTCAACAATTTTTTTGTTGTGTTCAGCACCCCCCTGACCCTCCAATTTTCCCTTTTGAATCATGCAGCTGTGTCCATTTGTGGGCCTGTTTTCGGTGAGGTGTTTCTAGAGATCAGTGTCATACCATCGCTGTGCCCCGTTTCACCAACACTGCACATTTTTTGGTCGTAGTTCTGATTTCCCTCGTGAAATGTGTTTGTGTGTGTGTGTGTGTGTGTGTGTGTGTGTGTGTGGCTATGTGTGTGGATGGTGTCATCCCCTTATCAATCCAACCAGAGGGCTTTCATCAAGCTTGTTGTTTAGATTTCCATCTGTTGCGAAGCATTGCGACACTGCGTGATCTCTGCCGCTTCTTTCCTTTATCCTGTCTTTGTGTGTGTGTGTGTGTGTGTGTGTGTGTGTAGCATGACATCATGTCCCTGTGTGTGTGTGTTACCCCGGTGACGGGGTAATTGACATGCTTCTGGTCTGCGGAGCCTGACGTTTCGCCCATTTTGGCTGATCTGTGATTTTGTAGGAGCCGGTTGGTCTACTCACCCCCCTACTTGTAGGGGCTCGTTGTCAAGGGGGGCTATTGGTCCTGCCCTGCAATGCCACGCGGGACAACTTTGACAACAGGGCCCGCCGGTTGCGTCTTGGGGATAGGGGAGTGTTACTTGCCCCTGAGGTTGCTTGTACTGGGTTACATAGGTTACAGTGCCGTACTGGGTGCTAGGTGCGCACAAACCGCGCCATGCTGTACAGATGCTTTGCTGTGCGGCATGCGTGTTTCTTGACCTGCCAAAAGAGTGTGGAGTCTGCGTCGGGACTGGCTCCTGAACTCGCTTCTCCTTCCCCCTGTGTGGTGGCAGTGTGGGCCTGAACAGGGGTGTCCTCAGGGTTGCACTGTCACTCAGAAAGGCGCCTAGCCACCCATGGTCTATTCTTTGTGGCCTGACGAGAATTTGAAGCGGTCCAGTGCAGTGCCCTGTTGCCTTCAGGGTTGTTGTGTTGGATCTTCGTGCATAGAATGTTTGTGTGGTTGGGTGCGGGCACCCAACAGAGGTTGGCAAACGAGGGATCCGCTGTGGATGCATAAGCTCTGTAGGCGGCGTAAACTGAACCTTGCACTTTATCGAACGTGACCCAGGACGAGGAGGTGTGCATCCTCTCAATTCTCCGTTAGCACGAGAGACGTCTATGGCTGCTCTGCGGCTCCTGAGGAACTTTCTTCAACTGCTTTTCTTGTGCTCTTGTTTTGTTTTTGCAACTCCTGTGTGTGTGTGTGTGTGTGTGTGTGTGTGCTTGTATGCCCAGCTGGTTTTTTGCACGCCTGCTCCCCCTTTTTCCCCACTGCAGACCGGTGCGTTGCCGTCTTATGATCACATGTTTCGAAATGTTTGGCGAACTGACGAGGTTTGGTACACTCAGGCTGCATTTTGGCAGTGCCTGGTTGTCAAGTGTTTCATGTGTGTGTGTGTGTGTGTGTGTGTGTGTATGGATGCCTTGCGGTTTCAAAGAATGGTTGTACTGCTGCAGACTGTGTGTGTAATGCTGCAGAATGTGTGTGTGTGCCCCGCAGGTAGCCGGGTGCAACAGCAAGCTGGTGAAGTAGACTACATCGTCAGGGGTCAATTGGAGTGGGGGGAAAGTGACCATACTGTGGCATGCGGGGCTGGGCTGGGCTGGACAGGGCGCAGGATGGCAGGCTGGGCTGCGCTGTGCTGGGCTGATCTGAGCGTTACCCCATCCAGACTGTCAGTGCTGCCGACATGGCAGTGCTGTTTCCGTCTGTCCGTTGCAGCGTCGGTGTCAGCGGCTGGACACCATCATCCTCTTCCACTTCCAGAAAGGCACCTAGCCGCCAATGGTCATAAGTGCATTTTGACTGATTGGTCGGCCTCCCTTACACTCAGCGCCTTCTCTGTGCTTGTTTGTCACGTCCTGTGTGTGTGTGTGTGTGTGTGTTTGTGAATGTGTGTGTGGGTGGGTGGCTGGGTGGGCGTGTGGTTCCTGGGGCCGTCGGAATTGAGCCACTGTGGACCCATTTCCACATTGCTTTCGCACAGGCGTGTGGCCTGTCCGCATACCCATTTGCCACCTCCTACGGCGTCCTCATCATCTTCCGCCTGCTGTTCGCTGTGGGCGCTGCCAGCGCGGCCGCAATGATGACCGCCGTATTGGCGGACTACGTCGTGTTGGAGGATAAGGGAAAGGTCTTGTGTGTGTTTGTCTTAGAGCCCGTGCCACCAAACATCAGCCCCTCAGCAACACACGTTCTCTCACACATACAGCCCCCCCGAAGCGGCGCTGCCTCAGAGGGCAGCAGGCGTGATGGCATGGCCATGCAGGAACGAAGTGCACCCAAGCGTTTCCCTTCCAAGAGGTTCCAGCCCAAGCGAGGGTTAAGGCGGCAGGGACCCCATTTATGCTGGGCGACCACATCCCCAGGACCAGTGCCGAATAATCGGCCCCCCAGCAATAATGGGTCTCCCTACGCGAGAGACCCATAATGGCTTCCTTCTATAACATGGTACATTCCCCACACACGTTCTCTCTCTCTCTCTCTCTCGGTGCGGACAGAGCTGTAGAGAGGTGCTGTATGATAGCGAACGCTATGGGTTTGTTTCCAATACCTGGGCGTCTCACACACACACACTGTCTGTCTGTTTGTATGTCTGTCTGTCTGTTTGTCTCTCTGCCTGTCTGTGTGTGTGTGTGTGTCTGCTATCGACAGTGGGTTTCGGGTTTCTTGATCTCCTTCACGTAGGGCTGTCTGTTTGTCTGTCTGTGTGTCTGTCTGGGGATCAGCGGGAATTTCCTAACATTGCTGCAGTGCGAACAGAGCTGTAGAGAGGTGGTATAACAATAGTGATATCTATTTGTTGTTTGAAAAATAATCTGGGCGTCGCACAATACACACACGCGTGCGCGCGCGCGCACTCTGTCCGTCCGTCTGTCTGCCCCCCCGCCGTCACACACCAATGTGCATCGTGTTTCCTTCCCAATCCTTTGACGTTATGTGTTTGTCAGTGGTTGGCAATCCAATAGCTCTTGGTGGGTGGCTGTGCCAAACAGCGCAAGTCTACCAAAGGTTCCACCGGCACCTTCGGTTAACTCACCGTGATTAGGTTGTACTTCCCCCTCCCACCTCCCATTTCCCACCCCACACTCTCTCGCTCTCTCTGTTACGCTCTCTCTCTCTGTCTCTGTCTCTGTCACTGTCTCTGTCTCTCTCTCTCTCTCTCTCTCTCTCTCTCTCTCTCTCTCTCTCTCTCCCCCACTGCTCCGTCTCTATCTTTGTCTGTCTGTGTCTGCCTGTCTGCCTGTCTGCCTGTCTGCCTGCCTGCCTGCCTGCCTGCCTGTCTGTCTGCCTGTCTGTCTGTGTCGGAGAGGTGTCTGTCTGCTCAGTCACCCCTCCTCCCGGCAGTGCCATGTATTTTGCAGGCGGCCGGGTACATGGGGGTGATGGCCGGCATGGGGGCCGTGACGGCGGCTGTTGGCTTCTTGAAGATTCCCAAACTGTGCGACAAATGGTTCGAGCACGAGCAGTGGTACACGGCGCAATGGGGCATCGCGATCATGTTCGCCAGTGCGGCCGGGGCCCTGGTCCTGGGCACGCTCGTGTGCTGTGCGCTGGCCGGCACCGGCGAAGTGCAGGCCCGCAACTCGCAGGTTCGTTGTCGAGGGCGGTGCGCTGCAGGACAGTGGCGTCGTGACGAGGCTGAGAATGCCCCCCCTTTGCGTTTGCGCGGTCTTTCCCCAGCACGACCCCCCCGCGCCCCGTGGTCAGACCCGTCCTCCAGGACGGAGACTTTTTTTTTGTACTAATGGTGTCATCAGATCGTCGGTGGCAGCATTCAGTCAACCGACGCCGGTTGGCCGATGGCCGACGCAGCCACTCGCTGGTGGGCCCTCTGCTGAGGTCCGAGCGTACCGGGGGGGGGGGGGGGGTTAGGAACAGGCGACATGTGGAACGGCAAAATGCGGCACAACAGCAGTGTGCCAAATTATGCCGTGGAAAATCGCAAAAATGAAATATTTTTTCCCTATTTTGGGTGCTGTCGCAAAATGTTTGCGTAAATAGAATTCAAAATACCAACACAAAAATTAGGATTCTGCGAGACGTTAGGATTTGTGCGGTACCAAATTTTGCAATGGCATTTAATTAAGTATGGGTGCCAAAGCTTCTCTGCACCAAATTTCGCCATTCCAAATTTCGCATGTTCCTAATTTTCCCTTCTCCCGTACCAGAGGGCGCCAGACGTTGTTGTTGTTGTTGTTGTTGTTGTTGTTGTTGTTGTTGTTGTTGTTGTTGTTGTTGTTGTTGTTGTTGTTGTTGTTGTTGTTGTTGTTGTTGTTGTTGTTGTTGTTGTTGTTGTTGTTGTTGTTGTTGTTGTTGTTGTTGTTGTTGTTGTTGTTGTTGTTGTTGTTGTTGTTGTTGTTGTTGTTGTTGTTGTTGTTGTTGTTGTTGTTGTTGTTGTTGTTGTTGTTGTTGTTGTTGTTGTTGTTGTTGTTGTTGTTGTTGTTGTTGTTGTTGTTGTTGTTGTTGTTGTTGTGTCATCGAGGACGGCCCTGTCCCGAATGCAATCGGCATCATTTTGAGGTGATGGGTGTGGGAAAGAGGGGCTGCCAGACGGCCGTGAGGGTTGTGTATGGGCATTACACCATTTTGCTGAGCGTCATGGCCACCGATCCGCGTGTTGCTCTGGTGCCGCAAATGATTTGTGTTACTGTGTTGGGCATCCGCTGTGTCAGACCCCCGCCTCAGGAGCTTGTCTTAGCACGACGCACCCGTGGTACAGGCCGCACATGGTCCACCCGGTGCCCTCGTCCTGCCCAAGCGGCGGGGGTCCCACGCCAGTCAGCGGCTATCTTCGTTGCCGGCACATCCACACAAACCGACACAAACAAATAGTCACCGATGAGGACTTGGCGCACATTGCAGCAGCGCCCTCGCCCCTTGTGATTTTCTCCACAAATGGCATTGCAGCCTCCGCATCCCGTGCCGACGTTTGGAGCCCGTTTCTTTCTAAGTGTCATCTTTTTTTCGCTTTTGGAGATGCAGTTCTACTGACGACGCTCATCTCGTTGCCTACGTGCACCCCCAAGAGAGAGCACGTTTCGCCGTGGCACTGAAACACCAACATGGAGCAACATGAAGCAACCAGCCCCTGACAAGGAAACAAACAAAAGTCAGTTAAACACAGGGTTTCACGTCCGAACCAGTTGGACGTTGGATCATTCCATGCACGTTGGAAGGCACACTACAGCCAGTCAGCTGAGATTCAGTCCTTTGGTGTTCATTTGTCAATGTGGTTAACTGTGGGAAAGGAGAGGGCGCGCATGCCCTGGCGCAATGCGCCGGAAAATTTTTTTTCCGCGGTACGGGGCTGCCCACGGGCATGCGCAAGAACCAACCCCTGGTTCCGCAGTCGAATTCGGGGGGGAAAGTGTGTGCAAGAACCGCCCCCTGGTTCCGCGGTCAAACATTGCTGGTTCCTAGGCAGGGGGGGGGGGGGGGGGGGGCACGAACCGACCATGATCAATCGTCCAGTGCGTGTCCCACGCATTCGCATCACCGCCCTCGCTCCGCCCGATGTCCCTTCCTGTTTGACGGCAGACGCATGTCAGAGACCTGCTGCGCGACGGATTCGCTGCCGCGTACCGTGACGGCCATCTCGCGTTGGCGTACTTCGCGGGATACGTGGCGCGCGGCGATGCCATCGTCCTGACGCTGTGGCTTTCGCAGTGGGTATGCCACGGGGCCGCGTGGGCAGGGGACGTGGCTGGGGCGTGTTTGGGGGGTTCCTCTGCGGAACGTCGCAGGCGTACGTCGGCCCGATGTAGTGGACATATGTTCGAAGTTGTGTGGCCCAGTCAATATGGCAGTGTTCAGAGTGTCAGCACGTCTTCCTTGTCGTGTAGCCCGGCTGTTCTTGGGTCGCTGGGTCCTCGTTTTGCTCATGGTCTGACCGGCAGATCACAGATCTTGCACCCTCTGTCCAAGCACCAGTTGCTCATGGGGTTCCACATTGGGTCGCTACATGAGGGGTGGGTCCAGGCTGTTCCTAAGAACACCCATTTTTCTTTTTTTTTTGTTAACGACAGCCCCCAAGGACCGCCAACCGCCAACCGCCAACCGCCAACCGCCAACCGCTGCCAATCGCCAACCATTGTTCAATACAATTTCTGCGGTTTTGCGTCTTGCCCATGGCTTCATCATGAAGCAGAGAGCGTCCTCGTGAACGTTCGTTTCTGTTGGCGTTACGAACCCTCTTTCTGACAGCAGGCAGGGCGCCCCACATTGGTTGTGATCAGAGCTGAGGCACGGTATCCTTCAGGGCACTGCACTCGCGACCCACCGCGACCGACACCCGTCGCGACCCACCGGAACCCACCCCCGTTGAGTCCCATCGCAACCGACCGCGTACACCTGCCACTAGCGGCACCCCCAGAGCCGGAGAGGAATGACGTTCGGGAGAGCGTGGGACGAGGGTGTGGCAGGCGGTGTCCGAAAGCCGTGCCTGCAGGACGGAAGGGGAGGGCCTGCGGTCGGGGCTGCGAAGTCCCCGGCGCCTCCGCGGTGCGCGCGCGCCGATCCCACCGCTGCTTCGGCCCGCAGGTCAACGACTTCGAGACGGCACACGGCGCGTCGTCGTCGTCCGCGACGGCGCGCGCCGGGATGGTGACCGGGATCGCGCAGACCTGCGCGCTGGCGTTCGCCCCGGTCTCCGGGATCATGGCGAGTCGGATGGGGATGCTGCCGAGCCTCATCTTCGTCTCCGTCTTGGCCGTCATCGGGTGTGTGGGCCCTGGCACGGCGCAGCTCCTGACCAACCCCCCCCCCCGCCCCCACCGCTTCGACAGTGGGTGGCTGCGCATGGCAGTTCCCTGTGGCTGTGAGGGGACATGGCCACAGTGACGGTCCCCTCGCGCCCCCGGAGGGATGTTCAAGGGCATGTGGCACGGCGAGGCATACGCAGGGATGTAGTAAAACGGCTGACAACCGTAGGAAGAGCCCCTCCCCCCCCCTGGACCCCCCCCCCCCCTCAGACCCCCCCCCCCCGTCCTCCCCTTCCGCTGTTTGAGGCAATATTTTCATCCGCGCCCTCGGCACAAGAGGACTTAAGCTTAACATTTTTTTCCGGCGCCTTCAGCGCCGGGGTAGGGGGGGCCATAGGAGGAGTGGGGGGTCCCGCCAAACCCCCCCTCGAACCCCCCCCCCCCCCCTCCTCCTCTCTTCCAGTACATCCCCCCCCCCCCCCTCCTCCTCTCTTCCAATACGTCCCCCGGGGCATACGCACGGCAGGGGTTCAGTGTGCACCACAAAATGGTTTGTTCTCTGGTAATAGACAGTGTCAGTGTGTCACTTTTGTTGACACGACTCCTTCACTTTGAAGGGCTGGACACGCTCTACGGGGGCAACAGAAACGGGGCCACTTGTTCGAGGTCCGGTTGTCGGCGTGGCTTTGTCGCTTTGGCCGAGGGTTTGGGATGGGTTTTGGCGGCGCTTTTGGCAGCGGGCTTCACCGCAGGTTTGGCGGGGGCAGGCCTTGCGATGCTCCGTGCACGGGCCGGCGAAGGAGGGCACCTGCCCGTCCCCTTGGGAACGGAGTTGCGGCGCCCGGGCGCCGCAAACGATGCGCCCGTGACGTGGCGCCTGCACGTCGCGGACGTCGCGGACATTGGCACAGAAAAGAGCCGGAGAATGGCGGTGGTGATGTAGAGGAGGGGGGGGATTCCGGCCTTGCGATTCAACAGACGACGCCTCCCGTGCCACGCTCAACGACGTATGAGCCATGAGCGCTCACCCGTGCTCCTGTTGGGCTATTCCAGACCCTCAGTCTCCGGCCTTTTTACCCCCCGGTCTTTGTTCCAAAAGCAGCGGAAAATGGTAGGAAAATGGGACATTTAGAGACGCCTTTCCCGGGAACGCGCTTCCCACTCCTTTTGAAGTTATGTGCCGTTGAGTCGGTGCAATGCAGTAGCTCTGGGGGGGGGGCTGGCGGTGTTGAACACGGTGGGTCTCCCAAAGGTCCCCCCCCGACACTTTTGCTGAGCTCACCTCCGTCAGGTCGCATCCCCCCCCCCCCCTCGCCGGGCCTGAGCACCCACCGCGATTACGTGTGGACTGGAGTCTGCCATCCGAATCGGTTTTCTGTCCTGCCCCGTCGGACAAAGTGGGAGGGGGGAGCCGGGGATGAAGTAGAACGGCTGACAACCGTCGGAGGACGGGGGGGTCCCCCCCCCCCCCGTCAAACGACCCCCGCAGCAACCAGCACAACCGTGGTACACCAACTACTGGGCACCGCTAACGCGCAAACGGCACACCATGCCACATCCAGCACAGCCCCAACACACCAACCACTGGGCTCCGTGAACGCGGAAACGACACCAGCAAGAGCACCGGCCGTAGCGGCCGACAGAAAGCAGCGACCCGACGCAACATGCGAAGGGAAGAACGGGTGACTGTCCAGGGCCCCGTAAAGAAACAGCAACCCGACGGACTGTCACACGGGGGGGGGGGATACCCCCCCCCCCAATGGACCCAGATTTCATTGTGGGAATGAATGAAATTTACAAAAGGAAATATTGATTTGGGCCATTTTTGGTGCACAAACTTTTGGGTTCCAGACCCCCCCCCCCCCCTCTGCTAATACCTGCTTTGGGGGGGGGTGAGGCACGGCAGGAAAGAAGGCGAGTGGGAGACTGAGCGCAGAGGGGCCCATTCTTAGTCTGCTGGCTTGTCGCCAGCGAAGGGGGGGCAGCAGGGCCCACGCACACGTTCCTCTGCGGGCGAGCCCAGCAGTTGTGGTGGTGCAGGGGGCCGGCCCCCGGTCGTGTGCTGCCGCATGTGCGCCGGGGACCGCACGCTCGCGCATACCGCCGCCCTTCTACACCGCACCTCCCAGCGCCCGGCCACAGGCCACGATCCCGTCCTCCGTTGGCGACAGGAAGAGGCCGAGGATTGTTGTCGAAAAACAAAGACAGCGGCATCAGAGTAACCCCCGCGCCGTCACCCATGCCCCACACGCCACACATACACGCCGGTACTCGGGTCAAGGCAGGGGCATAGCCCGTGTCGAGCAAATTTGGCAGCACCCCCCCCCCCCTCTTCCCTTCTTTGCTCGCCGGATGAACACCCGCCCCCCCCCCCCCCCAAGTGGAACACCAAGGCATGCCGCCGCGTGGAGGCAAAATGCCAGGCGCCAGCGCGGGGGGGGGGTGGAGGTGCACAATTTTTCGCAATTTCCCCGCAATTTTTCGCTGTTGCATCCGACCCCCCCCCAGACCGCAATCCACCCCCCCCCCCGCCCCCGCCGCCAGCCCCCCACAGTCACGACGCCGGCGGGTGGGGCAGTTCCACAAATGGGGGCATTGGCACGGTGGCGTCAGCAGCGGGCCCCCCACCTCCCGCGATTGTTGACCCCGCCCCAGGGCTTCGCTTGAAGGGGAAGGGGGGAGGGGGGCAATCGGGGCAGTCCCAGAGTGGTTGCAGAGCGGTCACGGGGGATGTGAAAGCGGTTGGGGGGGCGGTTACTGGCGGTTGGAAAAGCGGTTGGGGCTGGTGTTGGGGTATGGGAATGCCTTTGGGGCAGAGTCGGTGCAGTGGGGGAGGGGGGTACCCCCCCCCCCCTTTCAAGCGATTCCCTGCCCCTCCCCCTTCACCCCCGACCCCCGGCGGGTGGACAGCGAACCCCCCCCTCCCCCCCTCACGCGCGGAGAATGCCCTCGTCAAAAGGCGAACAAGTCCGGACACCCGAAGTACCCACCGGCGCACTCACTCCGCCTTGACGGCCCCCACGCCCCCGTCCCCAGAGGCGCTCCCCCGGCCGCCCCCCGACACGTGTGCACGTTCCGCAGGTACGCCGGCCTCGCGTCTCTGGACAACCCGTCCTCTGGACGGGGGCTCCTGTTCGCCTGCATCATCGGAATGGGGGAGATCGGGCTGGTGGTCATCAGCCAGGCCCTCGTGTCCCAGAGGGCCCCGGAGCACATCCGGGGGGCCGTCGGGGGCGCCTTCGGGCTGTGCGGGTCGTTGGGTATGTCCGTTGCCCCCCTCGCGCCGCGTCCGCTGCGGAGGCGCGTGCGGCGCGAAAGGGCTCCGGTGAGGGTCTGCGCGGCGTGCGCGGCGCCCGGGGGGGGGGGGGGGGACGAAAACCGTCAAACGACCCCCGCCACATCCAGCACAGCCCTGGCACACCAACGACAGCGCTCCGCGAACGCGGAAACGACACCAGCAAGAGCACCGGCCGCAGCGGCCGACAGAACGCAGCGACCCGACGCAACATGCGAAGGGAAGAACGGGTGACTGTCCAGGGCCCCGTAAAGAAACAGCAACCAGACGGAATGTCACACGGGGGGGGGGGTGCTGTGGGAGTGAGAGGCCGCCCGGCGAAAAGTAGGCAATGTGTCGGGGATTGCGAGTGTTCGACCGGTAAACGCGATTAATGGGTCAGACCCTGCTCAGGGGCAGAGGAACGTCCGTTGGGAGGGGCTGAGAGGAGGGTGCGGGGAGGCTGGGGCGGTCGGGTCTTCAACGGGGGAGGGGGCGGGGTCGATAAAGCCCCCCAAAACTGGGGGGACGGTGTTTGGGAACAGGGCTCAATTGACAAGACCGTAAATTAGTCATTATGAACTATGGCGCCGATTTTTTTTTGGCATAATGGTCAACCTTTTTTTTTCTTCACCAAATACATGGCAAATGATGTATTTTCTGAACCCCCTGGACACGCTGATTCGAAAAATCCCATTTTTAGGTTTTGCCGAATTTTGGGTGCGGATCACCTCCGGGGGCCCGTGGGTCAGTCTCAGTAGGATTTTGGGGGGCCAACGGCCAACGGTCAATTGAGCCCTTTTTGGGGGGCTGGGGTCTAGCCAGAGGGCTGTACCGACCCCCCCCATCCCCCCCACCCTAAATTGAAAGCCCGCCCACCCTTGCGGCAGGGGTGTCCATGAGGAGCTTTTCCGTTCCCCTTGTCAGGATCGGCTGTGGGGTGGTGGCTACCCGCCAACTGCCAGCCATGGATGACCCAGATTTTGTTCCTGAAGCTCCGACTGCGACCGACTGCTGTCGGGGACTGGGTAGTGGTGGTTGTGACTGGCCCGGTGTCGTTCTTGATCGGCCCGCCGCTGTCCGTTGGCGACGGCCCCGTGCAATGTTGGTGGTGCGGCGTCCGAGGACAGTCCTTTCCGCCCCTTCATTACGGACGGTGCTGGGCTGCAGAGAGACTGGAGCGGTTGCGGTGTCGGGGAGGACAGTTGTGTCCAGCCCCCCCCCCCCCCCTCCCCCTACTACTACTACTACTGACTGTGATTGTCTGACTAATGTAGTCAGACATGATGTTCTGTTTTCTGTTTCAGACACAGTGTGTGTCTTGAGGTTCAACCAGGTTTGGCATAGAGAATAAAGATGCACTTATGCCTGACTGTGGAGTGCATTACCTCTGGTTTGCATTTGTCTGTTTTTTAATTAGGTCACACCCCCCCCTCCCCCTGTGCTTGAGGGGGCGTGCCGAAGTGCAAAGATGCAGTCGATGACGGGACGCGACGAAGTGCACGAATCGGTTGCGAACGGGTCTGCAATGGGAAAAGGTAATGTACAATGCGAAAATCCAGTATCTTACTTTCAATTTGGCACTTCACGTGCGCACGTGCGCGATTAGAAGGCACGCCGCACCGACAGTCCCAAAGAGCACATTGGTGCTCCTCAAAAATGTGTGTGCAATTGTGTGTGGCAGTAGCGCGGGAAATGGCTTGGCAGGACCGTGTGCGCACTGGTCTGAGCTTTCACGGGGGAACTGGTCTGCATTGCCCGCCCCGAGTCATGCGGGGGAAGACGTGTGTTGCTGTGCACCGAGTGGGTGTGGGAGCGGGGGCACTGCTTCAGCCAAGGGCCGTACAGGGCCGGCGCAGTGGACGGGGGGGTCCACAGGGGGAGGGGCGCCGGGTGCAATCAAGCGACGTGTCCGACGCACTGCAGGAGGGTCTGCATTGTGATATCTGTACGCGCTCTCAATGGCAGTTTTGTCAGGGCAATGCATTCCATCAAAGCGAAAGGCGCCGACAGGGGGGGGGGAGGCGGAGGTGCGTGGGCAGCGAAAACAGTCAGACGACCCCCACAACAACCAACACAGCCTCAATATGCCAACTATTGGGCGCCGCTGACGCGCAAACGGCACATCCCGCCACATCCAGCGCAGCCCCGGCACACCAACTACTGGGCTCCGCGAACGCAGAAATGACACCAGCAGGAGCACCGGCCGCAGCGGCCGACAGAAAGAAGCGACCCGACGCAACATGCGAAGGGAAGAACGGGTGACTGTTCTGGGCCCTGTAAAGAAACAACAACCAGACGGAATGTCACACAGGGGGGGGGGGGGGGGTGGTGTTTGGAATGGGCATCATTTGGAATGGCGAGATGCGGCCCAACAAAATCGTTCCAAATTTCGCCGTGGCGTTGAAGGGCCGAGGCCGTTTGTTAAGGCGTCGTGGCTCTGGTAGTCGCTGGGTTGTTGAAGCGCTGCAGTGTGGAACCTGAGGTCCCTGATTCAATCCCCGGTGCACAGTTTCCCGGTGAGAGTTTGGTGTGCACGCGTGTTCTTGTGCCACGATCGGGAAATGTTGTACCAAATTTTGCCGTGGTATTGAAGAATTCGGCCCAAATTTTCACCGCACGGAGTTTGGCCGTTCCAAATTATGCCCAACCCAATCTCACCCACCCCCCCCCTCCGGTATGGCAATGCCGCGGAAGAGCGTTTTGTTCTGACGTTGTTGCTCTGCAGCCCTGCGCCTGTGCGGCAAAGGACAGCAGACAACGTCCGCATCCCGCAGCCGGGGGGGGGGGGGGGGGCGGGGCTGAAGTACGGTTTGGGAGAGTGGCCACCGCGGGACTGGCGGTTGGGGAAGGGACCGCGGGACTGGCGGTTAGGGAAGGGACCGCGGGACTGGCGGTTAGGGAAGGGACCGCGGGACTGGCGGTTAGGGAAGGGACCGCGGCGCGCCTTCGTCCCCCCTTCCTTCTCGCATTTGGTCCATTCCCAGGGATCCTGACGTGCACCAAACTCGGGGGCTACCTGTACGACGGCGCGGGGCACTCGGGCCCGTTCCTCCTGTTCGCCGTCTGCTCGGCGATCGTCGTCGTGGGGGCCGCGGCGATCCTCTGCGTCCGCTGGGCCGCGCCGCCGGTGGAGGAGTACACCGCCATCCCCACGGAGCCCAACCCGGACAGCGAAGACCCCCGGCCCCCGTCGTGAGCCCCCGGGTCGCCCCGGCAATTGACTGGGGGTGGCGTGACGGCTACCACACCGCCTCCCCCCCCCCCCCCTTCTGGATGCACCTGGTCAACGGCACGGGCAACAGCCCATCTCCGGGACAGCCGACCCCCGAAGTAGTCAAACAGGACAAGTCATCCGGGGGCTCCGTTGACACAACCAAAACACGTTCGGGCCCCCAGAGGGTCCGAATGAGCAGTGGCGAGAGGCCAATAGGCGCCGCCAAAGGCAAACAACCAAATACCGAGGCCTTGTGCAAAATCCCCCTTTCTCGACCCCCCCCCCCCCCCACCCCCACCCTCCACCATGACCATCATACTTGCCACTGGGGTCCGCCGCCTCAGACACCCTGCTGAGTCATCATCGATGACACCTCGCAATGGACCCTTGACTTATGGACTGGCCTCAGCATCCTCCAACTCCTGCCGTGGGGTCAAACCCGGGGTGCGCTGGAGGTGGGCGAGGCCAGAGGGTGGTTTCCAGAGCGGCTGCAACAGCGGTTACTGGCGGTTGGAACCGCGGTTGTGGGACAAGTACTGACGGTTACACAACGGTTGGGGTGGGTGGTGACGAGCTGATTCATTCTGAGACCATGTCTCTGCCGCACGCAAGCGCGCACCCCCCCCCCCCCCCTCGGGTGCACCCACTGATGTGGGGGTGTGTACCGCAGGGCACGGGGGTTCCGATGCAGTGGTCCCATCGCTGCATGTAACGGCACTTTGCACCCCCCCCCCCCCCCCCTCCGAAGTGGTGCCCAGGGTCTTCTCTGGCGCTTCCACTGGACGCCGAGGGGCGCCCGAAAAAAATTCATCCGTGGCTTCGGCCCCACCCCAACGCTGCGGGTCACCGACGGCGGTCAGTGATCAACCGACGGCAGTTGGTGATCAACCAACGCCGCGTGGCCGGTGACTGACAGCGGTTGCCCGTCGGCTGGGCCTCTGGGAACGCCTCCTGCGATGCCGCAGGCGCCGCAGGGGAAGGGGAAGGGGAAGGGGCTGCGGGGGTGATGAGCACCGCAGTGATTTTCCTCAAGTTTGGGTGAGGGAAGTAGGTCAGACGTCACAAAGGCGAGGCACAAGACTCAAAACGGACAAAAGCTGTTGCGATGACCACTCCCCATTCCAAAGTGCGGCTCACAACGGGTGCGATGCCCCCTGCTCCAACGAGAATTACCCCAATTGCCTGCCGCAGGGCGCCCCGCAGGATTGGCGTTCCCTCTGTTGAGGTCCAGGCGTACCGGATTTCCTGCAGTTCTTTGAGATGTGTTGCGGACGGCCCTTGTCCTCCAGACAACAGATGGCCCCATTTCCTAAAATTCTTCTACTGCCACTGCACCCCCCCCCCCCCCCCCTCACATGGGGATGTGCTACGACAGGCGTGGCGGGCGGTGGCAGCGTCGCCACGTGCCAGTCCCCCATTTCTGCCGCATTCCGGACGTCCCCCCCCTGGCGACGCACATGTCCATCCACAGGCTTTCCGCAGGAGCGCTTTGTGCTGCGGAGGATAGGCAGGGGGGCTGAGGGTACGAACACCAGCTGAAGGTTTGGGGGGGGGGGGGGGGGGGGCTCCGCGAACGTGGAAACGACACCAGCAGGAGAAGCGGCCGCAGCGGCCGACAGAAAGCAGCGACCCGACGCAACATGCGAAGGGAAGAACGGGTGACTGTCCAGGGCCCCGTAAAGGAGCAACAACCCGACGCAATGGCACAAGGGCGGGGGGGGGGGGGCTGAGCACGCGACCCCCCTCCCCCGGGGGGGGGGGGGGGGGGGCTCGAAATTGAGTGTCGCCGCCGAGCCAAGCCTGGCACGGGGCGCTGTGTGCCCGTGACACAGGGCGCATCGCGATCCGCACGAGGCGATCGTTTTGAGGCATTCAAAGTCGGTACCCCCCACCCGCTCCCCCTGCCGCTGCAATGGGGAGGCTGTGGGAACAAACCAGCACCTCTCAGCCCTAACCCCCCCCCCCCCACCTCCCCTCTGTACTCTGCCCCCCCCGCAGCCCCTCCCCCCCCCCTACACTTCGAACCATGCAAGGGCCCCGCCCAGGGCTACGGCTAGCGCCGGGGGAGGGCAGGCGTCAGATCAGGGGCGGGGACAGGGCCAGGACTAGGCCTGTGCTTAATTTTCTTTGCCCCGCAAGGAGGACCCCCCCCCGCGACCAAAGTGACCATCGTGGGGGAAAAACGAAATTTGCAAAAGAGAAAATGTTGTCGGGCGATTTTTGGTACACAAACTTTTGGGTCCCAGACCCCCCCCCCCCCTCCTCCCGTTAAGCACAGCCCTGCCCGGGACCGGGGATCAGTTCAGCGAGTGAGTGAGACACTGCCGCAGCGTAGGGGCCGTGCATGCTGCCTAACCAACGGGTCCACGCGCGCGCAAGACATACGTGTTCACATCGCGGAACAACAAAACAGTGCAGTTCTATCATTTGTCAGTTTCGTAAACGTGACCCCAAGTGTCCCAAACAACACCTCCGTCGGATGAGATCTCCGGTTGTCGTGGTGCACCCCGGTGCATCCCCCCCGGCATGGGATCGGACCGGTCGTTCCTGGACATCACGGTCAGCCCACTGCCCACCCGGCCACTGGGACCCTCAGGGGAACGGCTGCACCCTATCGGCCGCGTGTGCGGCGCTTTTGGGTGCAAATCGTGCCCCGGTGGAGGCTGGGCACCTGTTGAACGCCACTCCTGTGACCCGATGGTGCACCACATGGCGCAGCCAAGACCTCTGCATATGAGCCGTTTCGTGCATCACCGGAAGGTGTGGCAGGAAACCAAACATCGTCAGGGACGGCAGCCTGACACGCCTGATCACTATCCCCTCCCGGAGCAAATTTCTGGTTCAGTTGCAGTGGATTTTGTGAAGCTTCCAGAGGTAAAGCGGGGGTGCAGGCGCCACCCATGGCCACCGGGGGAGGGGGGGTGCTTTTATGAGTGGGTGGGGGGCGGTGACAACACTGGTCTGCCCCCGAGTGCACCCTCTAACACAGCAGTCCCCCCCGCCCAAGCTCTGAGGGGGGGATAGCGGGTGATGGCGTTGGGACCTGCGGACAACGCAGCGCCCTTGGCCTAGTGACAGAGAGCCCCCCCCCCCCCCCGGCGAGCAGCAGACACACTGCACCGCCAAAGCCGCGGGGGCGTCTACATTTTGAAGGCCCGATTCCACAAAGCCCACAAATGCGTCAAACCGGAGGCCTACTCCGCCTATGAGCCACCCCCCCCCCCCCCCATCCCCAAATCGCCAGACAGTGCACAGGGGTGGGGGTGGGGGGATACGGCCCCTCTGCGCCCCGTGGGCCTGCGAACCGTTCAGGCAAGAGACAGTGGCACACCTGCAAATCAGCCAAAGGGAGGGTACGATTGACCCGTTGTGTTGAGTTGCAAACTTCATCTTCCGCTTGGACCAGGGAAGCAGACGATTGACCAGCTCTGATGTTGTCCCCGCATTTCACACCCGGCGATCGCGTCTGTCGCGGTCATATGGTTGTCAGTCGCAGTTGTGGGTACCTTGTTGTATTGTGTCGGCTGCAGGGGAGGCGGGAAAACGGAGAGTCATTGCAGCAAGAAGTGGTGGCAGGGCGCTTTTAGAATGATTAAAAACCAAGAGGGAGGGGGGGGGGGGGGGGCGCTCCCCCCAAAACCCCTCCCCAGACCAAAGTGACCATCGTGGGAAAAAATGAAGTTTACAATCGGGAAAATCTGGTCGGGCCATTTTTGGTACACAATCTTTTGGGTCTCAAACCCCCACCCCCACCCCCGCTCAAAAGACGCCCTGAGTGGTGGGCCGGGTATTGCAACAATGAGGCCAAACGGATGAAGACGATGATGATCACGGACGGCTGTTGGCAAGGGGAAGCGTCCTGTGGGAGCGACTGACCCTCCGCGTTTTTCTCCTCAGGACCCCCCCCCTCTTCCCCTGGTGGTTCATCTAGATTGTCCATAGCATATCCCTTCGAACACAAGAACTGATGCAGTTTGAATGATGATTGCGCTCCCCCGGTGGTAAGGGCGGTGCGTGCGGTCAGGGCGGAGGCTGTGGGGGGGTCAACGCCTAAGCGTACCGATCCCCCCCTCCTTCGCCCCCCGGGGGCATCCCCTGCCAGAGGGGTCTGCGCGGGCCCTCCGCGGCCCAGAGACTGCCCCTCCGCCGGCGATCGCAGAAGCGGAAGGTGGTGCTCCGCCGCCGCACAAATGAAGGGCGGGTCCCGAATCCGTCGCTACACCGCCGAAGCGACGTGCCTGAGCCGCGGCTGTGGGCGGTGCGGGCCGCGCCTCAGTGGCGGGCGGTGGGGACTGCGCTCTGACCGATGCGCCGTGCCGTGCCTGACTTAGTGCCTTCGGGGGGGGGCGTAGAACAGGGGGTGAGGGACGGCCCCAAGGCCATGACCGCAGGCGGCGGGGGGGGTACCGGACGGTCAGCGGAGGCCAACCGGTGGAGTCCGATGCCCGGCGACGGTTTTGTGGCGGAAGCTCGACTCTACCCCCCGCGTGGCCACCTGAGGCCCGGACTCCGCTCCAATGCCTTTTGCACTTGGGCTGTCGTTGTGCGATGAGTTGGCGTTTCACATATCCCAAGATCCGGAGGTGTTGGGTCGCAGAACTGCGGGTCACCGACGGTGGTCAGCGATCAACCGACGGCAGTTGGTGACCCACCAACGCCGCGTGGCCGGGGACCGACGGCAGGTGCCCATCGGCTGGGCCTCTGTCCAGGCGTACCGGATTTCCTGCAGTTCTTTGAGATGTGTTGGACGGCCCTTGTTCTCCAGACAACAGATGGCCCCATTTCCTAAAATTCTTCTACTGCCACTGCACCCCCCCCCCCCCTCACATGGGGATGTGCTACGACAGGCGTGGCGGGCGGTGGCAGCGTCGCCACGTGCCAGTCCCCCATTCCTGCCGCATTCCGGACGTCCCCGCCCTGGCGACGCACATGTCCATCCACAGGCAAGACGATTTCTTTGGACGTTTGCCTTGCTGCGTCGGGGAGGCGGTGGGAAGAGGGGAACCCCCTTCTGCGTCTCGGCACGCCTCCTTTGTTGAGGGGCTCGATCCCACCCTGACCTCGACTGGCCTTTTGTTGGGGCGCCGGCAGCCAACACCTCCATTTTTTTTGGCGTGGGGCTATGACTACAGAGAGGCCGTCAGAGCGCACTGGGCAAACCTTCTGCAGCATCGTCGTTGTTGGCGTCTCGTGTTCTCCACTTCGACAGGCCCATTCCTTTGTTTTGCAGTTGTGTGGGTCGCGCAGGCGGAGGCCGCCTGCGGTAGCCGACACGAAGTTTTTGGTGGAGGGTTCCGAGGGAACCAGCAAAGGTCGAGAGGGGGTGTGAGTGCTGGAGGGAGACCTGCTCCCGCCCTCTGAAGTGGCGCGTGCTGAGCTTCTTCTTGTGGGAAGGGGGGCATTGGGGATGGGGCCCCCGAGAAGGCACGGGGGATGTAGCCACTTCTGAGTTTGTCCCCTTTCCTAGGGACCCCCAAGGACGCACGGTTTATGTAGCTATTCCGCCCAGTTCTAAGCCCTCCAGATGGCTTGGGGGGATGTAGCCACTTCTATTTTTGTCCCCTTTTGGGGGGGGGGGCTAGAATGCACGGGTTGTGTTGCACTTCCGCCCACTTTTAGGCCTAATCGGGGCGTTCCCTGGACGAAAAACCCAAGAAGCAGCGCGCAGTGCAAGGCCGCGGTCAAAGAGTTGCTCATGGCGGTGATGGACGCCGTGAGGACCCGGTGGCGGCTCTCGGGGTCCCGGTCTTAGTCACGGTGTTTGTAGTGACTCCGGCCGTCGCACTTCTGACCGTAACCGTCTTTGTGAGAGTCGCAAGCGTAAGTGTGGCGATTGGCGAGTTTGTGAGCCCCAGCAGTTCTATGGGCACCGCTCTCGCTCGGCTGCCCAACAGTAGCCCACATGATGTGGGGCTGGCTGAACACAGGGGCCTGCCTGTCGTGGGGTTGTGTTGGGGTCGGGTACCTCGGGTAAGTACAAGAAAAGTCGACACGGCCGCGATGTTGTTTGGCGGTTGTGGGGATCGGATTGCTTTGCCGGACCAGGGACAGCCCCTTCCTCTACTGCACATGTTGAAGCTGACCAAAGAGGCTGAGAATTCAGCGGGAGCAAAACTCAAGGCTGCACAAAACGGGTGATGTGTTGGTGCGCACACGTGTGCGCAAAAGGATTTTGCAATTCAGAGCCTACAAAAAAAAGCCTGGCAGGACGGGCTGGTGGTGTCAGGTGGCGCATTTGTGCCACGACTGTGTGTTGGCCTCTGACGCTGGCCGCAGCACCCCCATCAGTGGCGGTATCTGATTTTTCTATCTTCAATGCATGTTGCCCTGAGGTCCTGATGCTCGTTTTGGGTGATGTCATTTGTATTAGGACAAGCGCGGGCCAATGGTGCCATTTTCTGCAATGGATCAGCGCAAGGCGATAGTATGCAGAGCGCATATGTACGCACAATTTTGCCATGGTGCATGCTTTGAGGTTGCACTCATGTGTCCCTATATATTGATGCGCTCCCCTTATCCGTGTGCAACTGCAGACCTCTAAAGTTTCTAAGGTGCCACGGTTTTGGGATTTTTGGTTTTTGCAGTCCCAATTACAAGTCTACAGTGTTGTACGCGTGCTCAGAAGTGGGCAAATATAGATGATTAACCAGGGTTTCGACTGGCAGGTGACAGAATTTTGTTGTTTCCAACGTTGGCATACATTTTAGGGTGCTCCATTCCAGCTGGCCGCACAATTTCCTGTTACACCACATCTGCAGTGCACAAGTGCAGCTCTGTGTCAGCACCATCACTGTGGCACTGCGTTTTCCCCCGCGGATGGTGCATGTGCACTGGAGGGTGGAGTGTCCTCAGACATTTAACCAGTGAGGGTGCCTGATATGCGGTGCGGGCGTGCGGTGCATTTTTCGCCCAGTTGGCGTAGGGCAGTACGAATGAATCTTACCCAAAGACAGCCATAGGGCACTGAGCAACAGGAATGGGTGGCCAATTGTTGTGTTTGGGTAGAAATGACAATGCTGGGGTCCGCAACTATCGATTCCCTCGGGATGAAGTCCTTGAATTGGAGCGGACCGTTGTTGCATGCTACCCCCCTTAGGCCACTGCCCTCCTGCCTGAAAACCGGGTGTGGTACGTCGGTAAATGACACGTCTCCTGAAGCGCATGCTGCGAAGTGTGGTGCATTGAGGAACCCTCAGTGCATTGAACAGCATTTGACTTTGTCAGGGTTGTATTTCGATTCATCTGTCAGCTTAGGGATCAGGCTTTGAGCCATTTTAGTGCTTCATTCATTCATTCATTCATTGTAGCGGCATATGCCCCTGTCTGGGCAAGTCCGCAAGAGTTCAGAGATTTGAAAAGATGTAAAGTGGTTGTGACTGCAACAAGGGAGGTAAGAATGGAAACGTGGCCTGAGTTCTGGGCTTTTGTTGTCCTCTTAGTGAGTTACAATTCTACCTCCGAGCAGAAAAAGGCCTGAATTTCCTTCGCGATGCCATAGAACATGGAGCTGCCGTGATGGTGCATCTGAACCCAGAAGTCAAGTTGATTCTTGGGTTGCGCATTCAGAGTAGAGAACCAAGAAATATGAGATCAGCAGACCAGTTATGACCCCCTCTGCACTCAGTCTCCCAGTTGCGTTCTCTCCTGCTTCGCCTTCCCCCCCCTGTTCCCACTTTGTCGAACAGGGCAGCACAGACAACGAATTCAGATGGCAGACCCAAGAACACATGCAATCGAGGTGGGTACTCAGGCCCGGGAAGGAATGACCCCCCCCCCCCATGGTGGTGATGGGATGTGCACACCAGAGAGAACTGCCGGACATTACTGCATATGCATACCAGCACGTGCATGTGTGGAGCGCTCTTTGACCTGCGTTCGCCCCCCCCACAAGAACATGCAGTCAAAATAAGAACACACATGCATGTTCTTATTGGTTAGTTCAAAATAAGAACATGCAACCAGGCCCAGGGTCCTAGGGTTCCAATTTCTGCACCTTTTTTTTGCACTGTGCATCCCCGCGTTACCCCTGGGGTGCTAGGGGGATTTCTGCACCTGTCAGCCTGTTCAGGTTGATCATTGCAGAATTCAGGTTGATCATCACTGTCATCCCCACTGATGGGGCCAGCATAGTCTGAGGCATCTGTGGCCGCCTCATAGCAGTTATCCACAATGGCCTCATCCTTATCTCTGGCAGCCAAAACATCATTAAACCACAAAGAGGGGTCATCAACATTCAACTCTGCCATATTTCTGTACACAAAGGGGACGGGGAACACGGCACATTGGGGTCTCCCAAATAAGAACACGCAAAAGATAACAACCGCAAATAAATCAGAACATGTGCGTGTTCTTATTCGGGGGAGGGGTTTAGGCCTGAACCCCCCCCCCCGTTTTCCATCACCCACCACCACCATTAGTAAAATTGTGCCACGGGCCTCAGCACTCAAAGGGGTTGTAAACACTAAAACCAAAGGTGTCATTGTGCAAATAATTTCCGGGATTTCAGCCTGGGTTCCGCCGACCCTGGGCATGAGGAGCATTTACGGGGGTATGCTGCAATTTGAAGTAGACTGCAGTTAGTGTAGCGTAGCGTAGCGGAGGTAACGAAGGTTCTGCCACCGGGGCCCAGCTCAACCCGCAGACGCGCGCAGAAAATGTGCTGTCCGTGGAAAGTGATTCTACAGATTTCTGTGCTCAGGGGGCACGGCTGGGGCAGGCAGAACATTTCCCAAAGTAATCATGGGGCATTGCTTTTTTAAGGGGAATGTTTGCGACATATGGGATGTGCTTGTATAACAAATGTTCATATGCAACTTTGTTTCAATCAGTTTTTTTCACAATCAATTGTGGAGGTTTTTTGTGCAAGAAGCTGGACAATTGTGCATGGCAAACACACTAGCAAGCAAATGCAGCTACACAATTGTTTTTCATGCCTCATTTTGGTAGGTAATTATTTAATGTGCATAGCATGCCCACTTCACAATCACAAGCACCTACCTTTTTCTCTCCAAAGACCAGTAGTGTTGGGAAAAGGTGTGGTGCTCAACTGATTAGGAATGATTTGTGCAACACCCCGTGACTAGAGGGTAGTACGCTATTATTGTCCAATCAGTAGTCAAAGGTGCCGAAATTCCAAAAGGAGTGATTGATTGGCTGATGACTAGGCTTTGCGGGAATGTATTGCCGGATTCAACATCAGTTGCTTAAAGTTACAGGTCTATATTCAAAATGTATGAGTTTTGCAAGTATAATATGTTTACCCTGATGCAGCAATAAAGTAGATGAGGTGGTGTAGTATGTATGAAGTTTTGTAATCATGAAATTCTTGCGCAATCGATTTTCCATGATTCTAAATGCTGTTATGGTGAGCGGAAAACCAAGGTCTATTTAGTGGAAAACCAAGGTCTATTTAGCAGGCCCATGTTGCTATGTACCATATTTTTTTTTGCAAAAATGCGGCAGCTAGTGTGTTTTTATTTTTGTGACCACAAACGTGCATGGAGAGTGAAACATGGAACATGTGAACGCGGAACACATTCTCCACCACAAATTTTTTGAGGGTGGCGGGGGATGAAAAAAGATGTCGGTTGCATCAGTGGGAGCTAGTAGCACAAATAGTGCCCATACAAGACAAAACATTGCCGTGTGAGGACTATGATAGGGTGGTGGCCAAGGGGCGGGTTGCATGTTCTTTCTTGGAGTATGAGCACCCTGTCTGCTACATGCCGGGGACACAGAAGTAGAGCTGCTTGCGCATCTCAATATGCATGATTGTTGGTTACACATTCACAGCATGCCCCGCATAGATTCTCTTTTGTCATTTGTAAACCAAAACGAGCAGGTTTTAAGACATTCTCTGTAGCAGGTTTGTACATGTGCCGGTTTGATACCTCATTAAGAAGAAGGAGAATGGTAATAGTGAGATCCGTTGAATCCAGGGCAGAGGGACAGAGCAGGGAGCAAGGTATCTCATGCATAGCAATTTTAAAGCGTGCATTTTTTTCCGAACGTGGCACTATCCTATCTACTGTGCCAAATGGCATTTCGTCTCAGAATTTCCTCGAATATCTATCTACTTTTGCAAAAAACACATGCCTTTTTGTGAAGTTTCATACGAAATGTAGTTTCAACGGGACCATTTCTGAATTTTCTCTAGATGAAGTTTTCTACTCTATTGTGTGGGGAATGCAACCCAAAAGATGCAACGAAGAAAAAAAAGGAGCTTTCATGCAGAGAGATGCATGCCTCTGCTATGCAGAAAGACTTTTCAGCCTGATGGACCTCTTCACAAGTGATTGTTTGTTGTTGTGTTTACACTGATTGTTCCCAACCTGTTGGTCTCATCGAGTAAGATGGTTTTCTTAGAGATAAAATACAGTCTTCAAAGCAAAGTAGCACATTCAAATATAGTTTCAAATATGTAGGGCTGCGTACAACCAAATGAAATATGTACACCATATGCGTACAAGATGCAGAAACAAAGGGATGTTTGAAAAGATAGCTAACTTGGAAAGAAATAATTGGGCATAGGGGCCCTTAGCCTGAGCCTTGCCTGTAGTTTTGGGTAGCATACATGTGAACTCTTTAGAAACACTCCCTATTTTGCTGAGGTGTCATGGCTGTAGCACACGAGGTCATTGTCCATGTCACATAGGGTGTTCCCACCTAGTAAGGTTTTAAAAAAAGAAGGGTTCTTAGTTCCTACACCACAGTCCACGAGGGCAGCAGCATTTCGTATGACAAATGGTACAGAACTTTATGTTCCGAAAGTTCATATCCGAACTGCCAAAAAAGACAGAAAAACAATTTAAGAACATAAAAAACATTCCACTATGGAGTTTTGAAGAGTTCCATGTATCCTTAGGACCACGGACAATGTCATAAAATCCCGGAAGTCCCATACATTTTTGTAATTGATTTTACCAGCAAAAATGCAATAATTTGCTGTTTTCAAGACAAATACATAGAAAGTAGCGTCTAAAAATCCACAGAGCATCACGGTTACAATCAAAGCTACTCTAGACCATCGAATTACACTTACAAAAATAATGATGTCCAAGTAGCATGGGCAACGAGTGCATGTGGGGTTTGGAGCTTGAAGCATGCATTGGATAGAAAATTGTATTTCACTTCTGATATATGCGAAGATTGAATCCATTGGCAGAGCATGAAAGCAAAAGTCACTTCACTTGTGTTTTGTTTGCTTGCATTAGTGGACACCAGCAGGGTTTGGCTTGAGACACCCTTGCTACCCTCCTCCTCCCGCGGGAGACCGTCACTTGGCGACCCCCCCCCTCCCCCATGGGCGCCTTACGGGAAGAAGTGCCAAAAAGAGTTTAGGGTGGATCTGAACTAGGTCCAAACTAGGTCTGAACTGAGTCCAACCCGGTTTTGCACTGCGTTCCAGCTAGGTCCAACAAGGGCCAAACTACATCCAAACTAGGTCCGTACTCCGTTCGATTGCGCCCACACCGGATCCAAACTCAGAGGGCAGTTTCTAAGCAATTGGATGGCTTGGCGGGTTTCAAACCCCACCTCATGGAGAAAAAGGGTTAAAAATGCCTTTTCCATGCAGAAGATTCAGAGGTGAGGCAAAATTCTGATGACATGTTTTTAGGCTCTCAAGACTCAAGCAAACGCGATGTGGACACCTCTGTTTCATACCTGTAGTGGCTTGTTGAGTTGGGGTCACGGACTCTCGCACTTTGGTATGGCCCATTCGGTTGGTAATGTTGACTCCCATGAACTTTGTGTGGCCCCTTGAGTTGGGATTATGGACTCCCTCACACCTTTTGTAGCCCTTTGAGTTGGGTCCGGCCCCTTGGGATGGAGGTAGGTAGGTAGGTAGGTGCACTCGGTCGTGGAGAGGCGCCCCATGGTTCCCCCTGGCGTCGCCCCTGTGACGAACAGGAAGAGGCTCCGCGCGTGAAGAGGGGAGGCGGCTTACATCCCGCTAGACCTGACTGTTGGCCCCCAACAAAGCGGCCCCGGGCTACACCGGGAGGGCTGATCGCCGCCAGCGTGACGTGCTTGTCTCGCCGGGAGGGTGGGCCCCCGTGCTTGCGCACGTCCCCTCCTTTGGGCGGAACCCTAGGGGTTCACCGGACTTCCTGGCGTATCCCGTTCCCAAGGCATGCATGCATGTTCTTGGTACTAGGGTTCCGAGGCGCTTGGGTGTCGCACGCTCCGCCTCGAGTCCCAAAGCAGCGCAGGCCTTAGGATGCAGCCTTACCCCCGGGCTCCGGATCTCGTTTGGCCGGGTCACCTGCATGGCACGGGCTGCCTCAGTGCCCGGGCTGTGGGCACTGGGTTTCCTACTGTTGGCTTGCGTTTGCGGTTGGGTCCGGGTTGCGGTTGGTCGTGGGTTTTGTTTACCTCTGCCCGTTGTGGCTGGGCTCTTGGGTGGGTGTGTTTGGGCTCGGTTTGTGGTGTTGTCCCTCTTTTGCCGGCTGTTTGTGGTGTTCGTGGTTGGGCTTTGGTGTCGGCCTGCTTTCGGGACCTGTGTGGTTCCGTGCGCGTTTCCCTTGCCCCCCGCCGTTTCCGGTTCCGGTGTGCGGTGTGGGCGTGCGTGCTGGGCCCGGGTCTCGGCTGTGCCCCGCCCTTCTTGGCTGTGTTGTCGGGTTGTGTTTTTTGCGTTTTTTTTTTGTTTTTTTTTTTTTCCGGTTGCTGGTTGTCCCTGTCCGGGGCCTTGTGGTCTCTCCCCCCGTCTCCTTTCTTTCGGGCTGGGCTGCTGGCTTTCTTTTTTTTTTTGTGTCTGCTTGTTTCGGTGCCCCTTTTCCTGGTGGGCCGCTGTTCCTGGCTTGGTGTTGCCGGTTTTGCCTGGGTGGTCCCCTTGTACCTGTTTCGGGGTCCTGTCTTCGTTGCCCTCTGGGTGGGGGGTTTGGCCCCCTTCTGTGTTGTTGGCGGGCGGTTTGGTGGCTGTGGGCTGTTTTCGCGCGCCCCCCCCCCCCTTTTTTTTTTTTGGGGGGGGGGGGGGGGGGGCAGCCTGGCCGTTCCTCCCTTTGCCTTCCCTCGGCTGGCGTTTGCTCTGTGGCTGGGGTGTGGTGTGGTTGGTCCCTCGCCACTCCTGGCGGAGGTTCCTGTGTGCTACTCCCCGCCACTCCTGGCTGGGTTTCGCTGCCGGTGGTGGTGGGCGGTCCCCGCCACTCCTGGCTGGGGTCTGCCGGCGGCGGTGGTGTGTGGTGCGTGGCGGTGGTGTGTTGGTGGGGTTGTGGTTGGTGTGTGGTGTGGTTGGTCCCTCGCCACTCCTGGCGGAGGTTCCTCTGTGCTACTCCCCGCCACTCCTGGCTGGGTTTCGCTGCCGCTGGTGGTGGGCGGTCCCCGCCATTCCTGGCTGGGGTCTGCCGGCGGCGGTGGTGTGTGGTGCGTGGCGGTGGTGTGTTGGTGGGGTTGTGGTTGGTGTGTGGTGTGGTTGGTCCCTCGCCACTCCTGGCGGAGGTTCCTGTGTGCTACTCCCCGCCACTCCTGGCTGGGTTTCGCTGCCGGTGGTGGTGGGCGGTCCCCGCCACTTCTGGCTGGGGTCCGCTTGCGGCGGTGGTGTGTGGTGTGTGGTGTGTGGTGTGTGGTGTGTGGCGGTGGTGTGTTGGTGGGGTTGTGGCTGCTGTGTGGTGTGGTTGGTCCCTCGCCACTCCTGGCGGAGGCTCCTGTGTGCTACTCCCCGCCACTCCTGGCTGGGTTTCGCTGCCGGTGGTGGTGGGCGGTCCCCGCCACTCCTTGCTGGGGTCCGCTTGCGGCGGTGGTGTGTGGTGTGTGGTGTGTGGTGTGTGGTGTGTGGTGGTGGTGTGTTGGTGGGGTTGTGGCTGGTGTGTGGTGTGGTTGGTCCCTCGCCACTCCTGGCGGAGGTTCCTGTGTGCTACTCCCCGCCACTCCTGGCTGGGTTTCGCTGCCGGTGGTGGTGGGCGGTCCCCGCCACTCCTGGCTGGGGTCCCCTTGCGGCGGTGGTGTGTGGTGTGTGGTGTGTGGCGGTGGTGTGTTGGTGGGGTTGTGGCTGGTGTGTGGTGTGGTTGGTCCCTCGCCACTCCTGGCGGAGGTTCCTGTGTGCTACTCCCCGCCACTCCTGGCTGGGTTTCGCTGCCGGTGGTGGTGGGCGGTCCCCGCCACTCCTGGCTGGGGTCCGCTGGCGGCATCGGTGTGTGGTGTGTTGCGATGGTGTGTTGTTGGGGTTGTGGTTGGTCCCTCGCCACTCCTGGCGGAGGTCCCTGTGTGCTACTCCCCGCCACTCCTGGATGGGTTTCGCTGCCGGTGGTGGTGGGCGGTCCCCGCCACTCCTGGCTGGGGTCCGCTGGCGGCGTCGGTGTGTGGTGTGTTGCGGTGGTGTGTTGTTGGGGTTGTGGTTTGTCCCTCGCCACTCCTGGCGGAGGTTCCTGTGTGCTACTCCCCGCCACTCCTGGCTGGGTTTCGCTGCCGCTGGTGGTGGGCGGTCCCCGCCACTCCTGGCTGGGGTCCCCTTGCGGCGGTGGTGTGTGGTGTGTGGTGTGTGGCGGTGGTGTGTTGGTTGGGTTGTGGCTGGTGTGTGGTGTGGTTGGTCCCTCGCCACTCGTGGCGGAGGTTCGTGTGTGCTACTCCCCGCCACTCCTGGCTGGGTTTCGCTGCCGCTGGTGGTGGGCGGTCCCCGCCACTCCTGGCTGGGGTCCGCTGGCGGCGTCGGTGTGTGGTGTGTTGCGGTGGTGTGTTGTTGGGGTTGTGGTTGGTCCCTCGCCACTCCTGGCGGAGGTCCCTGTGTGCTACTCCCCGCCACTCCTGGCTGGGTTTCGCTGCCGGTGGTGGTGGGCGGTCCCCGCCACTCCTGGCTGGGGTCCCCTTGCGGCGGTGGTGTGTGGTGTGTGGTGTGTGGCGGTGGTGTGTTGGTGGGGTTGTGGCTGGTGTGTGGTGTGGTTGGTCCCTCGCCACTCGTGGCGGAGGTTCCTGTGTGCTACTCCCCGCCACTCCTGGCTGGGTTTCGCTGCCGCTGGTGGTGGGCGGTCCCCGCCACTCCTGGCTGGGGTCCGCTGGCGGCGTCGGTGTGTGGTGTGTTGCGGTGGTGTGTTGTTGGGGTTGTGGTTGGTCCCTCGCCACTCCTGGCGGAGGTCCCTGTGTGCTACTCCCCGCCACTCCTGGCTGGGTTTCGCTGCCGGTGGTGGTGGGCGGTCCCCGCCACTCCTTGCTGGGGTCCGTTGGCGGCGGTGGTGTGTGGTGTGTGGTGTGTGGTGTCTGGTGTGTTGTTGGGGTCCCTCGCCACTCCTTTTTTTGCACTGAACGGCGCCTTTTGTGGCTGGCCAGGCCGATTTGTCCCTCGCCACTCCTGGCGGAGGTTCCTGTGTGCTACTCCCCGCCACTTCTGGCTGGGTTTCGCTGCCGCTGGTGGTGGGCGGTCCCCGCCACTCCTGTCTGGGGTCCGCTGGCGGCGGTGGTGTGCGTGCTTTGCTTGGCCGGGTCGGGCGGGCCGGCCTCCCGGGCGCGTTCTGGTGCGCCTCACCTGTTCCTTTGGCCGCTTTGTCTTTCTGCTTTGCTTGGCCCCCTCCGGGCTGGGGTTGCCCCTCTCTCTTTCGCTGCTGTTGCCGTTCCTCGTTGGTTGTTTTTCTCGGCCTTCCGCTGCCTGGCTCGCGCCTCGTTTGTGTCTCCCGCTTGGCCGTTGGCTGCTCTTTGGTGGTTGCTTCCCCGCCCCCCCCCCCCTGTGTGTCTCGCGGTTTTCGTCGCTCCTGCTGGTGGCCTTGGTGTTTTTTTTTTTTTTTTTTTTTTTTTTCTTCTTCATCCGTGCGCCCCCGTTGTCTCTGGCTTTCTCTGGTTTCCGGCCCCGGGTGCCCTGGGCCTCGGCGCTCGCGTCGTTTGTTTTGTTGGCCTTCCGCTTCTCGGCTCTCCGTGCGCTTGTCCCTCTTTCGTGCTTTCCTTCTGGCTGTTGGCTGCTCCCGCGTGGTTGCTGCCCTCCCCCCCCCTTTGTGTCTCGCGGTTTTCGTTCCTGCCGCTCGGTGCCGTGTGCCGTGTTGTGCTGTGTGTCCCTGGGTGCGGTGTTGCCCGGTGTTGTGCTGTCGTGTGCTGTGTTGCGCTCGTTTGGTGCCGCTGCTTGTTGCGCCGTGCCCTCTGGCGCTGCCCGTCGCCCTGGGGCCCTGTGCTCTGCGGCGCTGTGTTCTGCGGTGTTCCCCCGCGTTGTGTGCTCTGTGCTGTGTGTGTTTTGTCGTGGCGCGGTGGTGCGTGCTGTTGTTCGCCGCTCTGCCTTGTGCTGTGTGTGTCTCGGGGTGCTGTGCTGTGCCTTCCCTGTGCTCTCCGTTCTGTGCGGTGCTGTGCTTCGCTGTGCTGGTGCGCTCGCGTTGTGCTGTTCGTGTGTTGCGTGCTGTTGCTGGCGCCTGGTGCTGTGGTGCGCTGCTGTGTGTTGTGCTGTTTCCTGTGGTGTGCCGTGGTGCGGTGCTGGGTCGGGTGGCCCGTGGTTGTCTGCTGGTGGCGTGTTTCGGTGTCGGTGTCCCTGTCTGGCCGCGTGGTCTGCTTCCCTGTGGTTGGTGTGGTTTGCTGTGGTGCCCTGCTTTCCTGTGTCGTGTTCTGTGGTGCTGTGCTGTCGCGTGGTGCTGTGCTGTTGTGCTCTGCTGTCGTGTTGCGGTGCTGTTGGGGCTTGCTTTGCCCTCCTGTGGGCTGTTGTCCTGTGCTGTGTTGTGCTGTTGGTTGGCTGTGCTGTTTTTGGCCCGGTGGTGGTGTCTGTGTGCTGTGGTGCTCTTCTCCTCGCGCTGTGCGTTCCCTGTCTTCTCCGCGCTGTGCGCTGCGGTGCCTTGTTGTGCTGGTTGTGGTGCCCTGCTTCCCTGTGTCGTGTGCTGTGGCGCTGTGCTGTCGTGTGGTGCTGTGCTGTCGTGCTCTGCTGTCGTTTTGCGTTGCTGTTTGTGTTTGCTTTGCCCTCCTGCGGCCTGTCGTGCGGCGCCTGTGTGGTCTGCGCTGTTGTTGGTGCCTCGTGCTGTGGCGTGTCCCTGTGCGTTGTGGTGTCTCCCTGGGCGTTGTGCGGTGTGGTGGTGCTGCTCTGGTGTGTCGTGGTGTCTTGCGGTGCTGTGCGTTGTCCTGTGGTGTCCTGCGCTCTGTGCCGTGTCCTGCGGTGCCGTGCTGTCCTGCGGTGCTGTGCTGGTTGGCTGTGCTGTGCGGTTGTCTGCGCTGCTGGTGTTTGTTTTGTCCTCTTTTCCTTTGCTTAAAACCCCTGCCGTTTTTCCGTGCCTTTGAAAACTCTTTTTTTTTTTTTTTTTTTGGGATGGATGCCGTGACTACTCTCACATGTTTTGTGTGATCCCTCCAATTGGGTTCATGAACTCATAATCCACATTTTTTTGGCCTATGCAGTTGGACATATGGACTCAAAATATCCAACATTTTTTGTGGCCCCTACAGGGGCCTAAAACATCCACAGTTTTTGGGGGGCTCAAAGCACTCACAGTTTTTGGGAGGGCTCAAAACATTCACAGTTTTTGGTTGCCCCTTGAGTTTGGAATGAATCCCTTGAGACCCCACCAGACACCAAAAGAACCCTTCTGCATGGCATACGTGGCAATCATGGTGGGAAAGGTTGTGATCTGCGGGTGCCTATTGTTAAGAAATCTAGATATGGATTACAAAATCAGCTGATGGGCATTGAGTGAAAATGTGGCTTCACTTCCCACACATTCGGAAAATCTGAACAGACTTGCTGTATGACCGGACTGCAAATTTCTCGAAGCCTGCATTTGAAAACGTGTGGCTCCCGTTGGTAGCGAAAAAAGAATATGGAGTGCTCTGATGGCAATACCTACGACGACATGTGCCATCTGGCTATGGGCATTCGGCTTCAACTTCCATAATTCGTTGATCAGGGCCTCATATCTCCCACTATCCCCACACAGCTGAATCAGCTGAATAAACTTTTTAATGGTGGCGTTGGCGGGCCACATCAATCAAGGTGAACCCTTTCAGTTCCTGAAATGTAATTTTCTCATTTCTTATCACAATGCTTGGGCCACGGAAATTCAATCATTAAAATTGAAAAATATAGTTGCCCAAACCTGATTACATCAATGATGATGACCAATCCATCTCACTGAGTATTTCTGCAACCGCAAACACCAACTGTTGACACATCCGAACGACACTAAACCACTTCCACCCCACGCCCCACCCCTCATTAAATCCCACCCACTTGTTTGTAAAGTAGTTGAATGCAAGGGTTCATCCCGAGGGTGCACAAACCTTACCAAAAACTCCCCCAAAAGGGGGGAGGTTGGTAAAAACCAGGGGGTTTGGTCATGAATAAAAAAAAACAGGGGGGGGGGGGGTTCACACCACCCTCCATGGCATGGACAATAAAGCATTCAATCATTGAATGAAAACTGAGAAATCCCTTACACTGGGTCAGCGACCAGTCTATGCCCTTTGAAGAGAATTTGCACCATAAAATAGAGATGCTTTGTCAAATAGAACAATCAGACCAAATTCCTCCCTTTCCCAGATATAACAAAACAATCACTTTCTGAGTGTCTATTTTTTTTCGATTTTTCTTTTCGCATCATGACTGTTAATATTTGCCGCACCGATCTGGAGCCTCGTCAGAGCTCTCTAGCGCCAGCTGCCAGCTGCACCAGATGCCAAACGCCAGCTGCAGAGCTATCAAATCTGGCGCAAGATCAAAGTTCCTTATCGCCGCAGTTCGAAAAGACTGGTCCACAACCTCTGTCAGTACACGAAATTTACATTCTACGCTGCTTTCTACGCTCATACAGACCCACGCGCCGTTTCACCGTCCAAAGCTTTCCCTACCGTGCTTCCGTACCGTGCAAGAATGGTGCAAGTTGCCTTTTTCATCTACAACAGCGCTGCTGGTTTCGACACGAAAATGCTCAAACTGAAGCCCAAACGCAAACAAAAGAATACGACGAGAACGCCAGAAGTTGCGAGCGGCCCTCTAATGAATACAATGAGCTACAAGAACGTGTGCGCCAAATTCTGCCGAAAAACGAGTCTACGAAGAACTACGCCGAAGTCCGTGCACACAAAATGTCCGAGAATACCACAAACGGAAAGTCGCAATTCGAAAGACTCGACGCCGTGCAACCCGTAACAAAAGTATGTAATCCGCACGTCTCAAGGTCCACGTCGCCAGCGCAAATTGAGCTCAACAGCTCTACCCTGAGTACCAAAGCAGTCGCCTACGACCGCCAGCCTACAAGGAAGGACTACAGCGAAACTGAGTACAACAACCCTATCTCCAGTACCAAAACAGCAGCCTGCGACCGCCAACTCAAATGGGGTGACTACAGCGAAGCCGAGCCGTTCTCTATTTGTCAAGCCGATGACAGAGAAGCAACTCCAACTTCGTACCAAGACCCATCCGGTAACCAAGAGGATCACGAAGCATCTGAATTCATCAAGAGATCGATTGAGCTACAACTGTCGAATGAGGAATTCAACAGGGACTTTATTATCAAGCAACAAGGCAAGGACATGTCGAACCTCCAAGAACTCTTCAACAAGGCCAGTAATGAAGTACAGCGAAAAATATGGACTACCTTAAATCCGGCCAGAGAAATTCGCAGGAAACATGAGCGAAGAGAACGCAAGACTATCGTGCAAGCTCGTGACAGGGACTTCGACTCACTATGCGACCTTCACTACCACATCGTCAGTCTCCAAGCGATCGTGTCTCAACACGGAGAACAATTGCAGTCCCTATGGTTCGATTCTCAAAGATGCCGAATAATCCACGACAGCAATACCTCTCGACAGGACATCATAGACGAAGAATCCGATGATTTTGAATACAACTTCGTTACAATGATGTATTGCGAAAGAAGTTTGATTAAACTACCCAATAACACCTGAGCTCGACAGTGCTCCAAAGGCTTATATGTATGGCTGCCCAGGCAGCTTGTTATATATGCAGACCGTCTTAATTGCCCTGTACGCAACTGCTACAGTCGAGATTTTTTTTTTGGACTTTTCGTGAGAGCTCTTCCTTTCATATATATCTAATATTGGCTGCCCCAACAAGACTTCTATGCACTGCAATCAATTGCACTGCAATGTCACCATTGCCTGCTTTTGCTTGCTTGTTTGTTGCCTGCATTGTATGGATCCGGCACTGATTTTCCCCTAGGGTGAGAAATCGGAGTTGTTTTCCAAATGCGGTGAACAGGGAGGTCACAGCCACAACATTTTCAGATATACCTTATGCAGGTGTTGCCAGTTCTGATTTTTGGCATTTCTAAAACTTATCCTTTGTATGTCACTAACCTACCGACCTCAAAAACGTCACAATAATGTTTCTTTCGATCTTTTTATCAATTTTCTTCCAAGCTTACCAGTCTATTATCTTATCACCTCGATAAATTTTTCCTGGGACCACCTTGGTGAACCAGTGGCCTAATGAAAGCCAAAACAGCAACTTACACTCACACCAACATTCATGCACCTCCACCGAACCAACACCAACACCCACACACGGTCTCCAACACCGGTCAGCGCAGTTCACATGTATGAAAAGACCATGTAGATAGTATGCACAGCATCTGTGTACATAGCCGGCTCTTATCTAATCACTGTGAGAACTCTGATAAAGTTTGTGACGTCTTAAAAAGATATAACAAAACAAAGGGAAAACTGATCAAACAAAACATCTATCGGAAGCCCATTGACTGATCTGTAAAGCGCTCAGGCAGACCCACCAATATGGGCTTTGAATTTTTCTTTGAATGGCCCTCTTTTGCTATCACCATAACACCAGTTGTCTCACCATTCAATGTGCCGGAGATATCCTCATTGTACAAACAGCATGCAATGACATCAAGAAACCTCACAATCACAAAGTTGCACCTTCTGGGCAGCACATGGGCGCCTCAACACGGCACCAAACTTTACTGTCCACAAAATGTTCAATAGACGACCCACAATACACCCATTATCCTCCACAGACCCTGGTTGAAATGTGCAGTGCAGTGTGCACAAGATGTCACAAAATTGGGTGCCATGAATAGATCAACACACAATGGCAAATTCTGAGAACCAGAGAGAAATTGACACATACACTGCAGCTTCTAGAGCCTGCAAAACGAAGTGGAAATTTCATTGGAAACAACAGAATTGGGAACTATGGAATGTGGGTTCTTTTCTACGGCTTCTGAAACCACTGCATAAAAGTGCATTGGTGAAGTGCCAAACCAAGATTCAACATGCACAAAACCAATCCATGGAAGATGAAGTAGTCAGAATCCGTGATCACTCTTGCCCAAAAGTGAACACAGTGTGAGATTCAATTCCAAAATACAAGCTGTACAAGAACTTCCAACAATACTATCTGCTGTGGAAGGCAGTTTCAAAACAAAATGTGATTGATAAATTTTGTCCGAACAAAAATGTGATCAACAAACTTTGTCAAAAAGAAGAAGACAGACAACCCTGAAACATGTTGTGATTGCTGTTGAAATCCATCCTCTTCAAGGGTGAAATCTTGGGTCCTCAGGTAAAAAAAAAAATCAAATCTGTCAAATGAACTCACAGTGCCACTATGTGAGAATAATGAAAGCCGATCATCATTGCAATCAAAAAATTCCTTCCTGAAGAGTGGAAATGTTCTGCTAAGACAAGAAGCCCTTTGAACAATCTCATGTAGGGTTGGGGAAAGAGCATGCCATTCGGAACACATTAATCCCTGTGCTCTGCACCTTGTGTCCTGTCAGTATACCCAAAAAATGGACATAGACCATTGATGAATCCCTTGACACAGCAAGCTCTCTGCACTTCATTTGGTGTATTGAATTCAAAAAAGCTGTGTCTGGTGCACACAGGCTTAGACTTCAGCACCTGGTGACCCCACTCCAGTCACTTCAAGTATGAACAAATGGGAAGGGAGCATTCACCCAAAACACCAGAGCAGAAAAAAAACCCGGCGTGCTTGACTTGAGCAACTACAAGACAGCAAAGCAACCAATGGGTGGTTCCGGAGATAATATAAGATTGCTTTGACTGCAAATGCCCCATGCACAGCAGGCGGCAAACTGCAAAGAAAACCAATCTTTACAGCAACCCAAAGAATGACACTGCCGGATACCCCAAAAACAAAAGCCCCTTTCTACTTCTCTGGAATTGGGGACCTGCAGTGTCTGCTGTCTCGTCGATTTCTCCTGACTCACAGTAGTTGGCGACAGCAAACCACAGCAAGCCACCGAATGAATGGAATTGCACTTGAATTGAAATCGCATTAAATTAAATTGAGCTGAAAATTGTTTTGAAAGCTGAATTGAATTGGATTGGATTGGATTGGATCGGATCGGATTGCGATGGTTTGCTTGACTGTTTGCCTGATGTCTGTGGAGAAGAAGCATTCTGCACAACAGTAGTCGCAGCTGAGTCCACACTGTGGTTCTGAAAACCGCATCAGTAAGAATGGACCCGAGAATACCCCCACCTAACCCTAAGCAAGACCCATTTCACAACAGCCATGCAGAAATGTGTCGATCATACGATGCGCCCACTTTGCGGCGGCTCATTTGTAACATCAACACCAAAAAAAGGAGACATTATACCAGGGCAGAACAAAGCTTGCCGGCTGGGGCCGTTTTGGGTAGCACAGGCGCGTGTCACCACGCCCAAAAAAATATGGTCTGTCGCATAAAAGAGGTGCCGTCACGGCAGCAATTGATAGGCCTCTGCAGACCTCAACACGCGTCACCTGCCAACGCCAACATGCTTGGCTTCGAGGCCTAGAAAGTGTCCCATTCATTCTCTTGGCGGTAGAAGGCAGGGTCCTGGGCCATGGGTGTGGGGCCCACGTCCTGCAGTTGGTATGGGGACTGCTGGACCTGAGGCAGCTGCATTGTGGCATTCGTCTCCAGGCCCAAGAGGACGCGAAGAAGGTAGCCTCGCAGGTCACTGCACAGGAAAGAGAAGAGACTGAAAGGCCGGCCTAGGGCCATGGTGCCGCCTCATGTGAGCAACACGTTCTCATTTGGTTGCCCAGACTCCGCAACCACCCAACAACCACCGCCAGTCACTGCCAAATTGTTGACCATGCACCCCCACAACCATTCTATCTCCGTAGCAGCGTCCCGGGATCTGGAATGGGGGCCTCTGGAGCTATCCTGCTGCCGCTACTCCTACCCGCTACTGCTGCTGCTGCTACTGCGGTTGTCGCTGTTCCTGCTGCTGTGGCCATCGGTGTTCCTGTTGCTGTGCCATTGCTGCTGCTTGCTGCCGCTGCAGCTGTGATTGCCATTACTGCTGTTGTTCTTATGCTGCGCTGACATAACATAGCAAGGAGGGCACCTTGTAGGGGCAACGTTTCCCAGGGCTGAAGCAGCTGGTGCCAAACTTGCCAATGGGCTGCTCTGTAGACAAAAGATGCGGCAAGAGCTGAGGAGAGTCGCAGGGAAAAGGTGCGCAGGGACCAACAGGACCAACAGGCTTGATCAATTTTCGGGAGCCCCCACCCGGATAGCTGGGAGGCACAGAGCAAAAAGGCTTGATCAATGGGGCCATCCTTCAGAATTCACTGGAGCTGCACAACGGTGAGCCCGCGTTTTGTTTTTTGGGTTCCACAAAGACCACGGCACTCCATCGTCGACGCCGCCAACGTCCACAGCTGTCCAGCGTTTTGGTTCTCCTTTCAGGCCGTGACAGGACGAACCTGGGGATTGGCACAGCAATACCCTCCCCATCGCGCGCCGCATGATCTCTCCTACAGTCCCAATGCGCAGCTCACACCGGAGCACAAGTGCCTTCAGAGCTTCCCGCCGCTTGCCGGTGGGAAAAGACTCCTGGTGGGTAAGATCTGACTTAGTAACAGGGGGAGGAGTTGGTTACCGGTCCACCGCAACACCAGCAGCTGGCAACTACTTTACGCAGGCGTCGATAGGTTCCATGCGAAAAAATCTGACATGCCAAATCGGAGGGAAACCGGGGGGAAATGGGAGAAATGGGGGATTGAATGGGGATAGTGGGGGAGACTTGGTGGCTTGGGGGTTGAGGGGGAGGTGGTAATCACGGATGAGTGCTCTGAGCAACTTCACCTGAGGCCCTGCACTCAGGGCACATCTGCCGATGACGCTCAGGCTCCACCAGCGGCCAGGCCACACATCACATCTGCGTTAGTAGACCGCGTTCGAAACCCTCTGCTGCCCTTTCGGGGAGGGAGCACAGGAAACTGCCTTCGCAGCAGCTCAACGTGGCCTGCCCCATCCCCCTCAAGCGCTTCCCTGCGGGGCCCCCAAGGGGACCCCAGCCCCACCCGCTACGGGACACAGATGCGTGCGCACGACTCTGCGCTGGCGAGAGCAAAGAAGGAGACGACACAACAAATGCAAAGAAAGAAGAGATCTTCAGTGGCATGTCATAGGGCCTTCACTTGTAGTGAACAACGCAGCAGATGGGCAGTACTTGTCCACTACACCTGCGGCGCTATGCACTGTGCATAAGTTGAAAGAGAAATTCACCAACCCATGGCTAGCTCAGCCCACTTTGATACGGGGCCTATCCCACAAGCACCAACTTGACGTGAATAGGCAGTGAACTGCCCCATGGTCTGCCTGCCCATCCTTTTGTCCCATCGCAGACGTATACAGCAAAGCCCTGCTCCTCGTGCCGGCCAAACACCTGGCTGGCTGGCTGGCACAAGGCAGCAGCAGATGCCGCCAGGCACAGGAGAAAGACTTCGTGTCGTCACACAGCAGGAGCCCCCCCCCCTCCCCCACGCGCCTGTTGACCCACTGGTCAGGAGCGCAGGCCCCGGGGGCCAACAAAGGAGGCCCATCCGACAGAACCAGCAGACCTGAGAGAGGATCCGCCACAACGGGCAGCTGGCACCAGTGGCCCCCAAGCTGAGCAAGGTCCGGCGGGCTGCCCTCTGTAGGGAGCTGGTAGAACCAACAACAACTGCTTTTACCCGATGGAAACTGTGTCCCAATTGCTTTCCAAACCGCTGGTAACTGCTTTTGCACCCAATCTTGACACCCTCCTTTTGAGCTGGTTGCTGTCATGCAGTGTTGCCTCGATATCGGGCCCAGGGAGTACCCCTGTGGCCCAATGTCGGATTTAGGGGGCGGGGGGGCCCTGGTTGTCTTGTTTCCCCTCGGAAAGTACACAGGCTGGGACTTCCGGGTGACACACTGGTTTGAATTTGCAGGAAACGGTCTCCATTGTTTGTCCCCAGACGTGGGGAAATGTATTTTGGTACGTGAGAGTGGGACAGTCCTTCTGCTCACAAGTGGGTGCTGGCGCCTACTCCACTGCTGGCGCTGGCAGCTCACACACTAAGAGTACGGTTCCCCCGTGGCTGGGGATAAGCAATGTAGACAGTTTCGTCCTGAAAACTCAAACAGGTCTGTACACACAGGAGTATTGACCAGCGCACTGACTGAACCTGTGTGTCAAACCCCACTTGGTAATCCGGAACCGCCTGGCCCTGTGTGGCATTTCCCACACCAGCGGCATTGAGCACCGTGAAATGGACTGTTTGGGGACTAATTTTGTGTGAAGCCTGCCGGCCCTTGCACGGGAGGGACGCCAAGGGGCAGCAGCAGCACTTGTTAGCAGAGGGACAACGGTCCCACTTTCCGATCCCCTTCACTTTCAGTCATTCCGAGGCAGTGAAGATGTGGAGGGTGCTCTGGGGGGTGGTACCCATCGGTGGTGCGAAGCATTTCCACGCATTTTGCCTCGGGTGCGTTTTCCTGCCCATCCGCGCCATGCGCTGACAGCGACGGCATTTGGACAGGGGCGTACGGCTCCGTGACGTTTGTCAAGGGCAGACCAGATCTACCGAAGCAAGCGAACGGGGTCACGGCTGCTTTCCAGGGCGGACCGGATCAGCCATGCGTGAGGACACAGGTCACACTGCGTGTGCGCGCAAGGGAGGGGGGGGGGGGTAACCGATGCAGGGCCTTCGTTGTCCAATGACGTTACGCCGTCATTGCTACGCTCCTCCCCCAGTCGGTCTCTCCCAGCCCCCCCCCCCCCCCCCTGCCCCCGTGCGGCTCACTGGGGCTGCCAAGGCTGGGGAACCGCTGCTTCTGGCTCCCAGTGGTCGCGGGTCCGGCGCACCTCGCCTGACTCCCCACATCCCCACGTCCCCTTCCCGGGCCTTCCCCGTGGACCCCCGGGCTTGCACTCCCGGTCGGCCCCCCTTGCGGTGCTGCGTCTGCAGGCAACTTGCGGTGGGGGGGCAGACCATACAAAGGACTTGGTGTGCCGGCGGGGCTCCCACCCCATAGACCCCGTCCCCTTGGCTCCCCTGACACGGCGGTCGCCTGAAGAGGACCCCCGGGTCAGGGGGTGTAGCGGGGGCGTTGTGCCCGGTCGTTGGGAGGGTGTCGGTCCTTACGCACAGACCACCTGAACCTCGTCGTTTACATGGCCCTGGGGGGGGTGGGGGGGGACACCAGAGATGTTTTAGAAGGGGGGGGAGGGGGGTCTGAGATCCAAGGGTTTGCGTACCAAAAATGGCCCTCCTAGGGATACATTGGAGGAAAGCGTAACTCGATTGTGGAAATAAGCGTAAGTCGCTTTTTTATTTTTTTTTTGGCGTAAGTCGCGTAACTTTTTTTTTTTGGCGTCAGTCGCGTTTTTTTTTCGACGGAATTTTTTTTTTTTTGGTGTAAGTCGCGTAAACCTTTTTTTTTTGGCGTAAGTCGCGTATGGGGAAAAAAAACCCATTTTTCCAAAAAAAAGGCGGGGAAACACAAGAACCACCCAACAACCGCCATTGCTACCGGAGGAGGTGAAGCATATAGCCCCCACGGACATTTTGAGTACCTCCGGCACGGGAAAAGCAATGGAGCCGTGGCGTGAAGGGTGGTTTTTATACTCATCGCCGGCAAATGGCGGAAATAACGTGCGGCAGATGGCGGAATCATGACCGCAAACAAAAAATGCAATTCGCCCTTCGGCCTTTGGCAAGCGGTATCAAAATGACTATATTGCTGCCGGCGCCACCGGCTACGAAGCTCAAGCCAGTGATACCACTTGAGTCCGGTCACCTGGGGTGAACTACATTCTTCGCATGCAACCATAATGGCGTGGGGCCAACTACAAGAAGTCGCCAAACACACGCTTGTAGATCAAATCAGACTTTGTGTCCGATGCCTTCGGCTTTGCACGCGGATTTGTGTTCCGCGCACAAGCGTTACGGATGTCCTTCACAAGCATCTCTTCCAGCTCTCGAATAAATCGTTTGTCGTTCACCAACCGACCCTCTGCGCCCTTTGGGTACGCCTCAGGCACCTTGAAAAACTTCCGACAGATGAACACGGATGGACGGGCATCATCACTTGTGGGGGGGTTAGAAGAGGAAGTGGACTGCGGGGTTTGTGGAGGGGCCTTAACATTGCCCTTCACTGACTTCCCATCTTGGGGCACGTCCTCGGAGTTGGAGGCCGGGAAGGCAGGGAATTCTCCCACCGTTGGCTCCGAGGAGGAGGCAGCAATGTTGCCTTCGGGTTCCGAAAGAGCATCCTCTTCATCGAAAAGGAGGGGGGACGTAGATGGGGGCAGGGACTCAGGGTTGGAGGCTGGGGGAGGAGGAGATTCTCCGGGCTTCTAGCAAGTCAATTCCTTTTCCCACCCATTCTCCGGGATGGTGCCGGGGACTCGGACGGAGCGATCCGCATTGATGATGCGCAGTGCTTCCTTGATGAATCCTTTCGGCAAACGTGTAACAACAACATCGTCCAGGCTTCCCCTTTGGTTGGCCACCTCATCACAAAGATGCAGCAATTGATAGCCACATGACCAACCATCCTCTTGAAAACCCAAAGCCCGAGCATGTGCGGCAACACCCTTTGACTGGAGGCGCTTCAACATTGGCCGGGCCAAAGAAGTACCACAAAGTGGCTCCCAAATGTGGACTTTGAAGGGCCATACTGGGACTTTGCAGTCGATGGCACAAAGAAACCAATGGAGCCCTTCGCGATCGTCACTATTAACAATAAACAAGTGGCGCCGCCTCCAAGCCAAACGAACAGTTTTATGGTTGTTGCCCTTACTGTCTTCGTACTTCCTCATCCTATTCAGGCAGGACGCAATGTATGTCACCGCCATAGTCCATGCCCGTGGCTCCTCGACCTCATTGTGGTACAACTTGTCGTTCTGCCACGCAACAATGTCCTTGTCGCTTAACCAATCTCCCACAACAAGAGGCTTGGTTTCATCGACGGGCGTCCGGCGGGTCGCCATCCGTGCTTGAGCCACAGGGATAGCAGTATGCTCCTCCTCGGAAATGCCGGCCATCAACGGCTTGGCTACGTTGGAGGGAGGAGCAAGGACAGGCACCACAGCATCTTGCTCTGGAGTGGCGGTATTTGAAAGCTCCCACCCTACCAGCTAGTACGAGCGCCTCATACGAGTCCACCTCATCCTCAACAGGACCAGGGGGCAAGGTAGCTTGAAAGAGGGAACCCACGTCCACCTCTGTTTGCCACTTGCGGTGCAACCACGCATCCTCATCAGGAGGGATGCGGCCTCGCATGGGGCACTCCACTGTGGTCAAGCAAAAACGACAGCCTTCGCAGTGCATGCACCACAAGCACACTTTTCGCTCGCACTGCCGACAAGTCCAAGTTGTCCACAAGTGGGCAAAATGGCTACCTCACCCCTGCCGTATCGGGGATCCCCACCGCTTCAGAGCGGGGGACAAAATCAGAAGTGGCCCACAAGTGGGCAAAATGGCTACCTCACCCCTGCCGTATCGGGGATCCCCACCGCTTCAGAGCGGGGGGCAAAATCAGAAGTGGCCCACAAGTGGGCAAAATGGCTACCTCACCCCTGCCGTATCGGGGATCCCCACCGCTTCAGAGCGGGGGGCAAAATCAGAAGTGGCCCACAAGTGGGCAAAGTGGCTACCTCACCCCTGCCGTATCGGGGATCCCCACCGCTTCAGAGCGGGGGGCAAAATCAGAAGTGGCCCACAAGTGGGCAAAATGGCTACCTCACCCCTGCCGTATCGGGGATCCCCACCGCTTCAGAGCGGGGGGGGGCAAAATCAGAAGTGGCCCACAAGTGGGCAAAGTGGCTACCTCACCCCTGCCGTATCGGGGATCCCCACCGCTTCATAGCGGGGGGCAAAATCAGAAGTGGCCCACAAGTGGGCAAAATGGCTACCTCACCCCTGCCGTATCGGGGATCCCCACCGCTTCAGAGCAGGGGGGGAAAATCAGAAGTGGCCCACAAGTGGGCAAAATGGCTACCTCACCCCTGCCGTATCGGGGATCCCCACCGCTTCAGAGCGGGGGGCAAAATCAGAAGTGGCCCACAAGTGGGCAATGGCCCACAAGTGGGCAAAGTGGCTACGTCACCCCTGCCGTCTCGGGGATCCCCACCGCTTCAGAGCGGGGGACAAAATCAGAAGTGGCCCACAAGTGGGCAAAATGGCTACCTCACCCCTGCCGTATCGGGGATCCCCACCGCTTCAGAGCGGGGGGGCAAAATCAGAAGTGGCCCACAAGTGGGCAAAATGGCTACCTCACCCCTGCCGTATCGGGGATCCCCACCGCTTCAGAGCGGGGGGGGCAAAATCAGAAGTGGCCCACAAGTGGGCAAAGTGGCTACGTCACCCCTGCCGTCTCGGGGATCCCCACCGCTTCAGAGATGGGGGGCAAAATCAGAAGTGGCCCACAAGTGAGCAAAGTGGCTACCTCACCCCTGCCGTATCGGGGATCCCCACCGCTTCAGAGCGGGGGAGCAAAATCAGAAGTGGCCCACAAGTGGGCAAAGTGGCTACCTCACCCCTGCCGTATCGGGGATCCCCACCGCTTCAGAGCGGGGGGGCAACATCAGAAGTGGCCCACAAGTGGGCAAAATGGCTACCTCACCCCTGCCGTATCGGGGATCCCCACCGCTTCAGAGCGGGGGGCAAAATCAGAAGTGGCCCACAAGTGGGCAAAATGGCTACCTCACCCCTGCCGTATCGGGGATCCCCACCGCTTCAGAGCGGGGGGCAAAATCAGAAGTGGCCCACAAGTGGGCAAAATGGCTACCTCACCCCTGCCGTATGGGGGATCCCCACCGCTTCAGAGCGGGGGGGCAAAATCAGAAGTGGCCCACAAGTGGGCAAAGTGGCTACCTCACCCCTGCCGTATCGGGGATCCCCACCGCTTCAGAGGGGGGGGCAAAATCAGAAGTGGCCCACAAGTGGGCAAAATGGCTACCTCACCCCTGCCGTATCGGGGATCCCCACCGCTTCAGAGCGGGGGGCAAAATCAGAAGTGGCCCACAAGTGGGCAAAATGGCTACCTCACCCCTGCCGTATCGGGGATCCCCACCGCTTCAGAGCGGGGGGGGCAAAATCAGAAGTGGCCCACAAGTGTGCAAAGTGGCTACCTCACCCGTGCCGTATCGGGGATCCCCACCGCTTCAGAGCGGGGGGGCAAAATCAGAAGTGGCCCACAAGTGGGCAAAATGGCTACCTCACCCCTGCCGTATCGGGGATCCCCACCGCTTCAGAGCGGGGGGCAAAATCAGAAGTGGCCCACAAGTGGGCAAAGTGGCTACCTCACCCCTGCCGTATCGGGGATCCCCACCGCTTCAGAGCGGGGGGGCAAAATCAGAAGTGGCCCACAAGTGGGCAAAGTGGCTACCTCACCCCTGCCGTATCGGGGATCCCCACCACTTCAGAGCGGGGGGCAAAATCAGAAATGGCCCACAAGTGGGCAAGATGGCTACCTCACCCCTGCCGTATCGGGGATCCCCACCGCTTCAGAGCGGGGGGGCAAAATCAGAAGTGGCCCACAAGTGGGCAAAGTGGCTACCTACGAAGCAGCGTCACACCAAATGAGCAATCTTGTAAACTGATACCGGGTTTTGAAATTGCGTCCGCCAAGGGGAAGGCATCAATACGCTTACACCACAACTTACCTGTGTCAGTGACAACGCTTGCACGATGCAAATAACCACAGAATGAAATCTCGACCGCTAAAAACTCATTAGCCGCATCATCACGTTTTGCGGCTGTAGATTCCCATGTCACAACGTACACAACCAAACCTTCTTTGACGCACGTGACTCTCACGGTCACATTGTATTCACCGAATTTGATAACTACGACACTCACAGGATCGTCGACCAGTCGTTCCACGGCAACCGACCACCTGCATTTTTTGACATTTTCGGAATCCGATAGGATGTGCAATGCCACTGGAGGCGAGCGTGGTTGCCCCGACATGGGTCTGATTAAATATGGATATACTACAGAACACTCGACAACATTCTCCTCTACTACCTCCCGCAGGTGATGGATGGGCATACAGGACCAACGCACACACGACCCGAGAACGGACTGCAACGTGTCGTCACAGGCAATACCAGAAACACCAAACCAAGTCTTTACAAACCGATATACCACCCGCTCATCCACCACCTGCAGCCCGGAATGACTCAAAAAATCAACCACATCACACTGCACCCACATTCCCAGATTATCATTGTGCTGGGGGCACCCCAGAAAATCAACAGAATGCTCAATTAGCAATTCCAACGCTGCTTGTCGGAGGTGGTGATACTCATAAAGACCAGATAAATGGTAAATGGACGTGACATTATCCGTGGTTAGGCGCACAATTACATGGTGTTCGACAGGGAGAGCAACTTCCCTCACCACTTGATAGAAATGCAACAACCCCAACAGACTCTCCAAGTTGCCGTCGTCCACAGAAAGATCGTCTCCGACAATACCACCGTGGCAAACATGAAGAAATACACGGAATGTATGCCGGTCTACGTTTTCCTCGATGACGATACTGTGCGATTTTGTCTCACGACATTCATTTCTGAATATCATATCGACCACCTGAGAGGCGCACAGATGGTGATTGGGGTAAAACAGGACACAACAGAAACAGCCGCGTAAACGAGGATTCGAGTGCACTCAAATACCTCAGATGTGCGACACATAATGCTGCTATGTGCAAAGAATTCATTCTTGTCATCACCAACGACAAAAACAAGGTCAGGCTTATGGTCGAAGAACTCCAGTGACATCTTGCATCGCTTACGCGGAGGGCAAGCGCCTGGTTCATTATTTGCTCGTTTCACTGACATGCCGCTTGCAACCAAAAGAATACCTGAAGCGTATGACAGCGTTTCACCGATACCCGAACCATGTTGCGGTATCTACTACACAGTCCATATAGACATACCAGCACAATGCACAAAGTAAAAAATACCCCCTGATAGCAGATAATGCCCGACTTTCCGCGTGGCGTGGACACAAACCACAAAAAAAAGGTCCCGTGGTTCCGTAGCAGTCAGATGAAACCCATCAGAGTGGATGGATAATCACAGACTTGACGATACCCCTTTGGTCGGCCTTCTGTTACACCCCCTCTGTTCATCAGCCCATCCGCCACCACCCCTCTCTAACCAAAGAATCGGATGCACAACACGCGAGCGAGACGCCCACCAGGGTGCACGGGCTCATACAAACAGCCTTACCACTGAAAGCTCAGTGTCACACCCTGTCACCCAGGGGTTTCATGTAACCCTGACACCCGATCCATGGGATGCAGCGTTCTAGGGCGTGGTGCGGAATCCCCCCAATTTTGGGTGTTGTTAATATGGTTGGAACCCGGAATTTCACATGTTACATGGGTGCACTATGATGCAACAATGTGTCTTGCATGTCTCGTTTGCTCAGTATTGCCCGTTTTGCACTTTTTGCAATTTGGTCTTTGTGTGCTCTAACTAGTTAGAACGGGGTTAGAACGGGGTTAGAGCACTAGTTATCGCGTGGGTTATCGCGGGGGTTATCGTGCGATAACTAGTTATCGCGTGGGTTATCGCGTTTCGTTTTATGTTTCATTTTATGTTCCTTCTCTTTGCTTTAGCTCTCAAAGCCTCCTTACTTTTTGATCATGGCCCTTGCTGCTGCCCACGCTTGGTGCGAACACCATCAAAAGCTCCTTGGGGTCCGTCGCCTTGGTGTCACCTGCCTTCCCTCGCTAACATTCGAGTGCACAACAAAGATCCAACAAACACGCGTCAGTCGATGCCAGGAAGGCTACGATCTGTAATGGCCATAACGCCAAGCAAATCCAATCCATCCATTGTTTCATCTACACGGCAGTATATACGAGTGATCGCCCGCAACGTGTCAAGTCCAAGACGGGCTCATGTTTTGACGATCACCTGTCCACAGGCGCACCATTCAATGCGCAAACAATCACGTGGCCTTAAATTGACAATTGACATAACAAGAACTACCATCGGAAACCACCATTTGCTCGTGGGTAGTAGGAACAATATCAACGCGCTTGCGTTTCCTTGAACCGGTCGTGGGTGACCACAGAGTTAAGCCCTCCGATGGCGTGTCGTAACGCTTACCATGGAAATGCACACACTCGAAATCGTAAAGATACCGCAGATACAAAACCGAGAGCCGAGCCTCCGCGTGCGAAGACTCCGGACAACCAGAAAGAACATGACACATCCAATTGTTTGTTGATACAGTGGACCAGCCACCCAGTTGTGTCACGGCGCCGTATATATACCAAAAGTCCATCTTCACACCACAGATGGTATCACACAAAATAGCAGGCGACGCACCGATGGTGTCCTTCCACCATTCCTCATAGGCAGACACAAAATTCTCCCTCGTAAAACAAAAGGCCGTGCCAGGATTCCAGGTGTTCTCTTTGCACGTCCAAGGAGCATCGGGTACGACCGTGACATGGGACTCCACCGTCGCCCACCGGTGACAATCGTCACATCGGATCCACTGAATGTAGTGTCGCGGTGGCGATCCTATGGGTGTCACGTCGCGCAAATAAACGATTTTCCGCTTGGTCCTCGAAATGCCCCAAAGAGATATGCCTGCACGCGGGCGTGAGACGGGCATATTGCCGGTCTGGGTCCGTCCATCGCGATCGGTCACCGCTCCACTATCCGGTGATACGTCGTCACCTGAGACGCGAGGATGACAGCGATGGTTTTCGCACCACCAACAAAAGGACGAGTGTGGCACAGAACACGCAACTAATAAAGAACACACACCCACGGACACAGCAACCACCCCGAATATTCGTCGTCGCATGAGAGCAGGTACGACCCCACGACACCGAGGCATACCTTCCGCGAGTTGGTGCCCACAGCGCACACAACGGATCCTCGTGGAAAGGCTTTGGTAGCCACATCACCCACAGGCCACGAACTTGTCAGGCTCCGGTATCGCAAGGGTGTCGTCGATGTGACAAACCGGGGCCACACTGTTGTCCTGCAGGTGATGACACGGGTCTGATGTATACTGCTCAGACGGACACGATATCCGGTGTACGACTTCTTCGTCACACATACCTTCCGCGAGTTGGTGCCCACAGCGCACATATCGGATCCTCGTGGAAAGGCTGTGGTAGCCACATCGCCCAGAGGCCACGAACTTGTCAGGCTCCAGTATCGCAAGGGTGTCGTCGATGTGACAAACCGGGGCCACACTGTTGTCCTCCAGGTGATGACACGGGTCTGATGTATACTACTCAGACGGACACGATATCCTGTGTACCACTTCTTCGTCACACATACCTTCCGCGAGTTGGTGCCCACAGCGCACATATCGGATCCTCGTGGAAAGGCTGTGGTAGCCACATCGCCCACAGGCCACGAACTTGTCAGGCACCGGTATCGCAAGGGTGTCGTCGATGTGACAAACCGGGGCCACACTGTTGTCCTCCAGGTGATATCGGGGATCCCCACCGCTTCAGAGCGGGGGGCAAAATCAGAAGTGGCCCACAAGTGGGCAAAATGGCTACCTCACCCCTGCCGTATCGGGGATCCCCACCGCTTCAGAGCGGGGGGCAAAATCAGAAGTGGCCCACAAGTGGGCAAAATGGCTACCTCACCCCTGCCGTATCGGGGATCCCCACCGCTTCACAGCGGGGGGGCAAAATCAGAAGTGGCCCACAAGTGGGCAAAGTGGCTACCTCACCCCTGCCGTATCGGGGATCCCCACCGCTTCACAGCGGGGGGGCAAAATCAGAAGTGGCCCACAAATGGGCAAAGTGGCTACGTCACCCCTGCCCTATCGGGGATCCCCACCGCTTCAGAGCGGGGGGCAAAATCAGAAGTGGCCCACAAGTGGGCAAAGTGGCTACCTCACCCCTGCCGTATCGGGGATCCCCACCGCTTCAGAGCGGGGGGCAAAATCAGAAGTGGCCCACAAGTGGGCAAAATGGCTACCTCACCCCTGCCGTATCGGGGATCCCCACCGCTTCACGGCGGGGGGGCAAAATCAGAAGTGGCCCACAAGTGTGCAAAGTGGCTACCTCACCCCTGCCGTATCGGGGATCCCCACCGCTTCAGAGCGGGGGGGCAAAATCAGAAGTGGCCCACAAGTGGGCAAAATGGCTACCTCGGCCCTGCCGTATCGGGGATCCCACCGCTTCAGAGCGGGGGGGGCAAAATCAGAAGTGGCCCACAAGTGTGCAAAGTGGCTACCTCACCCCTGCCGTATCGGGGATCCCCACCGCTTCAGAGCGGGGGGGCAAAATCAGAAGTGGCCCACAAGTGGGCAAAATGGCTACCTCACCCCTGCCGTATCGGGGATCCCCACCGCTTCAGAGCGGGGGGCAAAATCAGAAGTGGCCCACAAGTGGGCAAAGTGGCTACCTCACCCCTGCCGTATCGGGGATCCCCACCGCTTCAGAGCGGGGGGGCAAAATCAGAAGTGGCCCACAAGTGGGCAAAGTGGCTACCTCACCCCTGCCGTATCGGGGATCCCCACCGCTTCAGAGCGGGGGGCAAAATCAGAAGTGGCCCACAAGTGGGCAAAATGGCTACCTCACCCCTGCCGTATCGGGGATCCCACCGCTTCAGAGCGGGGGGGGCAAAATCAGAAGTGGCCCACAAGTGTGCAAAGTGGCTACCTCACCCCTGCCGTATCGGGGATCCCCACCGCTTCAGAGCGGGGGGGCAAAATCAGAAGTGGCCCACAAGTGGGCAAAATGGCTACCTCACACCTGCCGTATCGGGGATCCCCACCGCTTCAGAGGGGGGGGCAAAATCAGAAGTGGCCCACAAGTGGGCAAAATGGCTACCTCACCCCTGCCGTATCGGGGGGCCCCACCGCCTCAGAGCGGGGGGCAAAATCAGAAGTGGCCCACAAGTGGGCAAAGCGGCTACCTCACCCCTGCCGTATCGGGGATCCCCACCGCTTCAGAGCGGGGGGCAAAATCAGAAGTGGCCCACAAGTGGGCAAAGTGGCTACCTCACCCCTGCCGTATCGGGGATCCCCACCGCTTCAGAGCCGGGGGCAAAATCAGAAGTGGCCCACAAGTGCGCAAAGTGGCTACCTCACCCCTGCCGTATCGGGGATCCCCACCGCTTCAGAGCGGGGGGCAAAATCAGAAGTGGCCCACAGGTGGGCAAAATGGCTACCTCACCCCTGCCGTATCGGGGATCCCCACCGCTTTAGAGCGGGGGGGCAAAATCAGAAGTGGCCCACAAGTGGGCAAAGTGGCTACCTCACCCCTGCCGTATCGGGGATCCCCACCGCTTCAGAGCGGGGGGCAAAATCAGAAGTGGCCCACAAGTGGGCAAAGTGGCTACCTCACCCCTGCCGTATCGGGGATCCCCACCACTTCAGAGCGGGGGGCAAAATCAGAAATGGCCCACAAGTGGGCAAGATGGCTACCTCACCCCTGCCGTATCGGGGATCCCCACCGCTTCAGAGCGGGGGGGCAAAATCAGAAGTGGCCCACAAGTGGGCAAAGTGGCTACCTACGAAGCAGCGTCACACCAAATGAGCAATCTTGTAAACTGATACCGGGTTTTGAAATTGCGTCCGCCAAGGGGAAGGCATCAATACGCTTACACCACAACTTACCTGTGTCAGTGACAACGCTTGCACGATGCAAATAACCACAGAATGAAATCTCGACCGCTAAAAACTCATTAGCCGCATCATCACGTTTTGCGGCTGTAGATTCCCATGTCACAACGTACACAACCAAACCTTCTTTGACGCACGTGACTCTCACGGTCACATTGTATTCACCGAATCTGATAACTGCGACACTCACAGGATCGTCGACCAGTCGTTCCACGGCAACCGACCACCTGCATTTTTTGACATTTTCGGAATCCGATAGGATGTGCAATGCCACTGGAGGCGAGCGTGGTTGCCCCGACATGGGTCTGATTAAATATGGATATACTACAGAACACTCGACAACATTCTCCTCTACTACCTCCCGCAGGTGATGGATGGGCATACAGGACCAACGCACACACGACCCGAGAACGGACTGCAACGTGTCGTCACAGGCAATACCAGAAACACCAAACCAAGTCTTTACAAACCGATATACCACCCGCTCATCCACCACCTGCAGCCCGGAATGACTCAAAAAATCAACCACATCACACTGCACCCACATTCCCAGATTATCATTGTGCTGGGGGCACCCCAGAAAATCAACAGAATGCTCAATTAGCAATTCCAACGCTGCTTGTCGGAGGTGGTGATACTCATAAAGACCAGATAAATGGTAAATGGACGTGACATTATCCGTGGTTAGGCGCACAATTACATGGTGTTCGACAGGGAGAGCAACTTCCCTCACCACTTGATAGAAATGCAACAACCCCAACAGACTCTCCAAGTTGCCGTCGTCCACAGAAAGATCGTCTCCGACAATACCACCGTGGCAAACATGAAGAAATACACGGAATGTATGCCGGTCTACGTTTTCCTCGATGACGATACTGTGCGATTCTGTCTCACGACATTCATTTCTGAATATCATATCGACCACCTGAGAGGCGCACAGATGGTGATTGGGGTAAAACAGGACACAACAGAAACAGCCGCGTAAACGAGGATTCGAGTGCACTCAAATACCTCAGATGTGCGACACATAATGCTGCTATGTGCAAAGAATTCATTCTTGTCATCACCAACGACAAAAACAAGGTCAGGCTTATGGTCGAAGAACTCCAGTGACATCTTGCATCGCTTACGCGGAGGGCAAGCGCCTGGTTCATTATTTGCTCGTTTCACTGACATGCCGCTTGCAACCAAAAGAATACCTGAAGCGTATGACAGCGTTTCACCGATACCCGAACCATGTTGCGGTATCTACTACACAGTCCATATAGACATACCAGCACAATGCACAAAGTAAAAAATACCCCCTGATAGCAGATAATGCCCGACTTTCCGCGTGGCGTGGACACAAACCACAAAAAAAAGGTCCCGTGGTTCCGTAGCAGTCAGATGAAACCCATCAGAGTGGATGGATAATCACAGACTTGACGATACCCCTTTGGTCGGCCTTCTGTTACACCCCCTCTGTTCATCAGCCCATCCGCCACCACCCCTCTCTAACCAAAGAATCGGATGCACAACACGCGAGCGAGACGCCCACCAGGGTGCACGGGCTCATACAAACAGCCTTACCACTGAAAGCTCAGTGTCACATCCTGTCACCCAGGGGTTTCATGTAACCCTGACACCCGATCCATGGGATGCAGCGTTCTAGGGCGTGGTGCGGAATCCCCCCAATTTTGGGTGTTGTTAATATGGTTGGAACCCGGAATTTCACATGTTACATGGGTGCACTATGATGCAACAATGTGTCTTGCATGTCTCGTTTGCTCAGTATTGCCCGTTTTGCACTTTTTGCAATTTGGTCTTTGTGTGCTCTAACTAGTTAGAACGGGGTTAGAACGGGGTTAGAGCACTAGTTATCGCGTGGGTTATCGCGGGGGTTATCGTGCGATAACTAGTTATCGCGTGGGTTATCGCGTTTCGTTTTATGTTTCATTTTATGTTCCTTCTCTTTGCTTTAGCTCTCAAAGCCTCCTTACTTTTTGATCATGGCCCTTGCTGCTGCCCACGCTTGGTGCGAACACCATCAAAAGCTCCTTGGGGTCCGTCGCCTTGGTGTCACCTGCCTTCCCTCGCTAACATTCGAGTGCACAACAAAGATCCAACAAACACGCGTCAGTCGATGCCAGGAAGGCTACGATCTGTAATGGCCATAACGCCAAGCAAATCCAATCCATCCATTGTTTCATCTACACGGCAGTATATACGAGTGATCGCCCGCAACGTGTCAAGTCCAAGACGGGCTCATGTTTTGACGATCACCTGTCCACAGGCGCACCATTCAATGCGCAAACAATCACGTGGCCTTAAATTGACAATTGACATAACAAGAACTACCATCGGAAACCACCATTTGCTCGTGGGTAGTAGGAACAATATCAACGCGCTTGCGTTTCCTTGAACCGGTCGTGGGTGACCACAGAGTTAAGCCCTCCGATGGCGTGTCGTAACGCTTACCATGGAAATGCACACACTCGAAATCGTAAAGATACCGCAGATACAAAACCGAGAGCCGAGCCTCCGCGTGCGAAGACTCCGGACAACCAGAAAGAACATGACACATCCAATTGTTTGTTGATACAGTGGACCAGCCACCCAGTTGTGTCACGGCGCCGTATATATACCAAAAGTCCATCTTCACACCACAGATGGTATCACACAAAATAGCAGGCGACGCACCGATGGTGTCCTTCCACCATTCCTCATAGGCAGACACAAAATTCTCCCTCGTAAAACAAAAGGCCGTGCCAGGATTCCAGGTGTTCTCTTTGCACGTCCAAGGAGCATCGGGTACGACCGTGACATGGGACTCCACCGTCGCCCACCGGTGACAATCGTCACATCGGATCCACTGAATGTAGTGTCGCGGTGGCGATCCTATGGGTGTCACGTCGCGCAAATAAACGATTTTCCGCTTGGTCCTCGAAATGCCCCAAAGAGATATGCCTGCACGCGGGCGTGAGACGGGCATATTGCCGGTCTGGGTCCGTCCATCGCGATCGGTCACCGCTCCACTATCCGGTGATACGTCGTCACCTGAGACGCGAGGATGACAGCGATGGTTTTCGCACCACCAACAAAAGGACGAGTGTGGCACAGAACACGCAACTAATAAAGAACACACACCCACGGACACAGCAACCACCCCGAATATTCGTCGTCGCATGAGAGCAGGTACGACCCCACGACACCGAGGCATACCTTCCGCGAGTTGGTGCCCACAGCGCACACAACGGATCCTCGTGGAAAGGCTTTGGTAGCCACATCACCCACAGGCCACGAACTTGTCAGGCTCCGGTATCGCAAGGGTGTCGTCGATGTGACAAACCGGGGCCACACTGTTGTCCTCCAAGTGATGACACGGGTCTGATGTATACTGCTCAGACGGACACGATATCCGGTGTACCACTTCTTCGTCACACATACCTTCCGCGAGTTGGTGCCCACATCGCACATATCGGATCCTCGTGGAAAGGCTGTGGTAGCCACATCGCCCAGAGGCCACGAACTTGTCAGGCTCCAGTATCGCAAGGGTGTCGTCGATGTGACAAACCGGGGCCACACTGTTGTCCTCCAGGTGATGACACGGGTCTGATGTATACTACTCAAACGGACACGATATCCTGTGTACCACTTCTTCGGCACACATACCTTCCGCGAGTTGGTGCCCACAGCGCACATATCGGATCCTCGTGGAAAGGCTGTGGTAGCCACATCGCCCACAGGCCACGAACTTGTCAGGCACCGGTATCGCAAGGGTGTCGTCGATGTGACAAACCGGGGCCACACTGTTGTCCTCCAGGTGATATCGGGGATCCCCACCGCTTCAGAGCGGGGGGCAAAATCAGAAGTGGCCCACAAGTGGGCAAAATGGCTACCTCACCCCTGCCGTATCGGGGATCCCCACCGCTTCAGAGCGGGGGGCAAAATCAGAAGTGGCCCACAAGTGGGCAAAGTGGCTACCTCACCCCTGCCGTATCGGGGATCCCCACCGCTTCACAGCGGGGGGGCAAAATCAGAAGTGGCCCACAAGTGGGCAAAGTGGCTACCTCACCCCTGCCGTTTCGGGGATCCCCACCGCTTCAGAGCGGGGGGGCAAAATCAGAAGTGGCCCACAAATGGGCAAAGTGGCTACGTCACCCCTGCCCTATCGGGGATCCCCACCGCTTCAGAGCGGGGGGCAAAATCAGAAGTGGCCCACAAGTGGGCAAAGTGGCTACCTCACCCCTGCCGTATCGGGGATCCCCACCCCTTCAGAGCGGGGGGGCAAAATCAGAAGTGGCCCACAAGTGGGCAAAGTGGCTACCTCACCCCTGCCGTATCGGGGATCCCCACCGCTTCAGAGCGGGGGGCAAAATCAGAAGTGGCCCACAAGTGGGCAAAATGGCTACCTCACCCCTGCCGTATCAGGGATCCCCACCGCTTCACAGCGGGGGGGCAAAATCAGAAGTGGCCCACAAGTGGGCAAAGCGGCTACCTCACCCCTGCCGTATCGGGGATCCCCACCGCTTCAGAGCGGGGGGCAAAATCAGAAGTGGCCCACAAGTGGGCAAAATGGCTACCTCGGCCCTGCCGTATCGGGGATCCCACCGCTTCAGAGCGGGGGGGGCAAAATCAGAAGTGGCCCACAAGTGTGCAAAGTGGCTACCTCACCCCTGCCGTATCGGGGATCCCCACCGCTTCAGAGCGGGGGGGCAAAATCAGAAGTGGCCCACAAGTGGGCAAAATGGCTACCTCACCCCTGCCGTATCGGGGATCCCCACCGCTTCAGAGCGGGGGGCAAAATCAGAAGTGGCCCACAAGTGGGCAAAGTGGCTACCTCACCCCTGCCGTATCGGGGATCCCCACCGCTTCAGAGCGGGGGGGCAAAATCAGAAGTGGCCCACAAGTGGGCAAAATGGCTACCTCGGCCCTGCCGTATCGGGGATCCCACCGCTTCAGAGCGGGGGGGGCAAAATCAGAAGTGGCCCACAAGTGTGCAAAGTGGCTACCTCACCCCTGCCGTATCGGGGATCCCCACCGCTTCAGAGCGGGGGGGCAAAATCAGAAGTGGCCCACAAGTGGGCAAAATGGCTACCTCACCCCTGCCGTATCGGGGATCCCCACCGCTTCAGAGGGGGGGGCAAAATCAGAAGTGGCCCACAAGTGGGCAAAATGGCTACCTCACCCCTGCCGTATCGGGGGGCCCCACCGCCTCAGAGCGGGGGGCAAAATCAGAAGTGGCCCACAAGTGGGCAAAGTGGCTACCTCACCCCTGCCGTATCGGGGATCCCCACCGCTTCACAGCGGGGGGGCAAAATCAGAAGTGGCCCACAAGTGGGCAAAGTGGCTACCTCACCCCTGCCGTATCGGGGATCCCCACCGCTTCAGAGCGGGGGGGCAAAATCAGAAGTGGCCCACAAATGGGCAAAGTGGCTACGTCACCCCTGCCCTATCGGGGATCCCCACCGCTTCAGAGCGGGGGGGCAAAATCAGAAGTGGCCCACAAGTGGGCAAAGTGGCTACCTCACCCCTGCCGTATCGGGGATCCCCACCGCTTCAGAGCGGGGGGGCAAAATCAGAAGTGGCCCACAAGTGGGCAAAGTGGCTACCTCACCCCTGCCGTATCGGGGATCCCCACCGCTTCAGAGCGGGGGGGCAAAATCAGAAGTGGCCCACAAGTGGGCAAAATGGCTACCTCACCCCTGCCGTATCGGGGATCCCCACCGCTTCACAGCGGGGGGGCAAAATCAGAAGTGGCCCACAAGTGGGCAAAGCGGCTACCTCACCCCTGCCGTATCGGGGATCCCCACCGCTTCAGAGCGGGGGGCAAAATCAGAAGTGGCCCACAAGTGGGCAAAATGGCTACCTCGGCCCTGCCGTATCGGGGATCCCACCGCTTCAGAGCGGGGGGGGCAAAATCAGAAGTGGCCCACAAGTGTGCAAAGTGGCTACCTCACCCCTGCCGTATCGGGGATCCCCACCGCTTCAGAGCGGGGGGGCAAAATCAGAAGTGGCCCACAAGTGGGCAAAATGGCTACCTCACCCCTGCCGTATCGGGGATCCCCACCGCTTCAGAGCGGGGGGCAAAATCAGAAGTGGCCCACAAGTGGGCAAATTGGCTACCTCACCCCTGCCGTATCGGGGATCCCCACCGCTTCAGAGCGGGGGGGCAAAATCAGAAGTGGCCCACAAGTGGGCAAAGTGGCTACCTCACCCCTGCCGTATCGGGGATCCCCACCGCTTCAGAGCGGGGGGCAAAATCAGAAGTGGCCCACAAGTGGGCAAAATGGCTACCTCACCCCTGCCGTATCGGGGATCCCACCGCTTCAAAGCGGGGGGGGCAAAATCAGAAGTGGCCCACAAGTGTGCAAAGTGGCTACCTCACCCCTGCCCTATCGGGGATCCCCACCGCTTCAGAGCGGGGGGGCAAAATCAGAAGTGGCCCACAAGTGGGCAAAATGGCTACCTCACACCTGCCGTATCGGGGATCCCCACCGCTTCAGAGGGGGGGGCAAAATCAGAAGTGGCCCACAAGTGGGCAAAATGGCTACCTCACCCCTGCCGTATCGGGGGGCCCCACCGCCTCAGAGCGGGGGGCAAAATCAGAAGTGGCCCACAAGTGGGCAAAATGGCTACCTCACCCCTGCCCTATCGGGGATCCCCACCGCTTCAGAGCGGGGGGGCAAAATCAGAAGTGGCCCACAAGTGGGCAAAATGGCTACCTCACACCTGCCGTATCGGGGATCCCCACCGCTTCAGAGGGGGGGGCAAAATCAGAAGTGGCCCACAAGTGGGCAAAATGGCTACCTCACCCCTGCCGTATCGGGGGGCCCCACCGCCTCAGAGCGGGGGGCAAAATCAGAAGTGGCCCACAAGTGGGCAAAGCGGCTACCTCACCCCTGCCGTATCGGGGATCCCCACCGCTTCAGAGCGGGGGGCAAAATCAGAAGTGGCCCACAAGTGGGCAAAGTGGCTACCTCACCCCTGCCGTATCGGGGATCCCCACCGCTTCAGAGCCGGGGGCAAAATCAGAAGTGGCCCACAAGTGCGCAAAGTGGCTACCTCACCCCTGCCGTATCGGGGATCCCCACCGCTTCAGAGCGGGGGGCAAAATCAGAAGTGGCCCACAAGTGGGCAAAATGGCTACCTCACCCCTGCCGTATCGGGGATCCCCACCGCTTCAGAGCGGGGGGGGCAAAATCAGAAGTGGCCCACAAGTGGGCAAAGTGGCTACCTCACCCCTGCCGTATCGGGGATCCCCACCGCTTCAGAGCAGGGGGCAAAATCAGAAGTGGCCCACAAGTGGGCAAAGTGGCTACCTCACCCCTGCCGTATCGGGGATCCCCACCACTTCAGAGCGGGGGGCAAAATCAGAAATGGCCCACAAGTGGGCAAGATGGCTACCTCACCCCTGCCGTATCGGGGATCCCCACCGCTTCAGAGCGGGGGGGCAAAATCAGAAGTGGCCCACAAGTGGGCAAAGTGGCTACCTACGAAGCAGCGTCACACCAAATGAGCAATCTTGTAAACTGATACCGGGTTTTGAAATTGCGTCCGCCAAGGGGAAGGCATCAATACGCTTACACCACAACTTACCTGTGTCAGTGACAACGCTTGCACGATGCAAATAACCACAGAATGAAATCTCGACCGCTAAAAACTCATTAGCCGCATCATCACGTTTTGCGGCTGTAGATTCCCATGTCACAACGTACACAACCAAACCTTCTTTGACGCACGTGACTCTCACGGTCACATTGTATTCACCGAATTTGATAACTACGACACTCACAGGATCGTCGACCAGTCGTTCCACGGCAACCGACCACCTGCATTTTTTGACATTTTCGGAATCCGATAGGATGTGCAATGCCACTGGAGGCGAGCGTGGTTGCCCCGACATGGGTCTGATTAAATATGGATATACTACAGAACACTCGACAACATTCTCCTCTACTACCTCCCGCAGGTGATGGATGGGCATACAGGACCAACGCACACACGACCCGAGAACGGACTGCAACGTGTCGTCACAGGCAATACCAGAAACACCAAACCAAGTCTTTACAAACCGATATACCACCCGCTCATCCACCACCTGCAGCCCGGAATGACTCAAAAAATCAACCACATCACACTGCACCCACATTCCCAGATTATCATTGTGCTGGGGGCACCCCAGAAAATCAACAGAATGCTCAATTAGCAATTCCAACGCTGCTTGTCGGAGGTGGTGATACTCATAAAGACCAGATAAATGGTAAATGGACGTGACATTATCCGTGGTTAGGCGCACAATTACATGGTGTTCGACAGGGAGAGCAACTTCCCTCACCACTTGATAGAAATGCAACAACCCCAACAGACTCTCCAAGTTGCCGTCGTCCACAGAAAGATCGTCTCCGACAATACCACCGTGGCAAACATGAAGAAATACACGGAATGTATGCCGGTCTACGTTTTCCTCGATGACGATACTGTGCGATTCTGTCTCACGACATTCATTTCTGAATATCATATCGACCACCTGAGAGGCGCACAGATGGTGATTGGGGTAAAACAGGACACAACAGAAACAGCCGCGTAAACGAGGATTCGAGTGCACTCAAATACCTCAGATGTGCGACACATAATGCTGCTATGTGCAAAGAATTCATTCTTGTCATCACCAACGACAAAAACAAGGTCAGGCTTATGGTCGAAGAACTCCAGTGACATCTTGCATCGCTTACGCGGAGGGCAAGCGCCTGGTTCATTATTTGCTCGTTTCACTGACATGCCGCTTGCAACCAAAAGAATACCTGAAGCGTATGACAGCGTTTCACCGATACCCGAACCATGTTGCGGTATCTACTACACAGTCCATATAGACATACCAGCACAATGCACAAAGTAAAAAATACCCCCTGATAGCAGATAATGCCCGACTTTCCGCGTGGCGTGGACACAAACCACAAAAAAAAGGTCCCGTGGTTCCGTAGCAGTCAGATGAAACCCATCAGAGTGGATGGATAATCACAGACTTGACGATACCCCTTTGGTCGGCCTTCTGTTACACCCCCTCTGTTCATCAGCCCATCCGCCACCACCCCTCTCTAACCAAAGAATCGGATGCACAACACGCGAGCGAGACGCCCACCAGGGTGCACGGGCTCATACAAACAGCCTTACCACTGAAAGCTCAGTGTCACATCCTGTCACCCAGGGGTTTCATGTAACCCTGACACCCGATCCATGGGATGCAGCGTTCTAGGGCGTGGTGCGGAATCCCCCCAATTTTGGGTGTTGTTAATATGGTTGGAACCCGGAATTTCACATGTTACATGGGTGCACTATGATGCAACAATGTGTCTTGCATGTCTCGTTTGCTCAGTATTGCCCGTTTTGCACTTTTTGCAATTTGGTCTTTGTGTGCTCTAACTAGTTAGAACGGGGTTAGAACGGGGTTAGAGCACTAGTTATCGCGTGGGTTATCGCGGGGGTTATCGTGCGATAACTAGTTATCGCGTGGGTTATCGCGTTTCGTTTTATGTTTCATTTTATGTTCCTTCTCTTTGCTTTAGCTCTCAAAGCCTCCTTACTTTTTGATCATGGCCCTTGCTGCTGCCCACGCTTGGTGCGAACACCATCAAAAGCTCCTTGGGGTCCGTCGCCTTGGTGTCACCTGCCTTCCCTCGCTAACATTCGAGTGCACAACAAAGATCCAACAAACACGCGTCAGTCGATGCCAGGAAGGCTACGATCTGTAATGGCCATAACGCCAAGCAAATCCAATCCATCCATTGTTTCATCTACACGGCAGTATATACGAGTGATCGCCCGCAACGTGTCAAGTCCAAGACGGGCTCATGTTTTGACGATCACCTGTCCACAGGCGCACCATTCAATGCGCAAACAATCACGTGGCCTTAAATTGACAATTGACATAACAAGAACTACCATCGGAAACCACCATTTGCTCGTGGGTAGTAGGAACAATATCAACGCGCTTGCGTTTCCTTGAACCGGTCGTGGGTGACCACAGAGTTAAGCCCTCCGATGGCGTGTCGTAACGCTTACCATGGAAATGCACACACTCGAAATCGTAAAGATACCGCAGATACAAAACCGAGAGCCGAGCCTCCGCGTGCGAAGACTCCGGACAACCAGAAAGAACATGACACATCCAATTGTTTGTTGATACAGTGGACCAGCCACCCAGTTGTGTCACGGCGCCGTATATATACCAAAAGTCCATCTTCACACCACAGATGGTATCACACAAAATAGCAGGCGACGCACCGATGGTGTCCTTCCACCATTCCTCATAGGCAGACACAAAATTCTCCCTCGTAAAACAAAAGGCCGTGCCAGGATTCCAGGTGTTCTCTTTGCACGTCCAAGGAGCATCGGGTACGACCGTGACATGGGACTCCACCGTCGCCCACCGGTGACAATCGTCACATCGGATCCACTGAATGTAGTGTCGCGGTGGCGATCCTATGGGTGTCACGTCGCGCAAATAAACGATTTTCCGCTTGGTCCTCGAAATGCCCCAAAGAGATATGCCTGCACGCGGGCGTGAGACGGGCATATTGCCGGTCTGGGTCCGTCCATCGCGATCGGTCACCGCTCCACTATCCGGTGATACGTCGTCACCTGAGACGCGAGGATGACAGCGATGGTTTTCGCACCACCAACAAAAGGACGAGTGTGGCACAGAACACGCAACTAATAAAGAACACACACCCACGGACACAGCAACCACCCCGAATATTCGTCGTCGCATGAGAGCAGGTACGACCCCACGACACCGAGGCGTACCTTCCGCGAGTTGGTGCCCACAGCGCACACAACGGATCCTCGTGGAAAGGCTTTGGTAGCCACATCGCCCACAGGCCACGAACTTGTCAGGCTCCGGTATCGCAAGGGTGTCGTCGATGTGACAAACCGGGGCCACACTGTTGTCCTCCAGGTGATGACACGGGTCTGATGTATACTGCTCAGACGGACACGATATCCGGTGTACCACTTCTTCGTCACACATACCTTCCGCGAGTTGGTGCCCACAGCGCACATATCGGATCCTCGTGGAAAGGCTGTGGTAGCCACATCGCCCACAGGCCACGAACTTGTCAGGCTCCGGTATCGCAAGGGTGTCGTCGATGTGACAAACCGGGGCCACACTGTTGTCCTCCAGGTGATATCGGGGATCCCCACCGCTTCAGAGCGGGGGGCAAAATCAGAAGTGGCCCACAAGTGGGCAAAATGGCTACCTCACCCCTGCCGTATCGGGGATCCCCACCGCTTCAGAGCGGGGGGGCAAAATCAGAAGTGGCCCACAAGTGGGCAAAGTGGCTACCTCACCCCTGCCGTATCGGGGATCCCCACCGCTTCAGAGCGGGGGGGCAAAATCAGAAGTGGCCCACAAGTGGGCAAAGTGGCTACCTCACCCCTGCCGTATCGGGGATCCCCACCGCTTCAGAGCGGGGGGCAAAATCAGAAGTGGCCCACAAGTGGGCAATGGCCCACAAGTGGGCAAAGTGGCTACGTCACCCCTGCCGTCTCGGGGATCCCCACCGCTTCAGAGCGGGGGGGCAAAATCAGAAGTGGCCCACAAGTGAGCAAAGTGGCTACCTCACCCCTGCCGTATCGGGGATCCCCACCGCTTCAGAGCGGGGGGCAAAATCAGAAGTGGCCCACAAGTGGGCAATGGCCCACAAGTGGGCAAAGTGTTTACGTCACCCCTGCCGTCTCGGGGATCCCCATCGCTTCAGAGCGGGGGGGCAAAATCAGAAGTGGCCCACAAGTGAGCAAAGTGGCTACCTCACCCCTGCCGTATCGGGGATCCCCACCGCTTCAGAGCGGGGGGCAAAATCAGAAGTGGCCCACAAGTGGGCAATGGCCCACAAGTGGGCAAGATGGCTACCTCACCCCTGCCGTATCGGGGATCCCCACCGCTTCAGAGCGGGGGGGGCAAAATCAGAAGTGGCCCACAAGTGGGCAAAATGGCTACCTCACCCCTGCCGTATCGGGGATCCCCACCGCTTCAGAGCGGGGGGCAAAATCAGAAGTGGCCCACAAGTGGGCAAAGTGGCTACCTCAACCTTGCCGTATCGGGGATCCCCACCGCTTCAGAGCGGGGGGGCAAAATCAGAAGTGGCCCACAAGTGGGCAAAGTGGCTACCTCACCCCTGCCGTATCGGGGATCCCCACCGCTTCAGAGCGGGGGGCAAAATCAGAAGTGGCCCACAAGTGGGCAAAATGGGTACCTCAGCCCTGCCGTATCGGGGATCCCCACCGCTTCAGAGCGGGCGGGGCAAAATCAGAAGTGGCCCACAAGTGGGCAAAGTGGCTACGTCACCCCTGCTGTATCGGGGGTCCCCACCGCTTCAGAGCGGGGGAGCAAAATCAGAAGTGGCCCACAAGTGGGCAAAGTGGCTACCTCACCCCTGCCGTATCGGGGATCCCCACCGCTTCAGAGCGGGGGGGGGCAAAATCAGAAGTGGCCCACAAGTGGGCAAAATGGCTACCTCACCCCTGCCGTATCGGGGATCCCCACCGCTTCAGAGCGGGGGGGCAAAATCAGAAGTGGCCCACAAGTGGGCAAAATGGCTACCTCACCCCTGCCGTATCGGGGATCCCCACCGCTTCAGAGCGGGGGGGCAAAATCAGAAGTGGCCCACAAGTGGGCAAAATGGCTACCTCACCCCTGCCGTATCGGGGATCCCCACCGCTTCAGAGCGGGGGGGCAAAATCAGAAGTGGCCCAGAAGTGGGCAAAATGGCTACCTCACCCCTGCCGTATCGGGGATCCCCACCACTTCAGAGCGGGGGGCAAAATCAGAAGTGGCCCACAAGTGGGCAAAATGGCTACCTCACCCCTGCCGTATCGGGGATCCCCACCGCTTCAGAGCGGGGGGGCAAAATCAGAAGTGGCCCACAAGTGGGCAAAATGGCTACCTCACCCCTGCCGTATCGGGGATCCCCACCGCTTCAGAGCGGGGGGGCAAAATCAGAAGTGGCCCACAAGTGGGCAAAATGGCTACCTCACCCCTGCCGTATCGGGGATCCCCACCACTTCAGAGCGGGGGGCAAAATCAGAAGTGGCCCACAAGTGGGCAAAATGGCTACCTCACCCCTGCCGTATCGGGGATCCCCACCGCTTCAGAGCGGGGGGGCAAAATCAGAAGTGGCCCACAAGTGGGCAAAGTGGCTACCTCACCCCTGCCGTATCGGGGATCCCCACCGCTTCAGAGCGGGGGGCAAAATCAGAAGTGGCCCACAAGTGGGCAATGGCCCACAAGTGGGCAAAGTGGCTACGTCACCCCTGCCGTCTCGGGGATCCCCACCGCTTCAGAGCGGGGGGGCAAAATCAAAAGTGGCCCACAAGTGAGCAAAGTGGCTACCTCACCCCTGCCGTATCGGGGATCCCCACCGCTTCAGAGCGGGGGGCAAAATCAGAAGTGGCCCAGAAGTGGGCAATGGCCCACAAGTGGGCAAAGTGGCTACGTCACCCCTGCCGTCTCGGGGATCCCCATCGCTTCAGAGCGGGGGGGCAAAATCAGAAGTGGCCCACAAGTGAGCAAAGTGGCTACCTCACCCCTGCCGTATCGGGGATCCCCACCGCTTCAGAGCGGGGGGCAAAATCAGAAGTGGCCCACAAGTGGGCAATGGCCCACAAGTGGGCAAGATGGCTACCTCACCCCTGCCGTATCGGGGATCCCCACCGCTTCAGAGCGGGGGGGGCAAAATCAGAAGTGGCCCACAAGTGGGCAAAATGGCTACCTCACCCCTGCCGTATCGGGGATCCCCACCGCTTCAGAGCGGGGGGCAAAATCAGAAGTGGCCCACAAGTGGGCAAAGTGGCTACCTCAACCTTGCCGTATCGGGGATCCCCACCGCTTCAGAGCGGGGGGGCAAAATCAGAAGTGGCCCACAAGTGGGCAAAGTGGCTACCTCACCCCTGCCGTATCGGGGATCCCCACCGCTTCAGAGCGGGGGGCAAAATCAGAAGTGGCCCACAAGTGGGCAAAATGGGTACCTCAGCCCTGCCGTATCGGGGATCCCCACCGCTTCAGAGCGGGCGGGGCAAAATCAGAAGTGGCCCACAAGTGGGCAAAGTGGCTACGTCACCCCTGCTGTATCGGGGGTCCCCACCGCTTCAGAGCGGGGGGGCAAAATCAGAAGTGGCCCACAAGTGGGCAAAGTGGCTACCTCACCCCTGCCGTATCGGGGATCCCCACCGCTTCAGAGCGGGGGGGGGCAAAATCAGAAGTGGCCCACAAGTGGGCAAAATGGCTACCTCACCCCTGCCGTATCGGGGATCCCCACCGCTTCAGAGCGGGGGGGCAAAATCAGAAGTGGCCCACAAGTGGGCAAAATGGCTACCTCACCCCTGCCGTATCGGGGATCCCCACCGCTTCAGAGCGGGGGGGCAAAATCAGAAGTGGCCCACAAGTGGGCAAAATGGCTACCTCACCCCTGCCGTATCGGGGATCCCCACCGCTTCAGAGCGGGGGGGCAAAATCAGAAGTGGCCCAGAAGTGGGCAAAATGGCTACCTCACCCCTGCCGTATCGGGGATCCCCACCACTTCAGAGCGGGGGGCAAAATCAGAAGTGGCCCACAAGTGGGCAAAATGGGTACCTCACCCCTGCCGTATCGGGGATCCCCACCGCTTCAGAGCGGGGGGGGCAAAATCAGAAGTGGCCCACAAGTGGGAAAAGTGGCTACCTCACCCCTGCCGTATCGGGGATCCCCACCGCTTCAGAGCGGGGGGGCAAAATCAGAAGTGGCCCACAAGTGGGCAAAGTGGCTACCTCACCCCTGCCGTATCGGGGATCCCCACCGCTTCAGAGCAGGGGGGGGCAAAATCAGAAGTGGCCCACAAGTGGGCAAAGTGGCTACCTCACCCCTGCCGTATCGGGGATCCCCACCGCTTCAGAGCGGGGGGGCAAAATCAGAAGTGGCCCACAAGTGGGCGAAATGGCTACCTCACCCCTGCCGTATCGAGGATCCCCACCGCTTCAGAGCGGGGGGGCAAAATCAGAAGTGGCCCACAAGTGGGCAAAATGGCTACGTCACCCCTGCCGTATCGGGGATCCCCACCGCTTCAGAGCGGGGGGGCAAAATCAGAAGTGGCCCAGAAGTGGGCAAAATGGCTACCTCACCCCTGCCGTATCGGGGATCCCCACCGCTTCAGAGCGGGGGGCAAAATCAGAAGTGGCCCACAAGTGGGCAAGATGGCTACCTCACCCCTGCCGTATCGGGGATCCCCACCGCTTCACAGCGGGGGGGCAAAATCAGAAGTGGCCCACAAGTGGGCAAAGTGGCTACCTCACCCCTGCCGTATCGGGGATCCCCACCGCTTCAGAGCGGGGGGGCAAAATCAGAAGTGGCCCACAAGTGGGCAAAATGGCTACCTCACACCTGCCGTATCGGGGATCACCACCGCTTCACAGCGGGGGGGCAAAATCAGAAGTGGCCCACAAGTGGGCAAAGTGGCTACCTCACCCGTGCCGTATCGGGGATCCCCACCGCTTCAGAGCGGGGGGCAAAATCAGAAGTGGCCCACAAGTGGGCAATGGCCCACAAGTGGGCAAAGTGGCTACGTCACCCCTGCCGTCTCGGGGATCCCCACCGCTTCAGAGCGGGGGGGCAAAATCAGAAGTGGCCCACAAGTGAGCAAAGTGGCTACCTCACCCCTGCCGTATCGGGGATCCCCACCGCTTCAGAGCGGGGGGCAAAATCAGAAGTGGCCCACAAGTGGGCAATGGCCCACAAGTGGGCAAAGTGGCTACGTCACCCCTGCCGTCTCGGGGATCCCCATCGCTTCAGAGCGGGGGGGCAAAATCAGAAGTGGCCCACAAGTGAGCAAAGTGGCTACCTCACCCCTGCCGTATCGGGGATCCCCACCGCTTCAGAGCGGGGGGCAAAATCAGAAGTGGCCCACAAGTGGGCAATGGCCCACAAGTGGGCAAGATGGCTACCTCACCCCTGCCGTATCGGGGATCCCCACCGCTTCAGAGCGGGGGGGGCAAAATCAGAAGTGGCCCACAAGTGGGCAAAATGGCTACCTCACCCCTGCCGTATGGGGGATCCCCACCGCTTCAGAGCGGGGGGCAAAATCAGAAGTGGCCCACAAGTGGGCAAAGTGGCTACCTCACCCCTGCCGTATCGGGGATCCCCACCGCTTCAGAGCGGGGGGGCAAAATCAGAAGTGGCCCACAAGTGGGCAAAGTGGCTACCTCACCCCTGCCGTATCGGGGATCCCCACCGCTTCAGAGCGGGGGGCAAAATCAGAAGTGGCCCACGAGTGGGCAAAATGGGTACCTCAGCCCTGCCGTATCGGGGATCCCCACCGCTTCAGAGCGGGCGGGGCAAAATCAGAAGTGGCCCACAAGTGGGCAAAGTGGCTACGTCACCCCTGCCGTCTCGGGGATCCCCACCGCTTCAGAGCGGGGGGGCAAAATCAGAAGTGGCCCACAAGTGGGCAAAGTGGCTACCTCACCCCTGCCGTATCGGGGATCCCCACCGCTTCAGAGCGGGGGGGGGCAAAATCAGAAGTGGCCCACAAGTGGGCAAAATGGCTACCTCACCCCTGCCGTATCGGGGATCCCCACCGCTTCAGAGCGGGGGGGCAAAATCAGAAGTGGCCCACAAGTGGGCAAAATGGCTACCTCACCCCTGCCGTATCGAGGATCCCCACCGCTTCAGAGCGGGGGGGCAAAATCAGAAGTGGCCCACAAGTGGGCAAAATGGCTACCTCACCCCTGCCGTATCGGGGATCCCCACCGCTTCAGAGCGGGGGGGCAAAATCAGAAGTGGCCCAGAAGTGGGCAAAATGGCTACCTCACCCCTGCCGTATCGGGGATCCCCACCACTTCAGAGCGGGGGGCAAAATCAGAAGTGGCCCACAAGTGGGCAAAATGGGTACCTCACCCCTGCCGTATCGGGGATCCCCACCGCTTCAGAGCGGGGGGGGCAAAATCAGAAGTGGCCCACAAGTGGGCAAAGTGGCTACCTCACCCCTGCCGTATCGGGGATCCCCACCGCTTCAGAGCGGGGGGGCAAAATCAGAAGTGGCCCACAAGTGGGCAAAGTGGCTACCTCACCCCTGCCGTATCGGGGATCCCCACCGCTTCAGAGCGGGGGGGGGCAAAATCAGAAGTGGCCCACAAGTGGGCAAAGTGGCTACCTCACCCCTGCCGTATCGGGGATCCCCACCGCTTCAGAGCGGGGGGGCAAAATCAGAAGTGGCCCACAAGTGGGCAAAATGGCTACCTCACCCCTGCCGTATCGAGGATCCCCACCGCTTCAGAGCGGGGGGGCAAAATCAGAAGTGGCCCACAAGTGGGCAAAATGGCTACCTCACCCCTGCCGTATCGGGGATCCCCACCGCTTCAGAGCGGGGGGGCAAAATCAGAAGTGGCCCAGAAGTGGGCAAAATGGCTACCTCACCCCTGCCGTATCGGGGATCCCCACCGCTTCAGAGCGGGGGGCAAAATCAGAAGTGGCCCACAAGTGGGCAAAATGGCTACCTCGGCCCTGCCGTATCGGAGATCCCCACCGCTTCACAGCGGGGGGGCAAAATCAGAAGTGGCCCACAAGTGGGCAAAGTGGCTACCTCACCCCTGCCGTATCGGGGATCCCCACCGCTTCAGAGCGGGGGGGCAAAATCAGAAGTGGCCCACAAGTGGGCAAAATGGCTACCTCACACCTGCCGTATCGGGGATCACCACCGCTTCAGAGCGGGGGGGGCAAAATCAGAAGTGGCCCACAAGTGGGCAAGATGGCTACCTCACCCCTGCCGTATCGGGGATCCCCGCCGCTTCAGAGCGGGGGGCAAAATCAGAAGTGGCCCACAAGTGGGCAAAGTGGCTACCTCACCCCTGCCGTATCGGGAATCCCCACCCGCTTTGGAGTGGGGGGCAAAATCAGAAGTGGCCCACAAGTGGGCAAAATGGGTACCTCACCCCTGCCGTATCGGGGATCCCCACCGCTTCAGAGCGGGGGGCAAAATCAGAAGTGGCCCACAAGTGGGCAAAATGGCTACGTCACCCCTGCCGTATCGGGGATCCCCACCGCTTCAGAGCGGGGGGGCAAAATCAGAAGTGGCCCACAAGTGGGCAAAGTGGCTACCTCACCCCTGCCGTATCGGGGATCCCCACCGCTTCAGAGCGGGGGGGCAAAATCAGAAGTGGCCCACAAGTGGGCAAAATGGCTACCTCACCCCTGCCGTATCGGGGATCCCCACCGCTTCAGGGCGGGGGGCAAAATCAGAAGTGGCCCACAAGTGGGCAAAATGGCTACCTCACCCCTGCCGTATCGGGGATCCCCACCGCTTCAGAGCGGGGGGGCAAAATCAGAAGTGGCCCACAAGTGGGCAAAATGGCTACCTCACCCCTGCCGTATCGAGGATCCCCACCGCTTCAGAGCGGGCGGGGCAAAATCAGAAGTGGCCCACAAGTGGGCAAAATGGCTACCTCACCCCTGCCATATCGGGGATCCCCACCGCTTCAGAGCGGGGGGCAAAATCAGAAGTGGCCCACAAGTGGGCAAAATGGCTACCTCACCCCTGCCGTATCGGGGATCCCCAACGATGCAGAGCGGGGGGGCAAAATCAGAAGTGGCCCACAAGTGGGCAAAATGGCTACCTCACCCCTGCCGTATCGGGGATCCCCACCGCTTCAGAGCGGGGGGCAAAATCAGAAGTGGCCCACAAGTGGGCAAAATGGCTACCTCACCCCTGCCGTATCGAGGATCCCCACCGCTTCAGAGCGGGCGGGGCAAAATCAGAAGTGGCCCACAAGTGGGCAAAATGGCTACCTCACCCCTGCCATATCGGGGATCCCCACCGCTTCAGAGCGGGGGGCAAAATCAGAAGTGGCCCACAAGTGGGCAAAATGGCTACCTCACCCCTGCCGTATCGGGGATCCCCACCGATGCAGAGCGGGGGGGCAAAATCAGAAGTGGCCCACAAGTGGGCAAAATGGCTACCTCACCCCTGCCGTATCGGGGATCCCCACCGATGCAGAGCGGGGGGGCAAAATCAGAAGTGGCCCACAAGTGGGCAAAATGGCTACCTCACCCCTGCCATATCGGGGATCCCCACCGCTTCAGAGCGGGGGGCAAAATCAGAAGTGGCCCACAAGTGGGCAAAATGGCTACCTCACCCCTGCCGTATCGGGGATCCCCACCGATGCAGAGCGGGGGGGCAAAATCAGAAGTGGCCCACAAGTGGGCAAAATGGCTACCTCACCCCTGCCGTATCGAGGATCCCCACCGCTTCAGAGCGGGGGGGGCAAAATCAGAAGTGGCCCACAAGTGGGCAAAGTGGCTACCTCACCCCTGCCGTATCGGGGATCCCCACCGCTTCAGAGCGAGGGGCAAAATCAGAAGTGGCCCACAAGTGGGCAAAGTGGCTACCTCACCCCTGCCGTATCGGGGGTCCCCACCGCTTCAGAGCGGGGGGGCAAAATCAGAAGTGGCCCACAAGTGGGCAAAATGGCTACCTCACCCCTGCCGTATCGGGGATCCCCACCGCTTCAGAGCGGGGGGCAAAATCAGAAGTGGCCCACAAGTGGGCAAAATGGCTACCTCACCCCTGCCGTATCGGGGATCCCCACCGATGCAGAGCGGGGGGGCAAAATCAGAAGTGGCCCACAAGTGGGCAAAATGGCTACCTCACCCCTGCCGTATCGGGGATCCCCACCGCTTCAGAGCGGGGGGCAAAATCAGAAGTGGCCCACAAGTGGGCAAAGTGGCTACCTCAGCCCTGCCGTATCGGGGATCCCCACCGCTTTCAGAGCGGGGGGTCAAATCAGAAGTGGCCCACAAGTGGGCAAAATGGCTACCTCACCCCTGCCGTATCGAGGATCCCCACCGCTTCAGAGCGGGGGGGGCAAAATCAGAAGTGGCCCACAAGTGGGCAAAGTGGCTACCTCACCCCTGCCGTATCGAGGATCCCCACCGCTTCAGAGCGGGCGGGGCAAAATCAGAAGTGGCCCACAAGTGGGCAAAGTGGCTACCTCACCCCTGCCGTATCGGGGATCCCCACCGCTTCAGAGCGGGGGGGCAAAATCAGAAGTGGCCCACAAGTGGGCAAAATGGCTACCTCACCCCTGCCGTATCGGGGATCCCCACCGCTTCAGAGCGGGGGGCAAAATCAGAAGTGGCCCACAAGTGGGCAAAATGGCTACCTCACCCCTGCCGTATCGGGGATCCCCACCGCTTCAGAGCGGGGGGGCAAAATCAGAAGTGGCCCACAAGTGGGCAAAATGGCTACCTCACCCCTGCCGTATCGAGGATCCCCACCGCTTCAGAGCGGGGGGGCAAAATCAGAAGTGGCCCACAAGTGGGCAAAATGGCTACCTCACCCCTGCCGTATCGGGGATCCCCACCGCTTCAGAGCGGGGGGCAAAATCAGAAGTGGCCCACAAGTGGGCAAAATGGCTACCTCACCCCTGCCGTATCGGGGATCCCCACCGATGCAGAGCGGGGGGGCAAAATCAGAAGTGGCCCACAAGTGGGCAAAATGGCTACCTCACCCCTGCCGTATCGGGGATCCCCACCGCTTCAGAGCGGGGGGCAAAATCAGAAGTGGCCCACAAGTGGGCAAAGTGGCTACCTCAGCCCTGCCGTATCGGGGATCCCCACCGCTTTCAGAGCGGGGGGTCAAATCAGAAGTGGCCCACAAGTGGGCAAAATGGCTACCTCACCCCTGCCGTATCGAGGATCCCCACCGCTTCAGAGCGGGGGGGGCAAAATCAGAAGTGGCCCACAAGTGGGCAAAGTGGCTACCTCACCCCTGCCGTATCGGGGATCCCCACCGCTTCAGAGCGGGGGGCAAAATCAGAAGTGGCCCACAAGTGGGCAAAGTGGCTACCTCAGCCCTGCCGTATCGGGGATCCCCACCGCTTTCAGAGCGGGGGGTCAAATCAGAAGTGGCCCACAAGTGGGCAAAATGGCTACCTCACCCCTGCCGTATCGGGGATCCCCACCGCTTCAGAGCGGGGGGGGCAAAATCAGAAGTGGCCCACAAGTGGGCAAAATGGCTACCTCACCCCTGCCGTATCGAGGATCCCCACCGCTTCAGAGATGGGGGGCAAAATCAGAAGTGGCCCACAAGTGGGCAAAATGGCTACCCCACCCCTGCCGTATCGGGGATTCCCACCGCTTCAGAGCGGGGGGCAAAATCAGAAGTGGCCCACAAGTGGGCAAAATGGCTACCTCACCCCTGCCGTATCGGGGATCCCCACCGCTTCAGAGCGGGGGGGCAAAATCAGAAGTGGCCCACAAGTGGGCAAAATGGCTACCTCACCCCTGCCGTATCGGGGATCCCCACCGCTTCAGAGCGGGGGGCAAAATCAGAAGTGGCCCACAAGTGGGCAAGATGGCTACCTCACCCCTGCCGTATCGGGGATCCCCACCGCTTCAGAGGGGGGGGCAAAATCAGAAGTGGCCCACAACTGGGCAAAATGGCTACCTCACCCCTGCCGTATCGGGGATCCCCACCGCTTCAGAGCGGGGGGGCAAAATCAGAAGTGGCCCACAAGTGGGCAAAGTGGCTACCTCACCCCTGCCGTATCGGGGATCCCCACCGCTTCAGAGCAGGGGGGCAAAATCAGAAGTGGCCCACAAGTGGGCAAAATGGCTACCTCACACCTGCCGTATCGGGGATCACCACCGCTTCAGAGCGGGGGGCAAAATCAGAAGTGGCCCACAAGTGGGCAAGATGGCTACCTCACCCCTGCCGTATCGGGGATCCCCACCGCTTAAGAGCAGGGGGGCAAAATCAGAAGTGGCCCACAAGTGGGCAAAATGGCTACCTCACACCTGCCGTATCGGGGATCCCCACCGCTTCAGAGCGGGGGGCAAAATCAGAAGTGGCCCACAAGTGGGCAAAGTGGCTACCTCACCCCTGCCGTATCGGGGATCCCCACCGCTTCAGAGCAGGGGGGCAAAATCAGAAGTGGCCCACAAGTGGGCAAAATGGCTACCTCACCCCTGCCGTATCGGGGATCCCCGCCGCTTCAGAGCGGGGGGCAAAATCAGAAGTGGCCCACAAGTGGGCAAAGTGGCTACCTCACCCCTGCCGTATCGGGAATCCCCACCCGCTTTAGAGTGGGGGGCAAAATCAGAAGTGGCCCACAAGTGGGCAAAATGGCTACCTCACCCCTGCCGTATCGGGGATCCCCACCGCTTCAGAGCGGGGGGCAAAATCAGAAGTGGCCCACAAGTGGGCAAAATGGCTACGTCACCCCTGCCGTATCGGGGATCCCCACCGCTTCAGAGCGGGGGGGCAAAATCAGAAGTGGCCCACAAGTGGGCAAAGTGGCTACCTCACCCCTGCCGTATCGGGGATCCCCACCGCTTCAGAGCGGGGGGGCAAAATCAGAAGTGGCCCACAAGTGGGCAAAGTGGCTACCTCACCCCTGCCGTATCGGGGATCCCCACCGCTTCAGAGCGGGGGGCAAAATCAGAAGTGGCCCACAAGTGGGCAAAGTGGCTACCTCACCCCTGCCGTATCGAGGATCCCCACCGCTTCAGAGCGGGGGGGGCAAAATCAGAAGTGGCCCACAAGTGGGCAAAGTGGCTACCTCACCCCTGCCGTATCGAGGATCCCCACCGCTTCAGAGCGGGGGGGGCAAAATCAGAAGTGGCCCACAAGTGGGCAAAGTGGCTACCTCACCCCTGCCGTATCGGGGATCCCCACCGCTTCAGAGCGGGGGGGCAAAATCAGAAGTGGCCCACAAGTGGGCAAAATGGCTACCTCACCCCTGCCGTATCGGGGATCCCCACCGCTTCAGAGCGGGGGGCAAAATCAGAAGTGGCCCACAAGTGGGCAAAATGGCTACCTCACCCCTGCCGTATCGGGGATCCCCACCGCTTCAGAGCGGGGGGGCAAAATCAGAAGTGGCCCACAAGTGGGCAAAATGGCTACCTCACCCCTGCCGTATCGAGGATCCCCACCGCTTCAGAGCGGGGGGGCAAAATCAGAAGTGGCCCACAAGTGGGCAAAATGGCTACCTCACCCCTGCCGTATCGGGGATCCCCACCGCTTCAGAGCGGGGAGCAAAATCAGAAGTGGCCCACAAGTGGGCAAAATGGCTACCTCACCCCTGCCGTATCGGGGATCCCCACCGATGCAGAGCGGCGGGGCAAAATCAGAAGTGGCCCACAAGTGGGCAAAATGGCTACCTCACCCCTGCCGTATCGGGGATCCCCACCGCTTCAGAGCGGGGGGCAAAATCAGAAGTGGCCCACAAGTGGGCAAAGTGGCTACCTCAGCCCTGCCGTATCGGGGATCCCCACCGCTTTCAGAGCGGGGGGTCAAATCAGAAGTGGCCCACAAGTGGGCAAAATGGCTACCTCACCCCTGCCGTATCGAGGATCCCCACCGCTTCAGAGCGGGGGGGGCAAAATCAGAAGTGGCCCACAAGTGGGCAAAGTGGCTACCTCACCCCTGCCGTATCGGGGATCCCCACCGCTTCAGAGCGGGGGGCAAAATCAGAAGTGGCCCACAAGTGGGCAAAGTGGCTACCTCAGCCCTGCCGTATCGGGGATCCCCACCGCTTTCAGAGCGGGGGGTCAAATCAGAAGTGGCCCACAAGTGGGCAAAATGGCTACCTCACCCCTGCCGTATCGGGGATCCCCACCGCTTCAGAGCGGGGGGGGCAAAATCAGAAGTGGCCCACAAGTGGGCAAAATGGCTACCTCACCCCTGCCGTATCGAGGATCCCCACCGCTTCAGAGATGGGGGGCAAAATCAGAAGTGGCCCACAAGTGGGCAAAATGGCTACCCCACCCCTGCCGTATCGGGGATTCCCACCGCTTCAGAGCGGGGGGCAAAATCAGAAGTGGCCCACAAGTGGGCAAAATGGCTACCTCACCCCTGCCGTATCGGGGATCCCCACCGCTTCAGAGCGGGGGGGCAAAATCAGAAGTGGCCCACAAGTGGGCAAAATGGCTACCTCACCCCTGCCGTATCGGGGATCCCCACCGCTTCAGAGCGGGGGGCAAAATCAGAAGTGGCCCACAAGTGGGCAAGATGGCTACCTCACCCCTGCCGTATCGGGGATCCCCACCGCTTCAGAGGGGGGGGCAAAATCAGAAGTGGCCCACAAGTGGGCAAAATGGCTACCTCACCCCTGCCGTATCGGGGATCCCCACCGCTTCAGAGCGGGGGGGCAAAATCAGAAGTGGCCCACAAGTGGGCAAAATGGCTACCTCACCCCTGCCGTATCGGGGATCCCCACCGCTTCAGAGCAGGGGGGCAAAATCAGAAGTGGCCCACAAGTGGGCAAAATGGCTACCTCACACCTGCCGTATCGGGGATCACCACCGCTTCAGAGCGGGGGGCAAAATCAGAAGTGGCCCACAAGTGGGCAAGATGGCTACCTCACCCCTGCCGTATCGGGGATCCCCACCGCTTAAGAGCGGGGGGCAAAATCAGAAGTGGCCCACAAGTGGGCAAAATGGCTACCTCACACCTGCCGTATCGGGGATCCCCACCGCTTCAGAGCGGGGGGTCAAATCAGAAGTGGCCCACAAGTGGGCAAAGTGGCTACCTCACCCCTGCCGTATCGGGGATCCCCACCGCTTCAGAGCAGGGGGGCAAAATCAGAAGTGGCCCACAAGTGGGCAAAATGGCTACCTCACCCCTGCCGTATCGGGGATCCCCGCCGCTTCAGAGCGGGGGGCAAAATCAGAAGTGGCCCACAAGTGGGCAAAGTGGCTACCTCACCCCTGCCGTATCGGGAATCCCCACCCGCTTTAGAGTGGGGGGCAAAATCAGAAGTGGCCCACAAGTGGGCAAAATGGCTACCTCACCCCTGCCGTATCGGGGATCCCCACCGCTTCAGAGCGGGGGGCAAAATCAGAAGTGGCCCACAAGTGGGCAAAGTGGCTACCTCAGCGCTGCCGTATCGGGGATCCCCACCGCTTTCAGAGCGGGGGGTCAAATCAGAAGTGGCCCACAAGTGGGCAAAATGGCTACCTCACCCCTGCCGTATCGGGGATCCCCACCGCTTCAGAGCGGGGGGGGCAAAATCAGAAGTGGCCCACAAGTGGGCAAAATGGCTACCTCACCCCTGCCGTATCGAGGATCCCCACCGCTTCAGAGATGGGGGGCAAAATCAGAAGTGGCCCACAAGTGGGCAAAATGGCTACCCCACCCCTGCCGTATCGGGGATTCCCACCGCTTCAGAGCGGGGGGCAAAATCAGAAGTGGCCCACAAGTGGGCAAAATGGCTACCTCACCCCTGCCGTATCGGGGATCCCCACCGCTTCAGAGCGGGGGGGCAAAATCAGAAGTGGCCCACAAGTGGGCAAAATGGCTACCTCACCCCTGCCGTATCGGGGATCCCCACCGCTTCAGAGCGGGGGGCAAAATCAGAAGTGGCCCACAAGTGGGCAAGATGGCTACCTCACCCCTGCCGTATCGGGGATCCCCACCGCTTCAGAGGGGGGGGCAAAATCAGAAGTGGCCCACAAGTGGGCAAAATGGCTACCTCACCCCTGCCGTATCGGGGATCCCCACCGCTTCAGAGCGGGGGGGCAAAATCAGAAGTGGCCCACAAGTGGGCAAAGTGGCTACCTCACCCCTGCCGTATCGGGGATCCCCACCGCTTCAGAGCAGGGGGGCAAAATCAGAAGTGGCCCACAAGTGGGCAAAATGGCTACCTCACACGTGCCGTATCGGGGATCACCACCGCTTCAGAGCGGGGGGCAAAATCAGAAGTGGCCCACAAGTGGGCAAAATGGCTACCTCACACCTGCCGTATCGGGGATCCCCACCGCTTCAGAGCGGGGGGCAAAATCAGAAGTGGCCCACAAGTGGGCAAAGTGGCTACCTCACCCCTGCCGTATCGGGGATCCCCACCGCTTCAGAGCAGGGGGGCAAAATCAGAAGTGGCCCACAAGTGGGCAAAATGGCTACCTCACCCCTGCCGTATCGGGGATCCCCGCCGCTTCAGAGCGGGGGGCAAAATCGGAAGTGGCCCACAAGTGGGCAAAGTGGCTACCTCACCCCTGCCGTATCGGGAATCCCCACCCGCTTTAGAGTGGGGGGCAAAATCAGAAGTGGCCCACAAGTGGGCAAAGTGGCTACCTCACCCCTGCCGTATCGGGGATCCCCACCGCTTCAGAGCGGGGGGCAAAATCAGAAGTGGCCCACAAGTGGGCAAAATGGCTACGTCACCCCTGCCGTATCGGGGATCCCCACCGCTTCAGAGCGGGGGGGCAAAATCAGAAGTGGCCCACAAGTGGGCAAAGTGGCTACCTCACCCCTGCCGTATCGGGGATCCCCACCGCTTCAGAGCGGGGGGGCAAAATCAGAAGTGGCCCACAAGTGGGCAAAGTGGCTACCTCACCCCTGCCGTATCGGGGATCCCCACCACTTCAGAGCGGGGGGCAAAATCAGAAGTGGCCCACAAGTGGGCAAAGTGGCTACCTCACCCCTGCCGTATCGGGGATCCCCACCGCTTCAGAGCGGGGGGGCAAAATCAGAAGTGGCCCACAAGTGGGCAAAATGGCTACCTCACCCCTGCCGTATCGAGGATCCCCACCGCTTCAGAGCGGGGGGGCAAAATCAGAAGTGGCCCACAAGTGGGCAAAATGGCTACCTCACCCCTGCCGTATCGGGGATCCCCACCGCTTCAGAGCGGGGGGCAAAATCAGAAGTGGCCCACAAGTGGGCAAAATGGCTACCTCACCCCTGCCGTATCGGGGATCCCCACCGATGCAGAGCGGGGGGGCAAAATCAGAAGTGGCCCACAAGTGGGCAAAATGGCTACCTCACCCCTGCCGTATCGGGGATCCCCACCGCTTCAGAGCGGGGGGCAAAATCAGAAGTGGCCCACAAGTGGGCAAAGTGGCTACCTCAGCCCTGCCGTATCGGGGATCCCCACCGCTTTCAGAGCGGGGGGTCAAATCAGAAGTGGCCCACAAGTGGGCAAAATGGCTACCTCACCCCTGCCGTATCGGGGATCCCCACCGCTTCAGAGCGGGGGGGGCAAAATCAGAAGTGGCCCACAAGTGGGCAAAGTGGCTACCTCACCCCTGCCGTATCGGGGATCCCCACCGCTTCAGAGCGGGGGGCAAAATCAGAAGTGGCCCACAAGTGGGCAAAGTGGCTACCTCAGCCCTGCCGTATCGGGGATCCCCACCGCTTTCAGAGCGGGGGGGCAAAATCAGAAGTGGCCCACAAGTGGGCAAGATGGCTACCTCAACCCTGCCGTATCGGGGATCCCCACCGCTTAAGAGCGGGGGGGGCAAAATCAGAAGTGGCCCACAAGTGGGCAAAGTGGCTACGTCACCCCTGCCGTCTCGGGGATCCCCACCGCTTCAGAGCGGGGGGCAAAATCAGAAGTGGCCCACAAGTGGGCAAAGTGGCTACGTCACCCCTGCCGTCTCGGGGATCCCCACCGCTTCAGAGCGGGGAGGCAAAATCAGAAGTGGCCCACAAGTGGGCAAAATGGCTACCTCACCCCTGCCGTATCGGGGATCCCCACCGCTTCACAGCGGGGGGGCAAAATCAGAAGTGGCCCACAAGTGGGCAAGATGGCTACGTCACCCCTGCCGTATCGGGGATCCCCACCGCTTCAGAGCGGGGGGCAAAATCAGAAGTGGCCCACAAGTGGGCAAAGTGGCTACGTCACCCCTGCCGTATCGGGGATCCCCACCGCTTCAGAGCGGGGGGGCAAAATCAGAAGTGGCCCACAAGTGGGCAAAATGGCTACCTCACCCCTGCCGTATCGGGGATCCCCACCGCTTCAGAGCAGGGAGGCAAAATCAGAAGTGGCCCACAAGTGGGCAAAGTGGCTACCTCACACCTGCCGTATCGGGGATCCCCACCGCTTCAGCGGGGGGGCAAAATCAGAAGTGGCCCACAAGTGGGCAAAATGGCTACCTCACCCCTGCCGTATCGGGGATCCCCACCGCTTCAGAGCGGGGGGGGCAATATCACAAGTGGCCCACAAGTGGGCAAAGTGGCTACCTCACCCCTGCCGTATCGGGGATCCCCACCGCTTCAAAGCGGGGGGCAAAATCAGAAGTGGCCCACAAGTGGGCAAAATGGCTACCTCACCCCTGCCGTATCGGGGATCCCCACCGCTTCAGAGCGGGGGGGCAAAATCAGAAGTGGCCCACAAGTGGGCAAAATGGCTACCTCACCCCTGCCGTATCGAGGATCCCCACCACTTCATAGCGGGAGGGCAACATCAGAAGTGGCCCACAAGTGGGCAAAATGGCTACCTCACCCCTGCCGTATCGGGGATCCCCACCGCTTCAGAGCGGGGGGGCAAAATCAGAAGTGGCCCACAAGTGGGCAAAGTGGCTACCTCACCCCTGCCGTATCGGGGATCCCCACCGCTTCAGAGCGGGGGGGCAAAATCAGAAGTGGCCCACAAGTGGGCAAGATGGCTACCTCATCCCTGCCGTATCGGGGATCCCCACCGCTTCAGAGCGGGGGGCAAAATCAGAAGTGGCCCACAAGTGGGCAAGATGGCTACCTCACCCCTGCCGTCTCGGGGATCCCCACCGCTTCAGAGCGGGGGGCAAAATCAGAAGTGGCCCACAAGTGGGCAAAAGGGCTACCTCACACCTGCCGTCTCGGGGATCCCCACCGCTTCAGAGATGGGGGGCAAAATCAGAAGTGGCCCACAAGTGGGCAAGATGGCTACCTCACCCCTGCCGTATCGGGGATCCCCACCGCTTCAGAGCGGGGGGCAAAATCAGAAGTGGCCCACAAGTGGGCAAAATGGCTACCTCACCCCTGCCGTATCGGGGATCCCCACCGCTTCAGAGCGGGGGGGGCAATATCACAAGTGGCCCACAAGTGGGCAAAGTGGCTACCTCACCCCTGCCGTATCGGGGATCCCCACCGCTTCAAAGCGGGGGGCAAAATCAGAAGTGGCCCACAAGTGGGCAAAATGGCTACCTCACCCCTGCCGTATCGGGGATCCCCACCGCTTCAGAGCGGGGGGGCAAAATCAGAAGTGGCCCACAAGTGGGCAAAATGGCTACCTCACCCCTGCCGTATCGAGGATCCCCACCACTTCATAGCGGGAGGGCAACATCAGAAGTGGCCCACAAGTGGGCAAAATGGCTACCTCACCCCTGCCGTATCGGGGATCCCCACCGCTTCAGAGCGGGGGGGCAAAATCAGAAGTGGCCCACAAGTGGGCAAAGTGGCTACCTCACCCCTGCCGTATCGGGGATCCCCACCGCTTCAGAGCGGGGGGGCAAAATCAGAAGTGGCCCACAAGTGGGCAAGATGGCTACCTCATCCCTGCCGTATCGGGGATCCCCACCGCTTCAGAGCGGGGGGCAAAATCAGAAGTGGCCCACAAGTGGGCAAGATGGCTACCTCACCCCTGCCGTCTCGGGGATCCCCACCGCTTCAGAGCGGGGGGCAAAATCAGAAGTGGCCCACAAGTGGGCAAAAGGGCTACCTCACACCTGCCGTCTCGGGGATCCCCACCGCTTCAGAGATGGGGGGCAAAATCAGAAGTGGCCCACAAGTGGGCAAGATGGCTACCTCACCCCTGCCGTATCGGGGATCCCCACCGCTTCAGAGCGGGGGGCAAAATCAGAAGTGGCCCACAAGTGGGCAAGATGGCTACCTCACCCCTGCCGTCTCGGGGATCCCCACCGCTTCAGAGCGGGGGGCAAAATCAGAAGTGGCCCACAAGTGGGCAAAATGGCTACCTCACACCTGCCGTCTCGGGGATCCCCACCGCTTCAGAGATGGGGGGCAAAATCAGAAGTGGCCCACAAGTGGGCAAAATGGCTACCTCACCCCTGCCGTATCGGGGATCCCCACCGCTTCAGAGCGGGGGGCAAAATCAGAAGTGGCCCACATATAGGAAAAGTGGCTACCTCACCCCTGCCGTATCGGGGATCCCCACCGCTTCAGAGCGCGGGGGCAAAATCAGAAGTGGCCCACAAGTGGGCAAAATGGCTACCTCACCCCTGCCGTATCGGGGATCCCCACCGCTTCAGAGCGGGGGGCAAAATCAGAAGTGGCCCACAAGTGGGCAAAGTGGCTACCTCACCCCTGCCGTATCGGGGATCCCCACCGCTTCAGCGCGGGGGGCAAAATCAGAAGTGGCCCACAAGTGGGCAAAATGGCTACGTCACCCCTGCCGTCTCGGGGATCCCCACCGCTTCAGAGCGGGGGGCAAAATCAGAAGTGGCCCACAAGTGGGCAAGATGGCTACCTCACCCCTGCCATATCGGGGATCCCCACCGCTTCAGAGCGAGGGGCAAAATCAGAAGTGGCCCACAAGTGGGCAAATTGGCTACGTCACCCCTGCCGTATCGGGGATCCCCACCGCTTCAGAGCGGGGGGGCAAAATCAGAAGTGGCCCACAACTGGGCAAATTGGCTACCTCACCCTTGCCGTATCGGGGATCCCCACCGCTTCAGAGCGGGGGGGCAAAATCAGAAGTGGCCCACAAGTGGGCAAATTGGCTACCTCACCCCCGCCGTATCGGGGATCCCCACCGCTTCAGAGCGGGGGGCAAAATCAGAAGTGGCCCACAAGTGGGCAAAGTGGCTACTTCACCCCTGCCGTATCGGGGATCCCCACCGCTTCAGAGATGGGGGGCAAAATCAGAAGTGGCCCACAAGTGGGCAAAGTGGCTACGTCACCCCTGCCGTATCGGGGATCCCCACCGCTTCAGAGCGGGGGGGCAAAATCAGAAGTGGCCCACAAGTGGGAAAAGTGGCTACCTCACACCTGCCGTATCGGGGATCCCCGCCGCTTCAGAGCGGGGGGGCAAAATCAGAAGTGGCCCACAAGTGGGCAAAGTGGCTACCTCACCCCTGCCGTATCGGGGATCCCCACCGCTTCAGAGCGGGGGGCAAAATCAGAAGTGGCCCACAAGTGGGCAAAATGGCTACCTCACCCCTGCCGTATCGGGGATCCCCACCGCTTCAGAGCGGGGGGCAAAATCAGAAGTGGCCCACAAGTGGGCAAAGTGGCTACCTCACCCCTGCCGTATCGGGGATCCCCACCGCTTCAGAGTGGGGGGCAAAATCAGAAGTGGTGCCCAAAAGAGGGCCGGAATTGCTGCGTAACCCCTGCTGTCTCGGCGATCCCCAAAAAGGGGGGGGTAGACATGGCCCACGTTTGGCCGGGGCAAAAAGGCCTCCAGGGGCTTTCCTTAAGCGCTGTCCTTAACAATAAAAAAAAAAAAATCTCGTACCTCGCTTTTTTATAAAAAAGCGTAACTCGCTTTTTTATATAAAAAAAAAGCGGACCTCGCTTTTTTATATTAAAAAAAGAGCGTAACTCGCTTTTTTATATGAAAAAAAAGCGTAACTCGCTTATTTTTTTTTTTTTGCCGTAGCTCGCGTATCAAAAAAAGCATAAGTCGCGTATCTTTTTTTTTTTTGGTGTAGGTCGTGTCGCAAAAAAAGCGTAAGTCGCGTATCATACATTTTTCAGTTTTTTTTTTCCACACGCGACTTACGCCAAAAAAAAAAATAACTAAGCGACCTACGCCAAAAAAAAAAAAAAAAAGCGACTTACGCCTGACACCATACATTGTATTTTTTCTTTGAGGAATTTTTTTTGTTAGACCTGGGGGGAGCGGGTTGACAGGGGGGGGGAGGGTTTGGCACAAGGCCTCGGTAATAGGGTGGGGGAGGAGAGTGACCCTCCTCCTTACATTATTCGGGTTCTAAAACATCCCTGGGGCACACGCTGTTCCTTTGAGGGTTGAGCATAAGGGTAATGATTATACAAAGAGTGTGGGGGGGGGGGTGTCATACTGGAGGCTTGATTGCAACGCTGAACAGCTCCGCGCCCTGGTCCAAGTACTCGAGCAGCACATCGTCTGAGGTCTTCAGCTCATCGCAGAGGCTGCGCTCGAGCGCATCAGCCCCGAACCACGTCTCACCCGTCGCCACTTTGTCGATGTCAAGCTTCGGTCGGTTCTGAACACAGAGATTACACAGCCTGAGGGCCGCGAGGCCGGAAGCCTGAAGCCCACGACGTCTCGTCCACTCCGTGGACTCAGGGCCAGGTCAACCGTCGGCGATGACCGGTCAGCCGCTTGAATGCGGCTCACGTCCCGGTGGTTCAGCGCCAACCGCCAACCGCTGTCGGTTACCAACAGCCATCGGTCAAGCGCCAAAGTGCTGACGTTGCCGACTGCTGTCGGTTAAAAGCGTTGCAGTACTTTGGCACCGGTGCCAACAAAGCGCGCGTACACTGCTACCCCATGTGCCACCGAAAACTCATGAGAGATCACCACACCGCCGGTGCACTGGTCAGGCCAATGCTTAGTGACCCGGGGGGGGGGGGGGGGGAAGGGGGGCTTTGTTTGGGGCCTTGGCCAGCCCCGGCCGACCCCCCCCCCCCCGCCCACATCAGAAAAAATTTCCTCCGGCAAAAAATGAAATTTATTAAAGCGGCCGGAAATTTGAGGCCGATTTTAGGCACACAGACTTTTTTTGGCCTCTGACCCACCCACCCACTAAGCAATGCCCTAGCACTGGTACTGTGTACGGATGCACAGCACTGGTGTGGTACACCAGTGCTGTGTGTGGTACTGTGTGGTACTGTGTGGTGGTACACGGTACCACCACGCAGGACGGGTCTCGCAGTACTTTGTGTGCCAGTCCCACGCGCGCAACCCGGCCTGTGAATCATGTGCACGCGACGCGTGGAGCTCGTGTGCGTGACGGTGATGCGTGATCCGGCACTGAGGGCGGGACGGTGGCGATGATGCCCGTCATACGTCCCCAGCGCGAGCCACATCGCCGCCACAGAGAGCACAGGGAGGCCATGTCCGACCCGCAGCATCCACAACCCCCTCCGAACCCTCCACAACCCTCGACAACCCTCCACTCCTTCACGGGTGGTGGGTTGTTGACGGTTGCGGGTTGGCGGTTGCCTTCGGGTGTTGTAGTTGTGTTGTTCGGAGGTGCATAGACGTGCTCTATGTCCCCCGCTGTGTGTCTCGTGGCACACCGCCGTGGCGTTCAGGGGGAGGGCACATTGCGTCACACCCCTGTTCGCCTTGGTTGCGCTGCTGCCCGTCCTGCATCTGAAGCCCCCCCCCCCCGTGTGACATCCCGTCGGGGTGCTGTTTCTTTACGGGGCCCTGGACAGTCACCCGTTCTCCCCTTCGCATGTTGCGTCGGGTCGCTGCGGTCTGTCGGCCGCTGCGGCCGGTGCTCCTGCTGGTGTCGTTTCCGCGTTCGCGGAGCGCTGTCGTTGGTGTGCCGGGGCTGTGCTGGTTGCTGCGGCGGTCGTTTGACGGTGTTCGTTGCCCAGACACCTCCGCTCTGCGGTCGTCCACCACCCGCCTCCCCACGTTTCCGTGTGCGTGAGGCCCAGGTGCCCCGAGCCTCCACGCGCCTTTCCGGCCCCCCCCTCGAGACTGAGGGCCCGTTCCGCGCCCAACGCTCTCAAACCGTCGGTTTGTGACCGCCCGATTTTGTTCCGAGTCGATTCGTTTTCCCATCGCCCGTAGTCGCTTTGCCACCGCCTGAGACCCCCTTTGTAATCGCTTTTTGGCAGCCCCAGCCCCAACCCGCAGCATCCGCCGCGGCCACGGCCCAGTACCTTACTCACGAAATCCTTGAAGAGGACCAGAATCGCTTCGATGTCTTCCTTCAGCTTTGCCTTGTCCTCTTCCGTCGTCTCCTGCACATCAAACGAATGCAGTTGCGCTCATCCTACGGACTCTATTCGCATTCTCCGCGGGACCGCCGCACCGCCCTTTGCCTCACAAACCCCAGCGGAATCCGCCCTCGCACGAGGGCCTCTGGCCCCTGCAACGGTGTGCACTCTCGTGCACAGATAAGTCCGACCAGGCCCCAAACAAAAGGACCCGCGTCGTCCGGGGGAACCGCAGGAAACAGGACGGGGACGGGGGTGGGAAGCGTTGTGGGTGCGCAGTTGGGGGGGGAGGGTGGCCATCAAGGCTATGTAAATGCGCCGGTTGTACTTCCGGGTGTCCGCACTGGTTTGGGTTTGGGGAGGGTTTTGGAGGAGAGGGTTTTGCGGGGGCGGGGGGGGGGGGGGGGGGACCAGCCCCCCCCCCCCCCCCCCCCGATGCTGAGTTTGTGCCGAAGAAAACTTTTGGCCGAAACCAATTGGCGCCAAAGGCGCCAGAAAAAATTCTATTGCCTTCGGCAAGGCACCTCGAAGAGAGGCCGAAAGTCAGCCAATCACTCAGTCAGGCATCGTCCCCAATGTGGAGAGGAAACAATGTTCTTTAACTTTCTGGAACTTAGCTAAAAAAAATTTTTTGAGAAATTTTTTATATAGTAGAAAAAAATATTTCTACTAAAAATTTTGATGTAATAGACAAAAAAATTTTCTAGCAAATTTTTGACTAGGGAAAAAAATTGTTTCTTCTACTAAATTTTGAAACTCAGTACAAAACCCACGCGCAGAGGAGAAACTTGGTGACAAAATGTTTTTGTTACTCAGTTTAAGAATTTAGTAAAAAAATATTTTAAGAAAACTTGTTTACCAAGCTTTACCACAGACCCTGGACAAAAAGCAACTGATGGTGACTGCTGTTCCCCATTGGCGTAGGTTGGGGGGGCTGGGGGGGGGGGGGGAGTTGCTGGGGTCCGGCCCTACACGTAACACCCCCTCGCCGTGCCTCTTTCGATGGGCACCCGCACCGTGGACGGACCATGCCTTGAGGGCCCAACACCGCTGGCCCACGAAATCACACCTTAAACGGGGTCAGAGTCCTCTTGAACTCGCCGGCGGTGGTGGTGTTGAACACGACGCCCTCCCGCTTCAGGCGCTCGAACACGTTGGGCTGCTCGCTGATCACCCCGATGGACCCCAGGACGGCGAAGGGGGAGGCCACCAGCCGGTCGGCCGTGCACGCCATCATGTACCCTCCGCTCGCCGCCACCTGCGGGACGAGGGGCGGGCGGGCGTGTGATGCGCCATCGCCCCCGCCGAGGCTTTGGGAGGGACGAAGTCGAAGGGGGGCTGGGGGGGGCCAGGGGTGATGCGCCGGGGGAGGGGGGAGGCGTTCTGGGCGGCTGTGAGGGTCTGCCCAGAGTAAATCCTCCTGAGGTGATGGGCCTCAAATGGTCGGGTTGCAATGTCCGCGTTGGGCTCTGGCCGCGCCTGCCTCACGGCTGTTATCGCCTACTGTCCAAGGTGCCAATGTTCGGCGCTTCCTGCGATTTGCGAGCTCAAGTTCATCCCTCGCCCCTGCTTCGGCTGACCCTCCTGGCGGGTTGGGCTCCAACGGGTCATGCGTGCATCCAGGTCAGGGTCACTCCCTCTCTGCGCTGCGCCGAGGTGATGGGGGGGGGGGGATCGACCAGGGATGCATGAGAAAAAGGGGGGGGGGGGTCAGTATGACTTTTAGGCACAGCTGCGCGGTGTGGCATCGAACGCACGACCTGCGCGCTGCCGAATGGGCGAACCTCCCTCCCAATTGACCACGTGTTTCGTGGATAATATGAGCATCCATTGGCAGGCTCATGAAATTCCCCATCTACCGATAAGGTTTCCCGTACTGTTCGCCAAGAAGCATGGCAAGACAAGGAAAAATGGGGGAAAATGGGGGGAAATGGGGGGAGGGAGAAGGAGGGAACCATGCAGCCACATAACCATGGAATAGGCCTTGCCTCATCAACCCAACCCCAATTTTCCACATTACACAAAGACTGTCTCTTCCATTGCTTGGTTTTCCCCCATTTCCCCCCCATTTCCCCCCATTTTCCCCCATTTTCCCCCCGTTTTCCCCAATTTTCCCTCCCCTTAAAGGCTCACAATCACAAGTGACCCCGCTCCGCCAATCTACTGGCCAAAAATGGCAGTTTTGGGCTTTTCATACTGAGTTCTCCCCATTTTCCACATAAATAAAAAAATCCCATGTTCCCCCATTGTTCCTAAATTGGCACATTTCTGAGATAATGTTCCGGTAATGTCCTGAGATGGGAAACTTCATGGGCCTGCATTGGGGCGGGTGGGGGACTGGAGGCTGTTTTTGTGGCCCTCATTCAGCTGCTTATTTCATGTACTGTTCCCCAAAACGTTGGGCCTGCCGAAATTTTCTGCGTCTAACCGTCCACAGGGCACTCAAATTTGGGGTTGCTGGCACATGGGACCCCTGCGATGCCTGTTGCACGCCGGGTGCGGTAGTGAAGTGTGTGGGCACTTTTGCGGGCACCTTTCTGGGATGAGGAATTGCCCAAAGGGGCTGACACACCAATGAAACATCGAGGAAACACAACAAAGGGTGTAATTGACGTAGTTTTAGATAGGGGCCTGGGGGTTTCGGGGGAGGGGGTCAGCAGGGAAGGATACAATGCCCCCCCCCCCAATGACGAAACGATGATCACGAAATTCAGCTGGCCAATTTTGGCCAATTTTGACCCTTGAAAAAAAAAAGCTATTTTTGGGCCCCACCACATACATGTTCAGCACGTTCCGCTGATCAATTTGATGGGCCTCATGACATCTTTTGATAGAAATATTTTTTGAGATTTGGACCACTTTTGGCCCCTCAGACAAAAGTTGGCGGCTTCAGCACCAAAATTCGTCCTTTACCATAAGAGGGACAGAGGAGGTTTGTAATCGTCATTATGTCATCTCGGGCCTCTCAGAGCCCCCCCACCCCCACCAAACTAAATTGGTCATTCCCTGTATCCCTCCTTGTATCCGTGCATCCATCCCTTGGGGGGTGGGCACGGAAAGTTGCATCCCACAGCACGTGTGGCCCGGTGTTCCAGGTCATGACCAGTCCTCAGACTGCCCTTCGGTAGGGGGATCCAGATCCCCCGCCCCGTGTGCTGCGCTCCGCCAGACACACGCCGGGGGCCCCGCACTTCCGCATCAGCCAGGCACACGCCCACTGGGAGGGTGGGTTTGGCACGAGGCCGTGGTGTTGGTTTGTGTGCCTTTGGCGGCGCCCATTGGCCTCTCGCCACTGCTCATTCTGACCCTCTGTGGGCCCGAACGTGTTTTGGTTGTGTCAACGGAGCCCCTGAATGACTTGTCCTGTTTGACTACTCCGGGGGTCGGCTGTCCCGGAGACGGGCTGTTGCCCGTGCCGTTGACCAGGTGCATCCAGATGCGCACTCCGAGTCTACGCTGGGTTTGCCGACTCCAGCACTGACTTGTGCGCGCTGGGGTGTGCATCTGCGGGATAATTTTCCTGACAGGGGCTTCTAACAACCACAAGGGGGTGGGGGGTGGGCGGGTCAGGCAGCACCTCCTCCACACAAATGGTCAGCTTCAGCCCCCGGGCCTTGAGCCGCATCAGTTGGGAGGCGGACAGGCCGTACCCCGTCACGGTACCGCCGCCGCTGTTGAGGATGAGGACCACCTCGTCGCCGCGCTCGGCGTTGGCGGAGGTCAAGATGGCGGTGACCTCCTGCCGCAGCTGCTTGACCTGCGGGACGAGGATCGCGCGTGAAGGGCAGGGGGACGGGACCGGGACGGGGGTCGAAGAAGTGGGGGCCCCATGTGTGCACACGGGCCCGGAACTGCCAGCACGGTTGGGTGGAACAACCCCTAATGCCCCGAGCAGCTGTACAGGGCTACTGCGCCTGTCTAGTCCAACTGCGCCGGAAAGGGCCTTTAGTTGTCGTGGTGGTAGGGGGTTGCTCATCCACGTCAGAGGCTTGCCCCAAGGACGCTCCGCACAGTGTTGCCGATGAAAGGTGGACGCTCTTGCCTGACATGCCTGTGATCTGTCATGCTGATGTGAAGGACATCAGAAGAGAGGAGGGGGGGGGGGGTCCGGGACTCAGACATTTGTGTACCAAGAATGGCCCGACAAGATTTTCCCAGTGGTAAATGTCGTTTTTTCCCACAATGGTCACACTGTGGTCTTGAGGGGGGGGGGGGGGGATGCGGGGGGGGCGTGGGCGCCCTCCTCCTACGGTTGTCAGCCGCCCTAATACATCCTTGGCTGGGGCTGGGGGTGGGGGTGGGGGACCAGGAATGTCAAGAACACACACCAAAGACATGGGGTGGTGGGCAGGCCGTAACCCCCCACCCCCTCCACACATAGCCATGACAGGGCCAGAACTTCCGCACATCAGTTGGGCGGAACATCGTGCACAACACACCCAACGGCCGGTTCACACGGACGTCAAAAAGGAAGAACACCCCCACCCCTGGCTCACATTTTTGAGCAACGCAGCGGTAAAACTCAAAAATCGGTTGGTGGACAACAACCCTTGCGTGCCAAAAAGCCCCTACACGGGCTTTCCCGTGAACACGTGCCCAGCACATGGAAGCCCTTGGAATGCTTTTTGCATGCCGGAGGCGCTATAGGGAAAGGGTACTGGGCTGAATTGTGAATTTTGTGGAATTTTTTGTGGACACTTTTCCGGGAAGAGGAACTGCATAAAAAGGGCTGATGCAACTGGTGTCCAATGCTTTGGTTTTTGTATGACTGCTTTCGGTAACCGAGGTTGTTTGTTTCCATCGACGGTGGGAGGGGGGGGTATCCCAGAACGTGCAGAGATTGTAGTTGTATGCACATATGGCGGGGGGGGGGGGGGGCTCGGCAGGGGTCGTGGGCAAAAGTTTCTTTTTTTCAGAGTGGTGCTGAAATTTTCCCACGAAGTTGTTGCGCAATTTGGAACAATTTCTTGCTCCATGAAGGCCCCTGAAGGCATAGGCAAGGGCAAAAACTAATACAAGGAGAAGCTGCGGCACAAGGGATCTGCTCTACAAAAAGAGGAGGCAGGTTCATCACACCCTTCCTGGAGTTAGTGCCCCGCTCAGCATGGAGAGCCGATGTTGGGCTGTCCTCTTGTTGTTGTGGCCCTCATTCAGCTGCTTATTTCATATGTATTGTCCCTCAAAAGGACCTGCGGAAATTTCCTGCAAATGACCGTCCACAGGGCACTCCGCTTTGGGGTGTCTGAATTTTGCCCTGCTGAAAATGCCCCCCCTCTCGAACCCCCGGCCCCTACCACGTCAATCACACCCCTGTGTGTCATTCTTCGGTGAAGCCCCAACTTTAGACCCCCTGGTGCCAGATTTAGACCCCAACTTTAGACCCCCTAGTGCCAACTTTAGACCCCAACTTTAGACCCCTCAGTGCCAACTTTAGCCCCCAACTTTGGACCCCCTGGTGCCAACTTTAGACCCTAACTTTAGACCCCCTGGTGCCAACTTTAGACCCTCAGTGCCAACTTTAGACGCCTCAGTGCCAACTTTGAACCCCTTGGTGCCAAATTCAGACCCCAACTTTAGACCCCCAACTGCCAACTTTACACCCCTGGGTGCCAACTTTCCGACCCCAACTTTACACCCCTGGGTGCCAACTTTAGACCCCGACTTTAGCCCCCCCGTTGGCAACTTTAGACCCCAGCTTTAGACCCTCTGGTGCCAACTTGGTCCCCAAATTTAGACCCCCTGGTGCCAACTTTAGCCCCCAACTTTAGACCCCCTAGTGCCAACTTTAGCCCCCAACTTTGGACCCCCTGGTGCCAACTTTAGACCCTAACTTTAGACCCCCTGGTGCCAACTTTAGACCCTCAGTGCCAAGATTAGACCCCAACTTTAGACCCCCAACTGCCAACTTTACGCCCCTGGGTGCCCCTGTGTAGTAAGCAACCAGCATTTATGCAACACACAGGGTGGGGTTGACTTCTCAGGGTCGGGAAATCGGTTATTTCAAAGACTGAGGATTGGCAAGGCCCCCTTCTTTTAAAAAAAAAATCCCCACACAAAAACGGGCATTCCCGGGAGGGGGGGGGGGGGAAGGCCCCACCGCAATTCGAGGAGCCCAACTGCCTCAAGCATGAGATGGGAGGTCGGGTAGCGGGGGGCGCATGAAGGGCAAACGTTGCCCACGGGGCACGGCCAGGCCGCGGAGAAGGGATTTGGGTACCCCAAATTCGGTTTCCACAAAATTCTGAGAATTTTTTCCTGAGCCTACACAAAATTGGGCCAAAAAAGTGCCATACGCCATCCGAAAGGCAATGTGTCGTTGTTCTTGGACAGGGCAAATTGTACCCCAGATCACCACCATTACCCTTGCCATGGCTTCGATATTCATGACTGGACAGGACCAAACCATTGTTGCACGTTGGAGTCACCCAACAACCCACAACCACGCATCGCGCCCTGTGTCTCCCTGTGGTGCACTGGGCAGTCACCTGTGCGGCCTGGACATTCCCGAAAAACTTGAGCACAAACACTTTCTTAGCCGTGGCGGTGTCCTTCTCATGTGGAGGAAGTGCTAAGATGTCTTCACCGGATTGCCATCCCTGTACAATCAAGGTGGGACACAGGGCAGCTCGGGGGGGGGGGGGGGGCTCAGAGCGAGAGGGAAGGGAGGCTGGCTCTCTGGGGGACATTCGGCTTGCACAGGCCTGCGACGCAAATTGAAGCAGTGAACCCAACCCCAAATATAAGCAAGCACCAAAATAAAAGCAAACACGCCTGCTTATATTTTTGAGGTCTCGAACATAAGCAAGCATGGCAAAACGGCGACCCCAGAAGCAAGAGAAAACACAGAGAAAAGAGGCAACTCCAATTAAATGTTCTGCCACGCCTTCATTTGATTCTGCACTAATGCTGCCTGGGTCCCCAACATCTGTCGCAGCCTCATAAAATCCTAAACAACCACTTCATCCTCCTCTCGGGCTGCTGTAATGTCATCATTACAGAAATGGGGGTCATTGGTGTCAGGGAGAGCCATTTTTCCGCAGTGAAAACAGTGGATGTTCCAAATATAAGCAAGCAAGCAAGCAAGCAAGCAAAAATTATACGCAAACAAAAAAATATAAGCAAGCGCTTACTCATAATTGCGGGGGGATCTACAGCTGACCAATGGATGGAAAGCGCCCTCATTGGTGGGGTACGCCGGTTAGTGGGCACGTGGATGCGTCGGAGAATCCCATACAGTCGGAGGGCCTATGGCACCACAACCAACCTTCCGCTCAAAGACGTTTCCCTCAAGGTAATTTATCTGGTGTTCACAACTGAACGCTGCCGTTGGGCGAAGATACCGTTGGCAGTGAGTGAATGCCGTTGGCAGTGCAAGCCAACGAATCCCCAAATGAATACCACCTCGCACACGCGAATGCTCATGTCGATGAAAACTTACAAATACCAAAATGCCTGAATGCCACCCCATGCCACTCATTATCAACAGAAGCAACTGTCTGACGACAGTGAAGGCACTTACTTGTCACTTGCACAAATAGAGGGGGGAATTTTCACGCGGGTCTATTCCGCGGGGCAAATTTTGCTGTGAGGAATTGTGCGGTGGGTCTCAGATAAGACATGGTAACAGCCATGGTAAGTTTCGCGCAACGTCCCAAATATTGCACGAAAATCAACAATAAAAGGCATACATGCATTCTGAATGTATGCAAAGAAATTGACACAGGAAATATACCCATGGAATATTGAGGCGTTGCTCTGTGCCAAAAAACACGGACAATTACGACAACTTGCTTAACCAACCAAGTCACTTGCCTGAAAGACGATTTTTTCCGTGCAGCTGCACAATCGGCCACAGGCAGGCACAGCCGCTACTGCAAAGGAAAACAATGTTGAAATCGGCGGCATCATTTCCCCTCAAGCGAATCTCGCAAACATCGTCGACGAGGACCAACATCTCACTCACACGCAAAGCAAAGAAACAGACGTATCAACAGAACCGCTGCCGACAACTGCAACGGTACCCGCCTACCGCCGCTGCCCTGCAGAGGCGGCTGATTTCGCGCGGTTCATTTCGCGGTCTAATTGAGAAAGAAGGTAGACCCCGCGCAAAATTTACCCCCTCCCTGTGTGTGCCGTAGCGTTGAGCGTCATGGAAATCCAACCAAATGCACCGAATGCGATGCAATTACAATGACCGCTGCTGCACGGCGTTCCCCGACTCATGGAGGACACAGCGACGCGACCACAACACTCTGGGCGCTGAGATACCTGGGGTGCCTGTCCTAAGAAATGCCCGTACAAAGGCACAGATGATTGCCGTCATGTGAGCGACCATCGATGTCCTGGTGTTGAGACCTGCGTTGAGATGCAGACTGCTTTTCCATTGGCTGCAGGCAAGTGGGAAAGCTCCAATTTCCATCCACCTTTTTGTGCGGTTGCCAGCCCCTGTTCCCGAGTACAAGGACGACTCTGGCGTCAGAGTCTTGACTCCAGAAAACAATGACGCCACTGGCGGCAACGTCAGATCTCCCGAGCAGACGGGCAAGGGTCGCACCAGCCTCCTGGTCGGTGGCGAAGACAACGCCTCAATACCCTGTCCTGGGTGTACAGTGGTCAGAGGGAACTTGATGCCACTGGGGTATACGCACCTGCGGAGAATCTTTGAGTAGCTTCTGCAGGGCCACCCTCTGTTCTGGGTTCAGAACTTTGCTGACGGCCTCGATGTACTGCAGTTCACCCTCCATCATTGTCGCGTAGGCGGATTCAAGCTGCATGCATGGCAACGCACACAGGACGCATGTGACACCTAGACACTTGGGACTGCTGCAGGGAATCGCTTGAAGGGGGGGGGGGGCTGGCCCTCCCCCCAAAACTCCGGCCCTGACTCTCCCCCAAAGGCATTCCCATACCCCAACACCGGCCCCAACCGCATTTCCAACCGCCAGTAACCGCCCCCCAACCGCTTCACATCCCCTGTGACCGCTCTGCAACCGCTCTGGAATTTCCCCGCTCGCCCCCCTCCCCTTCAAGCAAAGCCCTGGACTGCTGCCTCGGACAGCATAGCGCTACAGGGCGTTCCGCCTGTCTGGTGTGGTGTGATCGTAGTGAAGTGAAGTAAAGTCTGGGACAATGGCGGGGCATAGGGTATCGCCTCTGCCCGTACATACATGAGGAACTTGTGTACCACACAACTGCAGTGAGCCAGCGGCAGGGAACAGTTGGAGTCAAGAATGTCCCTGTGTTCCCCCATCATAGCACTCTGCAGGGTATTCACCCACCTGTTGAATCCCAGGGCCTTAACTGATGGGCTTGTGACGGCGGGCAGCAGTTGGTGCCAGCAGCTCTTTTTTTCACTGCATTCACCAACAGAGCCCCCACCCACCCTCCCATCCCGGACCTAAATAATGATGTCAATGTTAATCTTCTGCATTAACGTCCATGTCAGCCAGACCCATTTCGAGGTGCTGCCTTTCATCTCGGGCTCTCCTCTGGGGATTGGAAAGAAATGTTTGAAGCATCCGGTTGTGGAGGGCTGTGACAGCCTGTTGAGGGTCGGCATCAAGGGCTGTGGGAGGAGCCATGGAGGAGCCATGGAGGAGCCATGGAAGATTGCGGTGGGCGGCAGTTCGAGGCGTCGAGGTTCCGCTTCCGGTTCCCGTTCTGGGGGCTCATCCAGACTGCCATCACCAACGTGCTGCTGTTCTCCCGCTCGACTGTTGCGATCAACGGGGAATGAAGGGAACCGAGGAACTGGCAGGCGCCGTGGACGCCTCAGTGGCAGGCGACCATTGCCATGACCTCACATATTTCGCAATCATCCTGTTCGGCCCCATCACGTGTTTCACAGAGGGAGTCGATGGCTCTTTGGATCCAGCGACCGCAATCTCAAGCCAGGCCAACCATCTGAGGATGTGCCTGCAGCGGCCTCAGAACGATGGCGTCCAAGAGCAAACGCGATGGCACACGCGACAGCACCTCGTTGGACCCCTTCATCTTCGGCATGAACCCCTTCTTCTTCTCCTTCTTGTCGGTCCCAACGGGGCCGGCTTTGCCAACGGCAGCCAATCGTTTTTTCGCCGCCATCTCATCAATCGCCTTCTGGCCCTTTGCCCTGACCTTTGCCCACTTCTCCTCTGGGAACAATGCAACAGCGGACAAATGGACAGGCCCGTCATGCAAACGGGGGAGGGTCTGCGGTCATCGGGTCGATAGTTTGTGAAGTAAAACCTCCGCACTGTGGTACTGTGGACGGGGCTGTGGTGCGGCACGGCGCAAACGCCGGGCGCTGGCACTACCCGCGCGCCTGTTTCTCAGACGCGGGGGTCGCTGCAAAACAAACGGCATTCCCCTTCGCGCTATCCCCCCCCCCCGTGCCAACTGCAGGCCGTCCAAAACGAGGTCAGGCAGCTCACCTGCCAGGACATGACGCATCGGGATGATGATGATGACGACGACGATGATGATAATGATGCTGCCACCAGGAGATACCAAGCTGGAATCCCAGACGCCACACAGACAGTAGCACTGGTGGTCGTGTCTCCGGTGCCCGCAAGCCGGTAAAGCCTATTAACGGTTCGCTGATGCCCGGAGCTGCCGGGTATTCTACCTCACCTCTGCCCCCGTCCCGCCCATTTCTGCCCTTCCGGTAGGTTTCTGCGGATTCACGCGGCCAGAGGGCGAGCGGGAGGACCCCTACCCCCTTTGTGTCAAAGCCCTTTTGCGCGAGGGAGTACCTTTGGGAGTGCCTCGCTGCCACGACACCCAGCGTCTGGCAGTGCGTCCTGCAGTGTCCTCTTCATCCCCCGGGCCCGCACCGAAGGATTTCCGAGGGCCGTGGCGACCTCGACACGCGACGTACGATCATGGGGCACAAGGCACCCGAGCCCTCATTCACCATCGCTGAGCCATCAAGGCTGAGTGACTGTGCCGGTCGGTACTTCCGGGTGGACGCACTGGTTTGGACTTTCACGATTTGCACTGCTCGTCCCAAGCCGCTGGGGAAAATTACTTCCACTGGGGAAAAGGGGGACCGGTGTCCCTCTGCTTGCAAGCGCTGCTCAGGGCGGTCCTTAACGGAAAAAAGAAAAAAAAAAGTGTTCCGGAACCAGTTTTCCCAAAAAGGCCCGCGGGCACTCCATGTGCTCAACCATGGTTGGTGGCGGTTGGCGGTTGGCAGTTGGCAACTGGCGGTTGGTGGCGGTTGGCGGCGGTTGGCAGTGGTTGGCAGTTGGCGGTTGGTGGCTGGCGGTTGGTGGTTGGCGGTTGGTGGCGGTTGGTGGTTGGTGGTTGGTGGCGGTTGGCGGTTGATGGGAGTTGGCGGTTGGTGGTCCCTTGGGGCGGTCCTTAGAGGTGGTCCTTAGCAAAAAAAAAAAAATCTGGTCCCTTAAGGACCGCCCTGCCGCTGCTTCTGCCCCTCGGCGTCCCTCCCACGCTGGCGCCGGCGATGCTTCACACAAACTCTTTCCCAAAACAGTGAACTTTACCACGAATGGGGGCTTGCAACACAGGGCCGGGGGGTTCCCAGGCACCAAGTGGTACCCCTCGGTGGTGGGTGCATTCCCAGGCGTTTTGCCATTGGTTTTGAAGGGCAGGGGATGGGCGCAGGAACGGCGACAGCCCACGCCCAAAAGCGTTGTGGTAGCGATCCGCTTTTGCGTCTGGGATCCGTGAGACCAAGAGGACGATTTGTCGAAGCGAAAGGGAACGGGGCTGAATCCAGCGCCCCCCCCTGCCCTCGGCAGGAGACGTGAGCGGACACACAACAGGGGCGCATGTGCCTGCGAGCCCTGTCGGCACGGGAATGGGATGGGGCCCCCTGTAACTCGAGCGTCAGTCCAGCTTCGTCTGGATTCATGTGATCTCATGCGGCGTGGGCACACTGTCCGCTGACGAGTGACCGGACGGAATGGAGGTCAGACTGTACCGCACGTGTTACAATTGCATTGCACAGTACAGGGGGGATAGGGCGACAAGACATGCAAGAGATCGGGGCACACAAACGACTGCTGGATCTACCGGGGGTCCCACGGGTGGTGAAGAAGCCATGGATGGCGAAAAACAGCCCACAGCTCGTCTAGACTAGGCCCACGCTCTTTTGAACAAGTGTGCGTCGCGATGGTTTGCCCCACGTGCCCGCCTTCCCGCATCATGGAAACCCAATGTTGGGCACATGGACACACGTGTGGGCCCGCAACAACAAATATCACATTTTCCATATACATAAGTCCAAATGCAACCCATTTGCACAAAACCACTTTCCTCCGCCAAACATTAGTCGAATCCTCGGCCGAATTCGAGACAGACAACCCCCCGCGCTCTAGCCCCCCCCCCCCCCCCAAAGACGCACGTCCCCGTCACGGTGACATGTGTTCCATGCGCCTTCAAAGGCACCGTAACATACCCGCCTTTGCAATGGCCTCCAGCTGCGTTGGGGTCAGATCCGCCGCAAGCTCCTGTCCGAAACGGCGTGCGAACTCCACTTTCCTGTTGCTGGATAGAGCGGACGATTGCCCTTCCGTCGCCTGAAGCAGAAGGGTCGTGATGCGGGACCTGCAGGCCCAACACGACCAACACGACGGACGGGACCCCTCCCTGCCCCCGAACCCGTCCTCTGCAACATTGTACGCTCAGTAGAACTGTTGATCCTGCGGGAAGCGTGTACTGATCCTGCGGATCAAAGTGGCAATACCCCCAGTGCAACCGAACAACGGCATGCCGAAGCCCATGGGTCGCAAAAATGAAGGACAACCGCAACGCATGTATCTGGCGTACTACACTGGACGCCTCTCCATCGTCTGACCATCCTCGTGCGTTCACACTTTGTCGACGCAAGGGGTAAAGCCTGATTGAGGTGCGCTAAGCGAAGGTGCAGGTGGACCCTTTGGTAGACTTCCCTTGTTTGGCACAGCCACCCCCCAAACCGCTACCGGCACCTACTCAAAAGCACACAACGTCAAAGAGGAGTGGGAACGGCGAACGATGCAAATAAGTGTGTGAAAAACGCACTAGCGAAACGTACTGCCAAAGCGGGAACGGCAGGGGGAGACCTCATTAAAAAAAAGATAAATGCAAACCAGAGGTAATGCATTCCACACTAGTGGGAAAGGGGGGGGAGGCAACTGGCGCAGGGGCGGCGGGCATTGGCGTGTCGTTGGCGTAAAAAGGGGAGGTTTGGCGTGATGTTGCAGCATTTGTGTGTGGGTGGGGGTTTGGCACAAGGCCTCGGTATCTGAGTGGGGGGGGGGGGGGCACCATGCCACACCCAGCACAGCCCCAGCACACCAACCACTGGGCTCCGCGAACGCGGAAACGACACCAGCAGCCCCAGCACACCAACCACTGGGCTCCGCAAACGCGGCAACGACACCAGCAGGAGCACCGGCCGCAGCGGCCGACAGAAAGCAGCGACCCGACGCAACATGCGAAGGGAAGAACGGGTGACTGTCCAGGGCCCCGTAAAGAAACAACAACCCGACGGAATGTCACACAGGGGGGGGGGGGGGGGGCTTCAGATGCAGGACGCGTTGGCCCACATTTGACCTGGGACCTGACCAACCAACCGCGCCACAAAGATTAGGATGTGCACTCCACAGCTGAAGGTATCAGAACATTTATCACGTTGCGGTGCACCCGCAACCTTAGATAACGTCCACTGAAATTAGACAGCAGCCGCAAATTGAGCAACATCCACCAAAAACCCCCCATGGTTTCAGAGGTTCCACAAACAGCAATGTGCAGGCTGCAGGCTATCGCGCTGTTTGGGTGGGCTTGGCGCAGTTGGTGTTGGGGGATGGGGGGGGGGGTTTGGCACAAGGTCTCGGTATCTGATTGTTTGCCTTTGGCGGCGCCTCTTGCCACTGCTCATTCTGACCCTCTGTGGGCCCGAACGTGTTTTGGTTGTGTCAACGGAGCCCCTGGATGACTTGTGCTGTTTGACTACTCCAGGGTGGGGAGGGGGGGGGCACGGGGTTGGCTCATTTGCATTTGGAGCTGGGAACAAGGGACTTTCTTAAGGGGGTAAGAATCAGCTCTCAGCTCGGTCACCGGGTCTCTTGCCTAGTCTCAGTGACAGTTTCACGATTTTCTGGTGCGATACGTGCTGGTGCATACTTCAAAATTCACTTGTTTCCATCATTCATCCCCATGCACTATCTCAGGTCCGCATGGCAAATAGTGCTGCACCTTGTTGTGCGCTCGACAGAAATGCGGTGCGCGGTGCATCTTTGTAGAACCGTGCATTTTCATGTCGCCGTGCACTGATGCGTTTCAATTGCATTCCTCGTGCGACAAATCTGCTGATTATCCCAGTGAACAGTGAATGTAAGGGTCAAATGAGAGGCTGAATATGGGACGGTGGTGGCGGGGGGGGGGGGGGTTGGCATGACGCCATGGTTGGTTTCTCTGCCTGCAGCGGCGCCAATCGGCCGACCAGCACTTGCTGCCCTTCCCTTCCCTTTCCTTGATTGAAGGTCCACCAAGCCGCTGTTTCGGTCCACCGTTTCTGTTTCTCCATCGGTGGAGGCGTCGACCAAGAGCAGCAAAGGGTTTGGGAGGGGGGCGAGGGCCAATGTGACTGCAAGAGGGTCTGAGCAGGAACCAACCATTGCCCAAATGCCAAGAAATTCGGCACCGAGCAGCTACAATTCAACCCGTTGTGTGCAAACCCCGTCGGGGTGGCCGCTACTCGTATTACTCAAACTTGAGACCCTTCCTGAGCACACCTTCTGGAGACTGTAACTGTACGACTGCAATCTGTCGTTGAGGCGCTCAATCTTCAAATACTCCTTGGGTGCTCCTGAAACCAGAAATAGATGCACGAGTAAAGTCATCCGTACCAGAGTATTACCCTCCCCCGTGTACGAGAACACACAGTCAAAATGAAAGCCAATGTCCATGCTCATTGGAACAAGTCAAAACAAAAACACAGACCATTCAATCATTCAATCTCCTTGTGGAAACACGAAAAAAGCACGAGAATACAGCAGTTCATCTCCAGCGTACCACGGGGGGGTGATTCCTCAGTGTTGCAACGAGCACAAGCACGGTGCAGCCAGAGGATAACAGAAAGAGCGTGTCAAGGGCCACAGGCCCAAGGTGCCTTTCGCCATCACTGCCAAAACCTAGAAACCAAAGCAGCCGTCAATGACAGCTTTCCTGAATTGCGCTTGGCGCACCGACATTGAAGCTGCCAGAGATGAGGATGAGGGGCCTGAATGGAGGGAGTGCAGGACGTATTGACCTACAAAAGAGGGGGGGGGGGGGGTTGCCAGGGGACAATTTCGACAGGGATAATTTCGCAAGCGGGGAATTTTCGTAACCTCTGGGAAGCTTCAAACAATACGTGGTTGTTCAAGGTTGGGACTTTCCGCGATTTCTACCAGCCGCCCATCATGGCCCTCACAAATCAATGGCACAAATCCAGAAGACAAAACTGAATATTGTTTTCATTGTGATACCATCGTCACAGGCTTCATCCTCCGGAGGTCAATGCACCTATGCGCTTTACCCATCCGTTTCTTGCGATGGCCCATGAAATCTGCTGCCCCAGATCCTGTAATTGCAGGCGGAGAAGGATGAGCATTCCTCTTTTTCAAAACATCTATAATCCTTAATGCATGACCAAGTGTGGCAAACAAAGACGCCTTTGCCCGTTCCCTCTCTTCTCCCCTCTAGTGGCATCGCACGGATATTGTTGATTGCTGGGTTGCTAACAAACCGGAAGAATTTCGCCACTTTCTCAACGGCGCAATTTTCCTGGTGAATTTCTCCCCTCCCAAACCCCACCTGTACTGCGGTGTTGCCCCCAGAGGGGACTTGGAGATGTTGGAGGGTTGTGGTGGGCCTGAAACGCGCCGAACCCACTGCAGACCCACTGCAGCAAGGCACGCTGTAAACCTGCGTCTGATGACACTTTTCATCTTCCAAAGGGGTTTCCAAACGACGTCACACAGCAACATCTTGGGGGGAGGGGGGGCCTAATTTAAAAACAGACAAATGCAAACCAGAGGTATTGCACCCCAAAGTAAGGCATAAATGCATCTTTATTCTCCATGCCAAACCTGGTCTAAGACAGGACGACAAACATATCATGTCTGACTACGCTTAGTCAAACAATCACTTACAGTCAGGCTACCAGTCAGACTACAGTAAATGTCATACAGTGTGCAATCAGTAAACAGAGAATTTGTGTATCAAACTGGAACAAAAGGGAGAATTCAGAGGGGTACTGAAAATTTCAGCAATATCAGGTATTCAAGCGGTCTGAAAGACAAAGAAATCATGCTTGCGAGCTACTGGAGGGAGGGTAGACAGGATCTTGAGAGATTTTCTCTGGTGATGCTCTGGTGGTCCCTGCAGCTTGGTGTGAAGGTGCATGCTTGTTCTTGTGGGGTGTGCGTCTGAGAACTTCGTTCTGTCTCCTTGGAGGCTTCTTCAGCGCTTTGATAAAGGTGTGTGCAAGCGATGACTCTACGAGGACGCTGTGAAGCGGGGCAATCTGTGTGCACTGGGGACTGGTCTGTGCCAGCTCCTCTTCCTCTCTGGATCCAAGAGGAGGAGATCTTTTCAGAAGCAGAGCTGGACCTGGCAGGGGTGACTAACATCAGTGCTTTCTTGACTTTGGGATCGTTGCTGTGCACATGCAGGAGTACAAACACTGTTGATCAGACGAGCACCAATGCTAGAAAACACCGCTGAGAGGTCTCTGGGCTTTGCTGGAGAAATCTCAACATTCTCTGGGGCTGGGGCCTCTGGGGTGAGGTTGTCAATCAGTACGCCTAACATGTCAACACTTGGTTGCCAAACCTGCGGGGGGGGGGGGGGGGGCTACATTAGCAGAGAAATTCAAATTGTTCTTCGCAGGAGGATTAATCATTTGCGCATTTCATTTAAAAAAAAAAAAGAGCTTCATGCACGGTGGCGGACCGTGATACCCATCGGCCCATTGGGCCCAAAGCGCACACGTCCTTTTTGGAGGAGTTTCAGATCCCGCATACCAATTCGCTTGTGTGCGTCCTTGTTTTCTAGATCAAGACGTCGTGCAACATTAAATCAGGACTGAATGCCCCATCTTCCCAAAATCCCATTTTAAGTGCACAGCCTTTTGAAGCAACACGTTGGTGTTTGGCACAAGCCGCATAGAAACCGCTCCCGAAGATGGTGCCCACCTCTGGGACGAGTCCCGAATCAAAACGCTGGTATTTTGAAGTACGCGGGCGACAGGCGTTTTGATTGGGGTCTCATCCCGAATCGAAGCGCCCGCGTTTCGAAATGTGCACAGGCGTTTTGATTCGGGACCCGAACCAAAACGCCTGCGTTTTGAAATTCGCGGGCCCGCAGGCGTTTTGATGAGGCTCAACCACACAGGGTGTCTCCGTCTACTCCTGACCCGACCAGGCAACACCTGTCAAGAAGGGAGGGGTACAATCTCTGGAAACATGGAGACAAACCAAATATGGACTGCTGCTCAGCAGTGCCTGTGTGGGGAGAGCGTCAAACATTGCAGCTCCAGGTCTCTGCCCATGACTTCATCCTCAGCCCAGCCCTGCGTCCTGGCCCCAGACAGCACACACCTTTGGGACCCTGCTGCCCTGAGAGCAGCTTGAAAATTCCTTGTGGCTCGTCATCCTCACCACTGGCCATCATCATCATCTAGGAAGATGACGATGAAGGCGACAAACCTCGGCCCACGGGTCCAGTTTGGATCTCTTGAGCCCACTCTGCACCCAACATCACTGTCCGCTGGACCGAAACCTCCGTAACCAGCAGAGCCCAGGGTTCCGGGTAGGAATGCAGGTAGAGGAAACAAGCACAGGAAACTCAGGACTGCTTGGCCGCCACACTGGCTGCCACACTATCACGCCACCGTCCAGAGCACCGTCCAAACTTTACGATCCAGGGATGACTGAAGGTGAACCTTGCCCTTATCCGACCGACCTACTCCTTTCCGCAGATTCCAGAATAAGTATTACGTTCCCCCTCGCCGCGGTCTGTATCCATATGTGCAAGCTCACTGACGCCATGACGGCATGGTCATTATGTGAATGTGTGCTGGTTATGGGGTGTGGCCTCGGGAAGCAGTGGGGTCCCTGGGCCTGCAAGGGATCCTTGTGATGTGTGGTAATACTCCCCTCGTCGTGCAGCGGATTCTGACTATGTTCCCCCAAGTTTATCCTGATGGTTGCCTTCCAAGAAGCGTTTGTTCACAATACAGTATAGGTAATGCCTTCGCGCAACATGTACTGTGGAATGTGGTTCATAGGCAACGGTCTCCCCAAGGGAACCCCTCATAACTCGCCCTTCATAAACTTGCGGACTCCGCCCGTGCCAATCGTTCCTCTCAACACGGGAATCATCGGTTAGGGTGTCCAGGTGTGTGTGTGTGTGTGTGTATGTGTATGTGTGTGTGCACCGACCATCCTGAAGCACCCGTCCCCAAGCCCACAAGCACAAACTATCACAAAACCTTTCCCAACCCACGCAAAAAGGGTGGCAAGCGGGCAAACCGGACGCCGTCCCGATTTGCTCTTGGAAAACTGGATGAACAAGAAGATGGCGATTCCCACAGGGATGAGCAAAACAATGCCTGTGTCAGTGGAGAAAGCGTGATATGCGGCGAAAATGGCTAGCAAACAACGTTCCCCATTAGACGTCCCCCATCAGGACCTCTATCAGAGTCAACGAAACACGGAAGTCTCGTCACACAACAACACCCTCACGTGCACAAAGACCTAGCTTGGCAGAGAACATTCCCAACTCCATGATCCAGCCTCTCTCTTCGGCCGCTAATGAAGGGGCTGCACTCAACAGGTTGGCTGCAAGACCTGCCGCCCCCAGTGCGGGGACGGCCGCGAATCCTGAAAACAGAATTCCATGGTCATCGCAGTCTGTAGAAATATGCGTTCCTTCGCTTAGCAGCCCCTCAGGGGCTCCGAAATGCGCAGTCTGTAGAAATATGCGTTCCTTCGCTTAGCAGCCCCTCAGGGGCTCCGAAATGCAAGCTGGGATACCTGACGGTTGCTCAGGCTGCTCGGCCGCTGAGGCTTCCGTCCTGATGATTGTCGCTGGGTTTTCAGAAGCCGCAATCCTGCAGAAAAAGTATTTGCATGGTCGGGGACAGGAAAAGGGCCCACTGCTCATGAGGCTGGAAGGTGGAATTGAAGAGGCAATGTTAGGTGATCTGCATGCTCAGAACATTCGAACACCATACCGTAGAGAGTTTGCGGCGGGCCGTTGCACCGTGGATGACGTTGACAAGGTGGTCCAAAGCTTGAAAGAAAGAGAGATTACAGAAGAAATTGCCTTCAGACGAACAGAACAACTTTCACGTAGTGACAATACACACTTGGGCATTCCCTGTCTGGTCGCGCTTGGCTGCCAAGAAAACTAGCATAAGTACTCCGGATGCAACGGCCAACACCCGTGGGCTCACCGCAAGTGTGTGCTTGGACTTCTTTCCAAGTAGTCGCCCACCCTGTCGCACGAGATCCACGAGATCCAAATGCGTGCATGTATGCATGCAGCGAATTTAAAGTGAGAATGCTCCGGGGACATCGGCAGGCAAAGTGCACAGGTGCTAACCTCCAAGTCAAGCAGCTGCGGATCATACGCGCTGTCCATTGTTGCAGCCAACATTTCTGACAACTGGAAAGCAAACATGTCAAGTCTCATGCTGCAAGTAGACCCGTCTCACATTTTCAGCTTGTCCACTTGTATTCTCACGTTTTCTCAAAGCATCAACCACAGCTTTTCCGAACCGTTAACGGTAACGGTGTCTTCAAGTGATCGTTGGCTGGAATTGTCGACCCGGGACTAGAAAATTTTGATTCGTATGAGTTCAAAAGGCAAAGTTTCATCTAAAAGACGACGCCCAAAAAAGTTGGACAATTCGATTATTCTTATTCCAGAGCATGTAATAGTGACTTCCATCGAGATTCATCGATTCCGTGATCCATTGGCAGCGCGACAGGGTACGGTTACTACGGTATCCTGAAGCGACCGACCGGTCCAATTGGTACGCCCTTCAGCATTGTCTTGATGCATTTGGGATGGAGTGTGCACCATCACCCCATCCCAAAATTTTTGATGGGCTTACAATATGTACTTCTGCAATCCCAAAAGTGCAGAGGGAAAACATTGCGGCTTCGGTCCGCATGTTCGGAGGGACCTTCACAACTCGGCTTGACGCCAACTGTACGCATTTGATTGCACTCGATGCTGCTCAGGTATTGGATTGTCCTTCGTAAAAAAACACAAGATATCGAGTTTTGTAGCTGTGTACGTGTTCGGCGTTGTCCCACCGAATTTACGTAGGCTAAGATTGCTTGGGCCATAAACAACCCCTTCGTCCATGTGGTCAATCCGCAATGGTTTCTTGATGCAATGAAAAGCACCTCGTTACCGCCACCCAAGAATTATCCGATCTCGGAACACACGATCGCTCTTTCGCAATCCTTGCCGCACGGCGACCACGTGGTTTCGGAGAACGAAGATGAAGAGGAGGAGAATGCGTTGTGCGATAGAGATGGGAAGCGAACTTCCAAAACCAAGGCTAAGGTAAGCGATTGCTTCCTGATTCACTCTCCTACCCAACTTGAATACGTGAGTTGCATTTCACTTTGACCGCAATGTTCGAACCTTCCTCATCAAGGTGAGTGGGTGCTCTCTCGATAAACCGTGCTTGTATGAGGAAATGTGCTTTTGGGTCCAATCATTTCTGGGTTTTGGGGTTGAGCGTTTAGAGGGAATGGTTTGCCCTGTCTCATAGGGGAAAGCGGCTCCGGTTCACCCACCTGCGGCAAAACGGGTTCATCCGAGCCAACACCGAAATGCGGGTCAATTGCTACAATTATTGCAACAAGAGCAACAACGCAACCAACCCCAAGGGTTTGGAAAGCTCGAAAATGACAACATGAGACAGGTATCATTGCTTCGGTCCGTTTTCGCGGTTCTTCTAAGTTTAAGAAGCCCTATAAAATCCTACAAAACACGACTTTACCATTTTGGGCAGCATGAAGCATCAAGTTGAAAGCACGGATCATGGTCCGCTTTCTTTGTTCGACGGATAATAACTTTCTTTGCTTGGAGTATTCCTTAGCATAGCACCACTAAAGCATTCACTTGTCACACCATGGTCCCCGTTACAAGTGAAGTAGGGGAGGGTTTCCCCGTCCTCCGCGAACGAGCGACACGGATCATCAAGTTGTCCGTTCCTACTTGATGCAACGCTCGTTGCGAAGTCATTCCGACTGCGTCCATCGAACGCCTTTCAAAGGGAATGCGCCTTCGCATTAGTGCAATTAGCGCAATTAGCACATCCATTGACACTTAGGGCCAAGACTTGGTTCACCAACTTTGTGAACAAATACACATGGTGCATGCGAGAATTCAAGCTGTTCAACGGCGAAAGGAAGAACTTTATGCCGCCGGCATGAAGCAAGACAAGTTGCGACCTCTCATTGCCCCTCAATTGGACCAACTTCAGTTGGAGCAACAAAAATTATTGGTATGTCCGAAGAGTGGGGACACTCGTTTTCATTGCGTTCTACCCCTTTGGCTTTCTGTGTATGGGCGTCCATGTATGCTTACGGCGAAGGGGGTAGGTTCCGGGGAAACCCTCATGTTGAGGAAGCATCTCGATGCTTCGTTGATTGGAAGCTCGCATACGGTAGCAATCGCAAGAACACATCCACTATTCGAAGATATTTTTGCGGGGCGATACGCGACCTCCCTTGTCAGCTTTGTGATTTGTGAGATCAAACAAATAGGGCTAAGGGAGTGTTCAACATGACTTGACCTTCGACGCGCAATCGGTGATCTTGGTGCTTCTATGTGTTTTGTAGGTTTATTACCAAAATCTCCAGCAACAATTCTCGGCATGTTACGCGCAACTACAGTTGCAAAAATCCACCGAGATGCAATCGGCCGGTTTCCCGCCAGATTTCGGGTTGGCGTTGGCGCCACAACGGCAAATGCCAAACCAAGCACCGCAACTTGTCCACCATCTGGCGCAAATGCTCGGTGTCTCTCACAAGCCCGGTCAGGTATTGCAATGAGTTCCTCGTCATCAATGGCAGGGTGTGGTCTTCACGGAAGGGTGAAAGGAAACAAAAGCAACATCGTCCAAAGATCGGAAGGAGCAGGGTTACCGCGTGTTGGAGGGTAAGTTGCTGTGAGATGATGTTGATGCATGCCTTTGGGAGGTGGCTTGATGGAAGAGTATGAAAACGGGGGCAACCATTCGCTCACGACTAAAAAAAAGTTGAAGTGCCGTGTTGGACTGCTGTGGGACGGGGTTTGCATGTCATCCGCACGGAGTTTTTAGAATGGGTAGCACACCACACACGCCTCAACAGCATAGCGCAACGCCACCACGGCACACCGTAGCACACCCCATGCATGCCCGTTGCCGTTTCAGATGCCACCGCAAGCGCTAGGTCCGCTCCCGGACACACCGACCGATGGCAAGCCGAGTATGTTTTCTAGACGTGCGTTGTTTATAGTGCCAAGGTCGTGTGGAGAGGACTATGTGGTTCGCAGGTAGGTTGGCGAAGGCGTGGGTGCGTCATCATTTCCTAGTTGACATTTTAATCAACCAGATTTCCGAGACCACTACCAACACCTACCTTACGTATTTAGGTAACGTAAGCAATGTCCGACCCGGAGCATGCTCAACACCCTCCGAACCCTCCACAACCGTAGACAATTCTCCCCTCCTTCATGGTGGTGGGTTGTCAACGGTTGCGGGTTGGCGGCTGCCTTCAGGTGTCGCAGTTGTGTTGTTCGGGGTACTTCGGGGCGTTTTCTTAGCTTTGTAGCACCTAATGCTGCCGCCGCTTGTTGAGACCCTTCGGGCAACACGCATCAGAATCTGTAGCTTGCACATGTTGGAAGCCCATCCTCACCCCACCCCACGCACATTTTCACCCTCGGCCTTCCAATATAGATAGCTATTTACCGTTCTTCGGATTAAAGACGGTTGGAGCACCGCTGAATTGGGGCTGGCGTGGCTTGCGAACATTTTCGATGGAGGTTTTGCGCTCGTCTTGGTGTTGGTTCTTGTCTCTGCAGGTGAGAAGCAGGTTTGTTGCGATGCTCGAGATCGATGTTACGCCTGAGCCGGCGGCGCCGTACGCGCCCGCCTGTTGTGTTGTGGTTCTCCTTTGATTGTGGACGGGAGTGCCGTGGAATTGTTCTGGATCCTGCCGGTTTCACGAGGTGTTGGGCTCCACTGACTACGGGTATTGACGACTGGTCTTGGACGCTGACACTCTGTGCAAATGGACAGCGGCCAAAAGGGGGAGGGGGCAAAGAGATAACCAAGGGGAGGAAGAAGAAGGAGAGACGAGGGGCAAAGAGAGAAACAGAGGGAGGCAGGAGAACGGGGGGGGGGAGAACGCGGGAGCCACACCAAGGGGGACAAGGGCAGGCACACCAGACAAGGAGGAGGGGCACAGCAAGGCAGGAGAGGCTACCAGAACGGCGGGAACAGGTAACCAGAATGGAGCGAATGGTGGAGCGTGCGCATGGGAGGCAGCGACAATAAAGGGGGTGGCTTGGCCAGCCAGCCCCGTCGCTACCGGGTGCCAGGGTAACCCCTGCTCAACCGGCATCAGGTGGGGGGTGTCTCCCGCAGCCCAGATGGGCTGTTTGCGCAACAGGAGCGGGAGCCCATCAGGGGCAGACCAACCGTAAGGGAGAAAAGGACATATGGTGGATGGCCCGGACAGCGCGTGGAGGAACAGGGCACCTGGGCCTCACAGAAACACAGCGAGGCAGGCTATGGACGGCCTGTGGACAGAGGTGTGTGGACAGCAAAAACAGTCAAACGACCCCGGCAACAGCCAGCACATCCTCAATACGCCAACTACTGGGCGCCGCTGACGCGCAAACGGCACACCATGCCGCATTCAGCACAGTCCCAACACACCAACTACTGGGCTCCGCGAACGCGGAAACGACACCAGCAAGAGCACCGGCCGCAACGGCCGAAAGAAAGCAGCAACCCGACGCAACATGCGGAGGGAAGAACGGGTGACCGTCCAGGGCCCCGTAAAGAAACAACAACCAAACGGAATGTCACACAGGGGGGGCAGCGATAACACAAGGGATGGCCTGGCCAGCCAGCCTCCAGCCCCGTCCCTATCGGGTGCCACGGCAACCCCTGCTCGACTGGCATCAGGTTGGGGGTGCCTCCCGCAGCCCGACTGGGCTGTCAGCACGGCAAGGCTGGGAGCCCGACAGGAGCATACCAGGAAGGAGTGGAGGGGGGGTGGAACGGGCAACCCCAACCCACACCAGCAACAGCAACCCGCCCCCGGGTGCCCAAGACCCCCGTGCAGTGGGCAGCACAGGCCGAGAAACGACCCCCGCAGCAACCAACACAACCCCAGTACGCCAACTACTGCTCCGCCAACGCGAAAACGACACTGGCAGTGGCCGACAGACCGCAGCGTTCCAACACAGCATGCGAAGGGAAGAACGGGTGACTGTCCACGGCCCCGTAAAGAAACAGCAACCCGACGGAATGTCACACAGGGGGGGGGGGGGGGGCAAAGAGAGAGAGTCATCCAGTGGCCACGCCCACTGGGGCCGTGGCAAAGAGAGAAACAGAGGGAAGCAGGAGAACAGGGCAGGGGGGGGGGCGAGGGGGGCAAAGAGAGAGACTACTGGGCGCCCCGGCACGCCAACCACTGGGCTCCGCGAACGCGGAAACGACACCAGCAAGAGCACCGGCCGCAGCGGCCGACAGAACGAAGCGACCCGACGCAACATGCGAAGGGAAGAATGGGTGACTGTTCTGGGCCCCGTAAAGAAACAACAACCAGACGAAATGTCACACGGGGGGCAAAGAGATAGAGAGAGATCCAGTGGCCACGCCCACTGGGGCCGTGGTCTTGCGCTGCTACGTCCGGCGGTCACCTCAGCTGCAGCCGTGGTCCGCAATTTGTGCGGGCTGCGGGCCCACTGCCAATGTTTGTCTCCCTCCTTCGCCTACCTCTCTCCGGATGGCCGTTGGGAGGAGAGGGGGACCACCGCCTGCCAGGGTGTGGTCGCTGGATGACTGCTGCGAAGGAGGCAGTTGGTTGGTGCCGAAGCTGCTGGTACCCTGGCGGCATTTGCGTTGCCCATTATCGATCCGAGAAATAGCCTCGACGGAGTTGGTAACACGGATGGTAGTCGCCGTGCGTGTCGTCGGCCGCCTGCGAGGCAAACGGAAATGTCACGCAGGTGTGCAACAGTGCACAAATGAGCACATGGGGAAGGAACACGGGGTTACCCCCGGCACGCTCTCTCAGGCAGCGGTTGTGTGCAGAGCTCACCATAAAGCCACTACGAGCTCGAGACCGACCCGGGCCATGCCCGTGGCAGTGGTTGTTGGTGACACGTTGTTGCGATGTACATGTGGAGAACGACCCCTGCGCAAGGTGTCCATGCAGTCCACACCATGGATCCCCAAGCATGGGCCTGGAGGATGCATGGGCCAGGCCACGTAGTTCAGCACACCGCCCGTGACAGAGAATGGGGTTGGCTGTCCGGCCCGCCTCGGGCAGACAGCCCCCCTCCGTTGCTCGTAGACTTTGCATTCACCGCCGCGTCCCAGGCATTGGGTACCACCGTCCTTCCAACAAAGCCTGGGCGGCAGCCTCCCTGTGCTGGTGGGTCTTTCGCTGCCATGCAGTGCGGGGAGAGTCCTGCAGGTCCTGGGAGTTTTCTGGCCTCGGAGTGGTCTCGGGTGAAAGAGAGATGGGCATGAGAAGGAGTCAGCGGGATGGGAGAGGGGGGGCAGGGGATGAGAGAGACAGAGAGAATGAGGGAGGGGGGATGGAGGGGCCCAATGGAGAGGGTTGGGCACCAGTCAGATAAGGATAGACGGAGACATCCAACAGAATTTCTGCACGGCGCTGTCAGGCTGCGCACCCCAACAGTGCATTTGTGATACAAGGGTAGCACTGCGTGGGAGCGGCCGGTTCCTTGCATGCCGCTGTGTGCAGAATGACTCCGCCGGTGTGCAGCCCGACCTGCAGGTGCCGGTGTTGCCCCAGCCTCCGCCTCCGCTGCCACAGCAGCAGCCCCCTCTGCCACCGCCGCAGCCCCTGCAGCCGCACCCGCAGCCACACCTCCAACCCCCGCAACCGCCGATGGTGAACCACGACAACCCCCTGGGCCAGTTGGCCGGCGTTGCCATGCAGATGGCCGGAAGCGGAGGCGAGATGCTCCCCGTCACGCAGGGGCTTGGCCCACTGGTGATGCATGGGGATGGTAAAGCAGGGCCACCTCTGCCGCCAGTGTCCGATGGTGTGTTTTGTCGGGGCATTGACTCTCCTGCAACAGGGCGGGGTACAGCGGAGACAGTGATGAGGAATGCATGAGATATTCCCACAGACCTCACCCAATGAAGGCTGTCGAGGGATCCACTGTGAAAAGCAACCCAGACATACGTGTGCCTCACTCCTGAACGCGAGGTCTCCTGCCCTCCCCCCCCCTCCAACATTTTCTGACGGAGGGGGGGGGGTGTCTCCCGCAGCCCAGATGGGCTGTTTGCGCAACAGGAGCGGGAGCCCATCAGGGGCAGACCAGCCGTAAGGGAGAAAAGGACATATGGTGGACGGCCGGGACAGCGCGTGGAGGAACAGGGCACCTGGGCCTCACAGAAACACAGAAACACAGCGAGGCAGGCTATGGACGGCCTGTGGACAGAGGTGTGTGGACAGCAAAAACAGTCAAACGACCCCGGCAACAGCCAGCACATCCTCAATACGCCAATTATTGGGCGCCGCTGACGCGCAAACGGCACACCATGCCGCATTCAGCACAGTCCCAACACACCAACTACTGGGCTCCGCGAACGCGGAAACGACACCAGCAAGAGCACCGGCCGCAGCGGCCAACAGAAGGCAGCAACCCGACGCAACATGCGAAGGGAAGAACGGGTGACCGTCCAGGGCCCCGTAAAGGAGCAACAACCAAACGGAATGTCACACAGGGGGGCAAAATGGATGGTGCTGTTGGGGCAAAGGGGGGGGGCTGTCAGAAAGCATTGACCCAACGCAGCACACGAAGGGAAGAACGGCTGACTGTCGAGGGCCCCGTAAAGAAACTGCAACCCGACGAAATGTCACACCGGGGGCTATTTGCGCTGCGTGCACACCTTTTTGAGATGATTGCCCAAGGAGCAGCCGGATTACCCCTCCCACCACAAAAATGTGCAAAGGGGCATCAGAAACAAACAAGAAGAAGCACATGCCTGCCTCCAGTCACCCTAATAGTTGCGTTGTTTGTGCCTCTGTCAAACACCATCCACAACAGACCTGCACAACCCTCAACAATCTTTTGCACCTGTTAATATATCCTTAGCAACGTTTCACAATCCTCATGCACCCCTCCGCAATATTCGACGATCAACACCACTGCCCTCCCTGGGTGCCTGATCCCCTGCGCGCAGGTGGCTCCACAGAACGCATCAGGGGCCCCAGTGGTGGCCTGAGCATGGACGAACATAGGCAGCGCGCTGCAGGGGCCCCAGGGTTGGCTTCCCAGGTGCCTGATCCCCTGCGCGTACTGGTGGCTCCACAGAACGCCTCAGCCCCCCCCCCCCGCCCCCGAAAAGTGCGCCCGGGGTGACACCGCCAAGGCCGGCGGAGGAACCACCCAACTACCAGTTCAACCCCACATACTTTCGATCCAATTTCTGCAACAGCTCAAGTTCGGCGGGGCAAACAGCCCCGGAGGAAGCGCCACCAAGTGCCAAAAACCCAGAAACGGAGGGCGATGGAGAGAGTTTTTGGTCTTTCTTGTGGGGAAGCAAAAGGCCCGGTCGTTCCGAACATGCGAGTGGAATGGGGGCTAGCCACGGTGAGGGTACACCGAAGGGCGCACCGCCACCGGGGTCGGGAACGCAACGGACCCGCCGCCTCTTGTTCCATGAGAAGTTCCGGTGGCACACGCACCACGTCCGCGCCATCCAAGCGGACCGGATCCTCGCGGAGAAAAGGAGGAGAGGGTGGTTCTCCGACTACCCCGAGGCAGGAAGCAACATGTACTTATTGGCACCAGACCAGGTGTACAAAGTGCGAGTGCTAGCCTCAACGGTATGGGTGCCGGAGGTGAGACGTTGGGAGCCGGAGGTGTTCATCATCGGGGAGGGCATCAACTTCACAGTGGAGGACACAACCAGGTTGATGCAAAACTTGCACAGGGCAAACGTGATTGCCGAGCAAGTAGGCATCCGGCTGTACAAGGAGTAGAAGATGGAAGCCAAGTGAGAAGCGGACAAGCCCCACCCGCGGGTGACAAGAGGGCGTGGAAGCGCACGGTCGCACAGTTCCGACGGCGTCAAGGTGACGGGGTGCAACTTGTTCAGCGCAGTGCCGAGCACAAAGGCGCGACCCGGAACGCACCATGGCATGGCCTAGGCCTTGAAGCAAGAGGGACTGAGACCGGGCGCCAAGCGACCCAGGAACCCAAGGGACGGGCAACCCGGCGCCGGGAGGAGAAGGAAGAACAATGAAAGCAAAAAGCCTGATGGAAAGGAGAGTCTCACACCATCAACATGGCTCTGCTGGGGAGGAGAAGATCCTCCAGCCACCGAGACTCACACTGGGGAGCCGCGGCCCCCAGTGATACAGCAACAAGGCACAACGATGTGGTCTGAGGTACGGCCGTGGACGGGCCTCTGGACCCATGCCCAATGGAGACGGCGCCGCAGTCTCCATTGGATGCGCCCCGGCTACCACAACGCGCAGCGAGCTTTCTCGCCGGCGGAGTAGGGGACAAGGCCAAACAACAGGCAGGGGGAAGGCAACCCCCGCACTTTTTTAGCCAGGGTGGTGACCAACACCGACCAAAACAAAACAATGAAGTCTACACGTGCACCGAGTTCTTCTCGGGGGGTCCAATGGGGCCTCAGCGAGATGCCCGATGTGGCAACGCAAGCCCACCGGGGGCCGCGCTCTCAAGGGAGTGACCACGGCAGTAAGTCCCAGCGTGCTGGCACTGAGAAGCGAGCAGGGGAGAGACTCCTTCCCTCGCGTAGCAACTCAACCAGAAAAGGGACGCACCACGTCGTCAAGCGCCCGGACCAAGCCAGGAGAAGGGGGCCAGCAAGGGGCCCTACGCACCTCCATCCAACACGGGACACCACCGTCAACCCAACAACAACTCGCTCCTATGTTGAGGTGGTCCGGGGAGTCGCGCAACGAAGTGGGCGGCCAGCGACGGTAAGAGGCCCACCCCACGTCACCCGCTACATCCTACTCCCCCGTGCACCCACGCATCCCCCACAACCCCCGTCCGCGCAGCAAAGGCATGAAGGAGAGGGTAGGGGGTTTGTGTTGCGCTCGCCAAAGGATGGACTGAGCGCGGGAACTTGGAGGAGAAAGGTTGTTATGTGCCCCCGTCGGGGAAACGACCCCGCAAGTGGCCATCCCAGGGCCCACCAGCCGCCGTTGGGGAGAGGTACCTCACCGCCGGCTTGGGATGGCCGCTTGGACGCACCTGGCCAACGGCGAAGGCATTTGCCTTCCTCTGCGTGGACTCGACGCAGAGAAGTGAAACAGGGCAAGTCCGGGGGCTCCGTTGGCACAACCGACCAAGGGAAAGGGAAGGGAAGGAGTGTGGTGAGGCCGATGGGCACGGTGGCCTACAGAGGGAAAGGCCAAGGGAAGGGAAAGGGGAGGGGAGAGGGAAGGTTAGGGCAAGGAGGAAGAGGAAGGTCAAAGGGTGGTGAGAAGCTGATGGGCACCACCGCCTATGGAGGGAAAGGGTCCAAGGGAAGGGCAGCGAATGGCGATCGGCCAGTAGGCGCCGCCAGCTGCAGACGAGATCATCACACCATGGCGTCATGCCAAAACCCCCCCGCCCCCGCTACACACACAGCACACCCAACTACCACCTTCCGCCAACTGTGCCAAAACTCCCCTTTTTGCGCCCGAGGGTTGGCCCACCCCCGCCCCCTCTTGTGCCGAACCCCCTCACCTCGGCCCAATACACTGCCTGTGTGCGAGGATAGTCACATCGTCCAACAGTGCGTATTTTGCACTTGCCATTTCCAGTGGAGGCTTGGATTACTGGTCGGAGTATTGAGGAGGTTAGTGCTGGGGGCTTGGGAGGGTTGAAGGGCCATGGGCTGCACAGTGGTTGTGCACCATTGTGCACCGGGTGCATAATGCTATGTTGGTGGTGCACCATGGTCGCGCACAATGCCATCTTGGTGGTGCACAGTGGTTGTGCACCATTGTGCACAGGGTGCACAATGCAATTTCCCCAGATTTGGCGGGCTGTTTGTGCAAGGCAGTGGCTGGGGCATGGGGCGTGTAGTAGCAAAGTAACTCCTTTCAGCAGCTGCATTAGTGAGTACTGCCGTTGGTACTGCCAGAGTAGCACGTCCCAATCCACGGGTGCTTTTGCATGTGCAAGCGCAAGTGTGGGCGTTTGCAATCTAGTGTCTGCAATTGTGGGGTTGTGGGGGTGAGTGTTCATGCACGTGGCTGTGTGTGGGGCTGCATGCATGCCTGTGTGTCTGTCCCACGGGTAACCCCCCCCACCCCGCCGCCATTGGCCGATGGGCTGCCGCCAACTGCCAGGAGAGCAGCAATAGTTGAGGGCCCTGAAAGGTTGCAGGAAGGGAAGGATTGGTATGGACGGGGAGAGGGAAAGAGAAGGAAGAGATAGGATCAGAACAGAGAGCGAAAAGGAGAGGGCAATGAAAAGCCAAAAAAAGAGGAATGCAGACGGCACTAGACCATGTCAGCAGTAGCATGGGATGGTGGCAGAGGAATTGTGGCAGAGAGACGTGGGGGCCTGATCTCTGATATCGTACCTGCCTTTGCTCACGGTCCTTTTTGATCTTTTCTGCTTCATGTTTCAGCACTCTCCAATGCAATGAAATCTGCTCCCGCTGCGCAACCACCTGCACTCAACATCAACATTGCCAAATTGGCAGAGCTGTCTCCGCAGATTCCCTTCCCACATCATTTCACCACTATCAACCCGGTATGATTGCATGTTGTTGCACCATTTCCCTTAGCCTCCAACAGCCGCTGACCCTCTCACCCTCTAACTGCTGTCTTTCTGCCACAGATGTGCCTTCGTTGCCGAGTTTGTCGACACCCAGGCTGTCAAGACATTCCCTGGGTGTAGTGGGTTTAAGTCCTACCGCGAGGGCCGTTTTGCCGGCCTGCAGCAGCGACGCGCAGGTGGCAAAACGGCCGTCCCGGTGGGGCCCGAACCCACTGCACGCAGGGAGTTAGGTGCCTCCACAGCCTGGGTGTCGAAAAAGTCGGCAACGAAGGCGCATGCCATGACAGTGGCAATGCAATATGTTAATATGTTGAGTGCGTGGCGCATCACAGGGGCTACCCAATTTCAGCATTAAGTAAGCCATGTCCGACCCGCAGCATGCTCAACCCCCTCCGAACCCTCCACAACCTTAGACAATCCTCCACTCCTTCACGGTGGTGGGTTTTTGACGGTCGCGGGTTGGCGATTGCTTTCGGGTGTTGCAGTTGTGTTGTTCGGAGGTGCACAGACGTGCTCTATGTTCCCCACAGACTCAAATGCCGCATTCCCCACTGTAGTGGCACGTGCTTTTGTTGCCGAATTTGTTGACTCCATTTGCTGTCTTTACCTGCAACCGACCCTGAGCGCCGAAACGGGAACAGCACGTTGCACGCGTTGTATTTGATCGGAAGTCAATGAGTTCCCTCACTGCGATAGATTCGGGCTTTTGTGTCCCAGTGAATCAGCCAAGGGTGCGGGGGGGATGGTTCGTGTCGTGCCCGTCCCGCATCCGCCGCCCTCCACCACACTGCACCGATGGGTGCCGCGACGGTCCAGTCCGTCGCGCGCCAGGCAAATGTTGCCCCAAAGTAACAAGGGCACGCATCCTTTTGCTACGCTTAGGCACCCAATGGACAGACAGCCCAAGACAGACAGCCTTTCTGAGTGTCGAGTTTTTTGTCTACTTCTCCAGTTTTGTGCAAACCGGTAAGAAGCAACCACGGCCCTCCCTTCCATCTCATGCCACGTTCTGTCACTTGGCAGCCTGGGTTCATGCCAATGACTGAACGTTCATTGCAAGGGGCCACAGGGCCGCGGGCTGCCCGCGGGATGTGGCGGGGTGGCCCAGGACCAGAGGACACCTGCCTGAACACTCTCTCTCTCCTTCGGACAGGTGCCTGTGGCCTTTGTTGGACGGACGAGCCGATTTGGTTGCATCATGCGTTCCCACACTGTGTTGTGAACAGTCTTCTCTCGAGGCCACGGTAGGGCACTACACGCCGACGTGTTTCATGCAAACATCCGCCACTGCGTGACACGGACCACACGAACATAACCAAAGCAAAGGCGCCGGCGTCCACACGCCACACACCCACGTGTCACCGCACGGGGGCAGGGCGGGCGCGCCTGATCCGATCTGGACTCTCAACAGGCGTCAAGACGTTGAAATTGCACCACACAATGGCTTCCAGCACAAACACCAGTCCCTCTGTGACATTCCAAAAGCACTCCACTCAATCGCCTTCTTTCAGCAAAAACAGGGCACATAGTGGCGTGCCCGCAGTTTTGTTTATGGTAGCATACGCGACGTTGAATTTCGGGGACGCATTAAGGGTTGATAGCCATAGCAGAGGCTGCCTACCCTCGGGGACCGCGCACGCCAGTGATTGATGACCCGAGCAACTGAGCCCCCAGGGCCAGACCAAAACGTGCTCGCATGCCCCCCCCCTGCCCACCTGACTCAGTGTGTGGTGCTGCACTGTGGCTGTGCTGCCCTGCTCCCGGTCCCCTGTACTCTGTCACTTTTGGCCCCTTTGGCGGCCCTGAACAGGCGGTCCCCAGAAATTTGGGAATGAACGGGGATTGCTGTTTATTCTTGAGGCTCTCCGGGTCTTGGGTTTTCAGGAGCATGGTAGCCACATATGAGGGTCATTGAGCATCACTGAGCAATGTTTGAGGTTGTCAACTCTTAACAAGCGTTGTTGTGACCCAAGGCTGTACCCCCGCCCCTTACCCTGTGCCCCACGTCCCTAACCACCTTGCCGCTCTACCCTCCACCGACCACCCCTCACCCTCCACTGTCGCATGTGGCCTGTATCTTTAGCAACCTTCCCTTCAAGATGCAGTGGAGGGCGACGGCGACGCAGACGGATCTCTAGTGTCGCGACGGACCCGTGTGTGCACCAGTAAATCCAGTTCCCGGGACAAGAGCGCGATCCGTGCCCCGCGGCGGATGCAAGACGCCATGGGGGGCGGCCTCCCTACGTCGCGCAGCGACGGAATGCAGCTGCTTAACCCTGTGACAGCTCCTCCCAAAGACAAAGGGCGGCAGAAGGACGACGGATCTCTGCTTTCACCCGACGGCATGGGCCATGCACAAGGTTCCCTGGGAGATGGCAAGAGGGTGTTGCTTGAGGCAGCCATTCTGGCAAGCTTTCATTTGGGGCCTGCGGGTGGAAGGAGACAGGAAGGGGGAGGAAGGGAGGGAGGGAGGGGGAGGGGACACACTCATTCCACTGAAAACGAGAACACAACATGGGATCATTTCGACTCGTATACAGGCGGGGAGGGGATTTGGTGCCCAGTCAATTTGGCTGTGGGAAATTTGGTGGAAGCAAGGAACAAGGAATGAGACGTGGAGCATGCAAAGCACAAGGGAACAGGAGGAGAAAGCAGGAATCCCCTGGATTTGGCGTGGGAAATTTGGTGCCCAAATTGAAACGCCCAATTTCCCACACCAGATTTACGGCCCACCAAATCCCCTGCCCCCCCACCCGCCCCTGTATGTCCGTGAGGGCGGCGTGCGTGGTGCCTTGCACCGTGCACGTGCCTTACGCTATGGGTCCCACACCGTGTGTACAACATTTGTGCCATGGGCCGTGACCCACTGCCACCAGGCCTTTGTGTGTGCGGGCAGAGGCCATGGCCCTACCACCACCAACAATGCCCCCACACCCCTCAGCACTCAGCTGCTTGCCTGTTTGCCTGTGGATTCTCTGGCAACCCTTCCACTCTGTACAGTGACCGCCATTCCCCGCCTATAACGTCCCCTATTCTTACCCCCCATGCATCCTACTGTGCACATCGCACCGTGGGCCCTTTCTCGGTGGACAGGAGATGCCACAGTGGGGCGGGAGACTCGGTGGGCACCCTGTAGGGCGTACAGAGGGTGAGGGGGGAAGCTGTGGGCCACACTACGGCAACGCGCCACATCGGTGCTCACCCGTCGACCATGGCTGTTGACATGCGCTCTCAGGGGCTGTTGAAGGGCTGTCAAAGGCGGTGTTTTCCTGGGGTGCTGCACAGTTCCGTGCCGTGGTTCAGGGCAAGAAATCCTGTGGAGCATCAGGCTCCCGAAGTGGCGCTGTGGCGTTGCGTGATGTTGCTTGAGAATTGTTGAGGGGTCTGCAGTTTAGGCTGGCGTGCTGTCTTCGTCTTCCAGATCTCGAAACAATGTGCGACCGATCCCGATCTCCCGATTGCCTGGCGGATGACCCCAAAGCTCCAGGTGCGTAGCTGTGGCAGGATCCGTCTGAGTATTCTCAATTTCACGAACACCACAGGCCACATATGATGATGGTGGAATATTAAGGGTTTTAGGAATTGCAAGCAGATGAAATCCGAATGTTGAAGATTTAAATGGGTGGTTTCTTGTGCAAAGAAGGAAGTGAAAGTTGGAGGGACGACAAAAGGTCCGAACTTGGATTTGGTTGCCATGTGGGGTGGCCAGATGCCTTGTTCCTGTTGGTATCCCACCACAGGCCCCACACAACAGATTGAACAAGCACAAGCACTAAGTTACGGTTCTTGGGACACATGGGGCTCAACTGCAACAAGAAGCGAGGTTGGCGCAGTCGGCAGCGCGTAGGTCTCATAATCCTAAGGTCGTCAGTTCGAACCTGGCACCTCGCAGCATTCGTACACTTGTCTTCGGCAAAACAAATCAAAGTTGGTGTGACCGTTTCGTATGAGTGGCCAAAGAAATGCGCCGCATTTTTCGAGTACGCCAAACATTCGGTGTACCATTCGGTGTACCGTTGTACCCTCAGGATCGCAGCAGCCACCGGAGCCGCCACTTCCAATTTTCAGTGGATGCCATTTCTATTTGTACAATTACCCGCAGGTGTGCCAGCGCGAAGGGTTGCGCACGTGAATGAGCCACGACACAACACAACACGACACAGCACAGGGAAACACCCCTCTCGGCGGTCTCCTGGCGCCCCCTCTCGGTGGACTGTCTCGGAGGTGGGCGGCATCCGTCGGCGGCCTCTCTGCTAGGTGCACAACACACCCTCCATAAGGGAAGTGATTTTCGCTGCTTTCGGGATTGTGTGGAACCAATGGAAAATCAGGAGCAAAGGACACGGGCGGGATTCGAATCCGCGCGTCCCGCAAATGCAAATCGAAGCGGGCGCCCTGACCACTAAGCTACCGGTCCTTGCTGTTGAAGCAGCCATCGGCCCCCATCTTGCTTCAGGCTACAGGCCACAGACTGCTACAGGCTATGCACACACCGTGGTTCAGACGAGGACTCGGGCGGAACTCGAAGCCGTGTCTCCCGCAGGACCCAGGAGGCCTGAAACATACGTCGTAGGGTACATTCCGCAACAGCATGCCGCTGCACGCTACCATTGTAGTTGCTGTTGACAAGGTGTTCAAGTCGGTTGGACTACCAGCTGCTGTCGACCAACCGCAACCCTCCACCACCATCGGGCAACGCCACTCACCGTGATTCAGCACATTATCATTGCCTGCTGCGCAGGCGACCACCAGCTGCAAAACCTATTACAACATTGTAATGGTGTCATTCCGTGAACAGGATCACTGCATCCCATGCGACGTTTGAGTGAGGGACACGCGGTTCTTTTTGGGCGGACTGGCTGGAGGCCGCCACGCCCAAACCTCACGCCGGTGCATTTCAGGCCGTACAAGGCTTTATTGACAGGTCTATCCAACCACGAGAGCTGGTGGAATCAGGTCCGCCTAATTGAAGGTACACGCAGAATTATGGCGCAAAGTGGAGCAGACTCCATCGCAGAGGAGCGACCATGACCATGCCCTGGTTAGGGCAGGGCTGCATAACACCACCCTTATGCACATGCCATTTTGATGTTGGAAATGTGGTTGGGGTCTGCGACGAGGCAGGGACCCATCAATCCGATGCTCCTGAACATTGGTTGAGGTTACGTGGTGGAGGTCCTGGATGCCCCAAGTTCTGCATCGAATTTGGCATTGCTCTGCGCCCCTGTGATTGTCTTCGCCTTCCGCTTCTGCCGCAGGAAAAAGAAACTGACATGATCGAAAAGATTCAGTCGCACGCTGGGGTCGTTGAGGCGCATTATGGCCCGCACGTCACCCATCTTCTTGCCAAGTATGATACAGCGCTGTGTTGGGGCCGCATCGGTCTGCGTTGGATGGGGCCCTGTAGAGGGTGCGCAGGGCTGTGTGGGAGCCATGCTCGGGGCTGCTCTGCGGGGGCTGCGCAGTGGTCTGTGTTGGATGGGACTGTAGTAGGGCATTGGTCAGGGCTGTGTAGGGGCTGAGTGCTCTGGACAGTCCTTCACGACGTGCCACAATCCCGAACACATCCGGACAATGCCCTGTACCATGGCCTTGTTGGCAACGGATTGCAGTCCTCAACCCCCTCAACAATTCTACATCCCTCAACAGCCCCCCGCCCCTTTCCAGTTCTCCATTGCAACCGTTTCAAGGGGCGTCGGTGCGATCCCAACGGGCGGTGAAATGCACTGCATTCATATTTCGGGCGCGGGAGAGGAGGGTGTGGCCAAACGCGCCTGCCTGGTGTGGTGCGAGGTGAGGCGTGGCGCCCGGACGATTGTCTTGATGCCGGAAGAATTGCTCTTACGCAACGACCCGTTCCGGAGACTGCGAAAGGGCAGCTTGCGGGACGCCCCCCGCCCCCCCAACGCCAACGCATTGTACCAGAAGAGAGTAAACGGCGAAGGGGTGAGACCAAATTACATTGAGAGTTTGCTCCGTGACTGAACAAACTCGCCACACAAGAATTACTCCGTCGACCGGCGCAAAACAGAAACCGTTGAGAAACATTCTTCAGCCTTTGCCCGAGGCGAAACGCATGTGGTTGGGGCACCCGCTGTCCTTTTTTTCGGAATCCGCGACACCCATCTGCAACCGTCTGTAGCCCGTATTCACCGCCCAGCCCCGCCTGTCCATGATACCACGGTGGTCTGGTTATCTGACACGACCGCCCGCACATGGACTGCGAGACGGAACGCCCATCCGCCAGCAGCCCATATGGGCCCCCTCCGGATCACCAGCGCGTCTAACAGCGTTCATGAAATGCGAAAATGCGTTCATGATCTGACGACTCCTCCTGACCAGTAACCCACGCGCCCCGACGATAGGCGAGGGTGAGGGGGTCCAGCCCCGGCTAGGAGCGTTTGCCCATTCAGCTGCCACTGCTCCGGGCCCCGTAAAGAAACAACAACCGGACGGAATGTCACACAGGGGGATGCCGAGCACAGGCAGTATGTGGTACCCCGAGGGGGTGCTGCCGGTCCCACAGCCGATGGAGCGAAAATGTCATGTACCGCCGGGCTCCGCAAGAGCCCAGGATCCGTAACCGATGCACTGTGCCATGGTGCAGCGCATGGGCCGCCCCCAAGTGCCCTCCAGTCGTGTTCCAGTGGCACCAAATCCAGTCGTACCCGAGGTGGCATCAGGTTGGTCCCCAGGTAAAGCTGGACAGGATGGGGGCTTCGACCGCATGCGATGCCGAGGGCAGAGTGGGCGTATTGCAGACGCACTCTCTGTCTGGTTTCTCAGGTACACTTCCAAGGAAACAAAGAAGGTGTTTGTTTGCCCCCGCTCCTTTGCCCATCAGATGGATGCATGATAGGGGTCCGAGGCATGTGGGTAACGGGTGCCGGGGGGGGCGGGCGCACACGAAGGGGTATGGTGCTGTGGCAGAAAAGGTATCTCGCAGGGCGCGCCCGGGGGAGTTGCTTTGGTTGTGTGTGACCCACCCTGTATTGCGGAGTTGCAGGATCCCGTACGGCCATCGCGCCACAAAAGAACAGAGACAGGAAAAAGAGAGAGAGGAAAACATAAAATAGAAGGTAGACAACAAAATGTGGAAGGGGGAAATACAAAGACGGCAAACAGAATGAGAGAGGAACACAGAGAGGACAGAGACAAGGAATTGAAGCAAGCAAAAAACAAGATGAGAGAGAAGATACAGAAGAAGCAACAGCATGGTTGATTTGGTTGATTTCTCATTTTCCGGGGTGGGTGGTGGGTTTCGCATCCGGCACACTGCAGGCCGTGGTGCCGGGGAACCGACACCCATACCCCCCCCCCCCCCCCCGCTCGCCCGCCCGCCAGGACCCCTTGTTCCCGTTGCAGTTGGTGCACATCTGTTGGCTCACACGCCGTGCTAACAATTGACCTCTGTGGCGCAGGGGCAGATAGGCATACGCTCATGGATCACCCCCCCCTGCGACAAGCCAACAGCCTGCCGTAGGGCATGGCACTCGTCAGTGCCTTTGCAACCATCTGCACACTCATGGGGCGGGGGGGAGATCAGATTCATTGCATGTTCTTCGGCGCGGTCTTGCAAGAGTGTCCAGGGGCAAGAATCAGCGGTGCCCACTTGTAGGGCATTGTGCTGAGGACGCAGTGCATCAATCCAGCTCTGAACGGAAAGGGAAAATCACGGCTCAGTCGTGGTGCTTCGGATTCGGCCAAAATTTTGGTGGATGGTACCTATGGGTGTGAGGGACAACCACACAAAGTATGAGCCAGAAACTCAATGGTGGCGGCCGGGAACGGGCGTCGCAAGTGCCGAACCTCCATTTCAAAATCTGCAATTTAGGGCTAAAATCAGCCTTTTTTTGCCCAAAACCACCCTAGAACTTGCTGAAAACAGCCAAATGAAGGGAAACAGTGGCTACTCTACGCATGTAGCTGGACTTCCCCGTGCTGAAGGTCCCTCTAGGGCCCTCTAACTCCACAATATGTCCGCGAATCCCCCCCAAAAGGCCCCCAAAAGCCCCAGAATTTGTGCACATTGGCCGCCGACAGCCCCAAACCAAAAACAGACCATATCTTGGGCTACGTGCCTCAAAACGTGATTTCGAGAGCACCTAATCCACCCGCAACCACCCACTTTTGGTGGTTTCCGCTCCTAAAATTCGCCCCAACCAACGCCTAGATCCCCGTACCTAGGCCTAGTGGGCTGTGGCAAGCTACAAGAGGTAGCCCTAAGAGGTGGGTGCCAAAATGGGTCACCAAGGTCCACCGGGTGCAAAAAAAAGACTTTTTTCAAAAATGATCCTAGACCACATGGTATGCCAAAAGAAGTGTTTTTGGTGCGTTTTGAGCTTGTGGTGGCCCGTGTGGGCCCTCCTAAAATCCCAAAATGCCTTGAAAATGGGCTGTATAGGGACAAAAAATGGGTCAAAAATGGGTCAAAAACGTGTTTTTCCAAAAATGATCCTAGACCATTTGGAGTGCCTGAACAAGTGAAATGAGCCCATTTTGAGCCCATTGCACATTGTTTGACCGAGACTGCGCGCCTCGTTTAACGAGGCGCACGGGGGGGGGGGGAGTTTGGCGCTAACGAGGCGCACGGGGGGGGGGGAGTTTGGCGCTAACGAGGCGCACGGGGGGGGGGGGAGTTTGGCGCTAACGAGGCGCACCGGGGGGGGGGGAGTTTGGCGCTAACGAGGCGCACAGGGGGGGGGGTTGCAAACGAGGCGCGCGGGGGGGTTTGGCGCTAACGAGGCGCGCGGGGGGGGGGTTTGGCGCGAACGAGGCGCGCGGGGGGGGGGGGGGGGGATTGGCGCGCTAACGAGGCGCACGGGGGGGGGGGGGGTTGGCACTCACGAGACGTGTATTGCATACAAGTCCGTGCATACACAAGGCGGTGCACATACGAGCCGGTGCATACACAAGGCGGTGCACACACAAGGCGGTGCACACAAAAGGCGGTCTGTAGCCACCGCAGGAGTCTTGTTATTTAAGGGGCCACGGGCAAAGCGGTGCACATAGAAGGCGGTACACACACAAGGCGGTGCACACAAAAGGCGGTCTGTAGCCACCGCAGGAGTCTTGTTATTTAAGGGGCCACAGGCAAGGCGGTACACACAAAAGGCGGTGCACACAAAAGGCGGTCTATAGCCACCGCAGGAGTCTTGTTATTTAAGGGGCCACAGGCAAAGCGGTACACACAAAAGGCGGTATACACACAAGGCGGTGCACACAAAAGGCGGTCTGTAGCCACCGCAGGAGTCTTGTTATTTAAGGGGCCACAGGCAAGGCGGTACACACACAAGGCGGTGCACACAAAAGGCGGTCTGTAGCCACCGCAGGAGTCATGTTATTTAAGGGGCCACAGGCAAGGCGGTGCACATAGAAGGCGGTACACACACAAGGCGGTGCACACAAAAGGCGGTCTGTAGCCACCGCAGGAGTCTTGTTATTTAAGGGGCCACAGGCAAGGCGGTATACACACAACACAAAAGGCGGTATACACACAACACAGAAGGCGGTCTATAGCCACCGCACGAGTCTTGTTATTTAAGGGGCCACAGGCAAGGCGGTACACATAGAAGGCGGTACACACACAAGGCGGTGCACACAAAAGGCGGTCTGTAGCCACCGCAGGAGTCTTGTTATTTAAGGGGCCACAGGCAAGGCGGTATACACACAACACAAAAGGCGGTATACACACAACACAGAAGGCGGTCTATAGCCACCGCACGAGTCTTGTTATTTAAGGGGCCACAGGCAAGGCGGTACACACACAAGGCGGTGCACAGGGGGGGGGGGGGGTTGGCGCGCTAACGAGGCGCACGGGGGGGGGGGGGGGGTTGGCGCCAACGAGGCGCACG